>JAWNNI010000229.1:600000-932705 GCA_035043065.1 Hirtodrosophila confusa
GTACATCAATTCAAATAAATGAATTGCTAACGCTCAACTTCGAAGGTCTCGATTTTCCTATAAAAGTAAAATTGATAAAGATTTTTGAGGAACGGGATCCGGACATTAGCATCAATGTTTTTGGCTACGATGAGGAGATCAAGATGGTGATTGGACCCCTTTATTTAACAAAGGAGGAACGCAGTACTCATATTTCATTATTGCTTCTGGAACAGGAAACAATCTCACACTTCGTCTGGATAACAATTTGTCAAGGTATATATATACTATTTACATATATTTATATAATCAGATTATTATACTATTAATTTATTTTTTGTTTTCTTCTTCTTTTTTATCAGGCTTTCTAGCAGTCAGCTCTCAAAACATGTTAGACGGAATTTCTTCTGCAATACATGTTTAAATACTTCAAATAGTGAGAGGCTGTATAGACGACATAAGGAGATATGTAGCAACGTGGTATCAACCCTCCCAACAGCAGATAAGGCGAGTCTTACTTTTAAGAGTTATAGTCGAACATTAGATGTTCCATTTGTTGTATATGCAGATTTTTAATGCATATTATTTCCTCAAGATAATATAGTGTCAGAAAATGTTTTAAGAACACATCAACACACTCCGCTAGCATTTTCATATTATATTAAATGTACATATAATTCAGATCTTGATAAACTTGTACTTAAATCAGGTGAACAGGCTAATATTTCATTTGTAAATTCATTGGTTAAGAATTTGATTGAAATTTATACAAATTATGTAGCTACAATTAAGCCAATGAATATGAGTCAAGAGGAGAACACCAAATTTATAAATGCAGTAAGCTGTCATATTTGTAATAAGATCTTACAGTCTGATCGAGTAAGGGACCATTGTCATTTAACTGGTAAATATCGGGGGGCAGCGCACAATGCCTGTAATTTTATTTTAAAGATTGCACCTTTTATCCCTGTATTTTTACTCGCTGTACCCATAAAATGGGTAAAAAGGGGGTACTAAATCTGTGCAAATGTATGTATCAGGCAGAAGGAGACATCTCCGACCCTATAAAGAATATATATTCTTGATCAGTATCAAAAGAGATTTTGATTTGGCCATGTCCGTCTGTCCGTCCGTATGTATGAACGCAAGGATCTCAGCAACTATAAGAGCTAGAGACACCAAATTTGGAATGTAGGTTCGTGTATAGTTTATTTTAGATTTGAGACATCTCCCCCGTTTTCCCGCTATTCGATAAAATCCGTTTTGCAGTAACAATTTTCAAGATATAGATTTGGGATTTGGCGTGTACAATAGTTTAGTCACTCTTAATCTACTGTACAAATTTCAAGTCGATCGGTTAACAAACACGGAAGTTATTAACGAAACAAGATTCAGTGCTGGAGCGCGGGGGAAGAAGCAGCACAGCCACCACTTAAAATGCTCTCGCTTGCGCTGCGCTCGAGCTGTCGTGTGTGTGCGTTTTTGTGCATGTGTGTGTGTATGTGTAAGTGTACGTAGGTGTGATCGGAAATTTTTGACCTGGGTACAGGGAGTTTTATAGTCGGGTATACTCGACTAAAGCATTCTTACTTGTTTTTCCATAACTTTTCTCTATATGATGCTCATTTGTTTGTTAGGGAATTGAGCAGTGTTCCTTGTGACATTAAGGTCATTCCACTTTACAAAGATTTGTATATTTCACTCTCCAAATACATTTCTTTACCTTTAGGTTGCAGTAAAAAAGACGCTTGAAATCAGAGTTTTAGATACATTTCGCTTTATGAGTACAAGCTTAAATGCATTAACTAATAATTTAACGATTGAAAACTTCAAAGTTGTTCAAAAATTAATCACAAACGATACACAGTTTGATCTTGTACGTAGGAAGGGTGTTTTTCCTTAGAAAAATTTTTTAACACACTCTTAAATAAGCAATGTACGCTTGAAGATTATTTGCATGCTCAAAAGGTCTAGTCAGTTTTTGAATGCAAAACGATAAAAGACTACATGGAAGTGTACTGAAAACAGATGTCTTGTTGTTAACAGACATATTTCAGAATTTTCGAACAATTTGTAAGAATATTTATTCTCTAGACCCAGCACATTATTATTCAGCACCTGGCTTATCTTGGGATGCAATGTTGAAAACTACTAACATTGAACTTGAGCTTCTTACCGATATCGATATTTATAGATTTATACAAAGTGGTATTCGCGGTGGCTTAGTTCAATGTAGTAATAGATACTCCAAAGCAAATAATATGTATATGGAAGACTTTGATGAATGCAAGCCATCAGAATACTTACTTACTTACTTAGATGCAAATAATTTGAATTGCTGGGCCATGTCGCAAAACCTTCCATATGGTGGCTTTCGCTGGTTAAATGAGAATGAAATTAATTCATTTAACATCTCATCCGTTTCAGCAAACTCAGAATATGGGTACATTCTAGAAGTAGATTTAGATTATCCTTCTGCTCTTCACGATTTCCATGTGATCTACCATTTTGTCCGCTTAATCAAATACCGGCTCCAGATTCAAACGTCAAGAAGCTCATTGCTGATCTGAGCCCTAAGATTAAGTAATTCACTATAGAAATCTTCAACAGGCAATTTTAAACGGTTTGATTTTAAAAAAATTCATAGATTCATTCATTCATTTAAGCAAGCCGCATGGTTGAAAAAGTATATAGATCTCAATACTTTTCATAGAGCACAAGCGAAAAATAATTTTGAAAAGGATTTTTTTAAGTTATTAAATAACTCTGTTTATGGCAAAACAATGGAAAATATTGAAAATCGTAAGAACGTTAAAATAGTAACCGAATGGCAGTCATTCGAAAGAAGGTGTTTAGGTGCGCGAGCTCTCTTCGCAAAAGCAGGTTTTCACAGTGCAGCCAGACAGACCAATTTATTTAGGGTTAATTGTTCTAGAATTATCTAAGCTCCATATGTATGACTTTCATTATCAATATATGAAATGCAAATTTCATGATAAAGTTAGTTTAAACTACATGGACACTGATTCCTTTATATACTCAATACAAACAAATAACTTCTTTGAAGACATTCGTGAAGATATTGAAATGCGTTTTGATACATCCGACTTTCAAGAAGAGTTGGCTAAATACTATGGATTAAAAAGGTGTAATAAAAAAGTAATTGGAATGTTTTAAGGATGAAAACTGTGGGAGGCGAATGCTTGAGTTTGTAGGACTTCGTTCAAAAATGTATTCATTATCTGTTGACGGAGGTACATACATTAAGAAATCAAAAGGTGTAAAAAAGAGTTGTATTGACAAATTGACATTAAATAATTATAAGGAGTGTTTATTTGAAAAAATGACATTTAGTGACAGTATGTGCACAATAAGATCGAATTTGCATATACTGAAAAAATGAAAAAAATTACCCTCTCTAGATGATAAACGAAAAGTTCAAGGAGATGGAATAAGAACGTTAGCCTGGGGTCACTATAAGTTAGAAGAATAATAATAATATGTTCAAATTAAAATTTAACATTTTTTGTGATAATATGTATGAATTAAATATAAGAATGTTTGTAATAATAAGATAATAAAGCAAAAAACGATTAAATTTGATTATTTTTATTTCCATTTATTTGTTTACAGCTTATAAAACATTATTTTTATTTATCCGGGAGTTGTGAGTGTTGCGAAATCCCAACCATTTAACAAGCACTTTGTTATTCTTTCGGTTGAGTATCTTTTCAACAAGTACCTGAACCTGTAATTGAACCTGTACCTGTACTTGTACCTGTACCTGTACCTGTACCTGTACCTGTACCTGTATCTGTTTTCAACAATTTTAAGTATATAAAAGAGTGGGGGAGGAAATTACATATTAATCATTCTGATTTTATCAGCAGCAACATTAACAATAGTGCAGCCAGTTATTTATAAAATAGATATGAATCAACATTTGCTGAAAGAGTTGTCAAAAACGAGAACTGCTTTGAAAAGAAAATTTCAAAGCTTAAAATTGCTTAAAATGATTGAGGAAACATTTAAGCCCATAACTCAACCTTTACAGGAAATAATAACTTCGAAACGAGGAACCAATCACATGACTTTACCAAAGAAAGAAAGAAGAAGAATATGAAGAGCAGAAAGTTAACACATCAATTAATGATAATAATAATTATAACAAGTAAGAACGTTGCAGTCGGACGCATAATATAATTTAATTTAATTTAATTATATAATTTAGTTATTTGTGTGTTCAGTAAGAGATGCGAAAAAAAACTGCACAGGTGTGGGAGATATAGATTTTGCTCCAAATCAAAATTTTTTTGATGCAGATTTGTCCAGAATGTTAACATTAGTCTTTGTGCCAAAGTTGGTGACTCTACCTGTAAAGGTGTGAGAGATATACATTTTTCTCCTTTGCGGGGAGGGGGTGGGAGGGTCAAAAATTTCTTGATGCAGATTTATCCAAGTAGTCAACATTAGTCTGTATGCCAAGTTAGGTAACTCTATCTTTGAAACTGTAGGAGATATAGCCCTTGAAAAACGTGTTTTGGGGATATCATAAGCCGATTTGTGGGGGTGGTGGTGGGTGGGTCAAATTTTTTTTGATGCAGATCTGTCAGTAATCTCAACATTAGTCTGTGTGTCAAATTTGGTGACTATAGCTTTAAAATTGGGGAAGATACAGGTTTTCCCCAAATTTCTGGGGAGGGGGTGGGGGTGGTGGGTCGATCTCGACACTTCATAAATTGACGGTATACACCAACAGGTGTACCAAGTTTGGTTGCTCTAGCTCAAAGATAAAGGCAAAAAAATTGCGTTCATACGGACAGACGGACAGACGGACATTTCGCAAACCCAATATACTATTTCCCTACGGGAACATAGTATAAAAATAGGTACAGTAATGCTGAACCGTGGATAAATTTTTCTAATAAATTTGATGATATTGTTGTTGATGCTGAAACGAGAATCATTAAAACAAACGATTCCAATGATGAATTCTATTCTCTATCTAATTTAACAAACGATGTTAAGGAATTTGAGGATGTTAGCCTTAATTTAAACCTAAGTGAATTAGGTAGAAACAGAAAATTTGATAAAGTATATGGTCCTTATAAAGATTCCAATGGTACCTTGAGATTGGGAAATAATCAAATTAATATTGTTAATGGGAAAATAGAATTGAAAAACGGTCAGAGGTGGACCTTACCCCAGGGCTATATTCACTAATTTATCACAAAAATCCTGAGAACTATGATGACTTAGAGATAAAATTATATAAGAAAATTCTTATGCTTACAAGCGCTCATAGGAGAGGATACTCTGATGAAAACCAAATAAAAGGATCTCGCTCTAATAAATATACCAAAGTAATAAAAAAGCTTTTTCCAAAATTAGATAGTATTCCGAATGCAATGTCCACACCCAATGGATAGAAATCTACTCACAAGGGAGGTGTTCTAATGAATTTTATGTCAACTAAACCAAATTATATATACTGGGATGATCCTAACGAGCTTGTTAATAGGTTAAGACTACTGATCGCATCACAATCGGCTGGTCATAGTAATCAAAATAATGAAATTGTGTCAATAATAGAAGAGCTACGGGAAGTACATATTATGGAATAAATAAGTCAAGCAGAATTAAGGTATTATCATTAACAAGATGAGTCTTGATAAGTTTGGACACACAACAGAGAAATGAATAAGCGTAGGAGACTTAAAGAAAAATGGAACGAAATTATTTGGCTTTTCTGTGGATCGTGATCAAAACATTGATACTCAGAACAAACGTATTAAAAACGTTGATAGTCCGATGCAAGAAAAAGATGCTGTCAACAAAGCATATCTTCAGTCGCATCTCAATGCGAGGACACAAGACTTACAAACGCTAATTTCTAAAGAAAATAAAAAACTTAAGTCAACTTTAGAAAAATTAATTGTGAGCTCAGCAGCTGATGTTGACGTTAAGATCACTAAATATATTGATACAGTTGACCTTAAGATCACTAAATATATTGATACAAAAATAGAATATTAAGAAAATTTTATGTAAAAGTTTATTACAGCCCCAAAAAAACGCACTTTTGAAATAGATCCACCAGTAATACCACCATTGATCAAGGGTGTAGCTAAACATAATGACTAAAAGGGAATTAATAAATGAGTTGCGTGCGCCAGCGCGTAAGAACTTTAACCGCAGAAGAGTTATCCTTAAAGGGATTGATGAACATTGGCAGGCAGATATAGTGGAAATGGGTGCCTACTCATCATCGAATAAAGGCTATTGTTATCTATTAACAGTTATTGAATCCTTTTCCAAATTTGCATGGGGTGCAGCACTCAAGACGAAATCGGGGAAAGATGTTGCAAAGGCAATGGAAGATATTTTTAATTCCGGTCGTGTACCTAAGAATTTACAATTGGTAAAGAATTCTATAATGCTAACTTTAACAGTTTAATTAAAAACATAATATCAATCACTATTCAACATATAGTGGGTTGAAGGCATAAATTGTGGAACAATTCAATAGAACGCTAAAAGAGATGATGTGGCGAGAATTTAGTTACAAAGGAATATACCGCTGGATTGATATGTATCAACAGTTAATTGATGAATACAATAAAAAGACACATAGAACAATCAAAATGGCTCCCATACAAGTAAATCCATCAAACGAAAATGAGTTGCTCCGTACTGTATACAGCCACTTGAAGGTATTTAGTGGAGCGAAATTTAAAATTGGTGATAATGTTCGTATCAGTAAATATAAGCATGTATTTGAAAAGGGTTACACACCCAATTGAACAACAGAAATATTTAAAATAAAACATGTGAAATGTACAAACCCAACAACATACATATAAGAAGATTATCAGGGCGCACCAATCAAGGGGGCATTTTATAAAGAGGAATTAAAAAACACTCGTTATCCTAACACTTTTCTTGTTGAAAAGATACTCAACCGAAAGAATAACAAAGTGCTTGTTAAATGGTTGGGATTTCGCAACACTCAGAACTCCCGGATAAATAAAAATAATGTTTTATAAGCTGTAAACAAATAAATGGAAATAAAAATAATCAAATTTAATCGTTTTTTGCCTTATTATCTTATTATTACAAACATTCTTATATTTAATTCATACATATTATCACAAAAAATGTTAAATTTTAATTTGAACATATTATTATTATTATTCTAACTTATAGTGACCCCAGGCTAACGTTCTAATTCCATCTCCTTGAACTTTTCGTTTATCATCTAGAGAGGGTAATTTTTTTCATTTTTTCAGTATATGCAAATTCGATCTTATTGTGCACATACTGTCACTAAATGTCTTTTTTTCAAATAAACACTCCTTATAATTATTTAATGTCAATTTGTCAATACAACTCTTTTTTACACCTTTTGATTTCTTAATGTATGTACCTCCGTCAACAGATAATGAATACATTTTTGAACGAAGTCCTACAAACTCAAGCATTCGCTTCCCACAGTTTTCATCCTTAAACATTCCAATTACTTTTTTATTACACCTTTTTAATCCATAGTATTTAGCCAACTCTTCTTGAAAGTCGGATGTATCAAAACGCATTTCAATATCTTCACGAATGTCTTCAAAGAAGTTATTTGTTTGTATTGAGTATATAAAGGAATCAGTGTCCATGTAGTTTAAACTAACTTTATCATGAAATTTGCATTTCATATATTGATAATGAAAGGCATACATATGGAGCTTAGATAATTCTAGAACAATTAACCCTAAATAAATTGGTTTGTTATAAACGTTATGAAGTCGTTTCATTTGAATCGCGTACATATTTTCAGTGAATCTGACTGCACTGTGCTGAATAATAATGTGCTGGGTCTAAAGAATAAATATTCTTACAAATTGTTCGAAAATTCTGAAATATGTCTGTTAACATCTGTTTCAAGTACACTTCCATGTAGTCTTTTATCGTTTTGCATTCAAAAACTGACTAGACCTTTTGAGCATGCAAATAATCTTCAAGCTTACATTGCTTATTTAAGAGTGTGTTAAAAAGTTTTCTAAGGAAAAACACCCTTCCTACGTACAAGATCAAACTGTGTATCGTTTGGGAAGTATTTTTTGGCAACTTTAAATTATTAATCGTTAAATTATTAGTTAATGCATCTAAGCTTGTACTCATAAAGCGAAATGTATCTAAAAATCTGATTTCAAGCGTTTTTTTTACTGCAATCTAAAGGTAAAGAAATGTATTTGGAGAGTGAAATATACAATTCTTTGTTAAGTGGAATGACCTTAATGTCACCAGGAACACTGCTCAATTCCCTAACAAACAAATGAGCATCATATCAAGAAAAGTTAAGGAAAAATACAGGGATAAAAGGTGCAATCTTGAAAATAAAATTACAGGCATTGTGCGCTGCCCCCCGTTATTTACCAGTTAAATGACAATGGTCCCTTACTCGATCAGACTGTAAGATCTTATTACAAATATGACAGTTTACTGCATTTATAAATTTGGTGTTCTCCTCTTGACTCATATTCATTGGCTTAATTGTAGCTACATAATTTGTATAAATTTCAATCAAATTCTTAACCAATGAATTTACAAATGAAATATTAGCCTGTTCACCTGATTTAAGTACAAGTTTATCAAGATCTGAATTATATGTACATTTAATATAATATGAAAATGCTAGCGGAGTGTGTTGATGTGTTCTTAAAACATTTTCTGACACTATATTATCTTGAGGAAATAATATGCATTAAAAATCTGCATATACAACAAATGGAACATCTAATGTTCGACTATAACTCTTAAAAGTAAGACTCGCCTTATCTGCTGTTGGGAGGGTTGATACCACGTTGCTACATATCTCCTTATGTCGTCTATACAGCCTCTCACTATTTGAAGTATTTAAACATGTATTGCAGAAGAAATTCCGTCTAACATGTTTTGAGAGCTGACTGCTAGAAAGCCTGATAAAAAAGAAGAAGAAAACAAAAAATAAATTAATAGTATAATAATCTGATTATATAAATATATGTAAATAGTATATATATACCTTGACAAATTGTTATCCAGACGAAGTGTGAGATTGTTTCCTGTTCCAGAAGCAATAATGAAATATGAGTACTGCGTTCCTCCTTTGTTAAATAAAGGGGTCCAATCACCATCTTGATCTCCTCATCGTAGCCAAAAACATTGATGCTAATGTCCGGATCCCGTTCCTCAAAAATCTTTATCAATTTTACTTTTATAGGAAAATCGAGACCTTCGAAGTTGAGCGTTAGCAATTCATTTATTTGAATTGATGTACTTTCAATATTAGCGATGTTATATGTCTTACACCGTTCTGTGTTGTTATTTGCTGGCTTAAGGGCTGATATCAGCGCCCATTTAAAACAGAAGACGTCAGCGTCCTTCACATTTATAGTAGCTTTTTTTTCTTCAAGTCTGATGGTAACTCAATGTAGCTTGCCACTTTCAGGGGCTCATATCTGTTTATATTAACATCAATATGTAATATTTTCATTAAGGCCCAGCCACTACTTTTTTTCCTGGAAGTCATCCATTTTTGCACGTATATGAGCAGACTGCTCCAGGATATGTTGTCTTAAGTCTGTACCAATTGATAATATGCACATTGATGTTTTATGTGATTTTATTTCATCATCATTTACATTTCATCATCAATTACTTTTATATATTTCGCGAATAGTTCAAAATTCACTTTGCATGCATTATGCTTTAGAATTAGTGATTCTATAACTGGTATTAGTTCATCACCAGTATCACTTAAAAACTCTTCTGGGATCAGCAAATCCTCACGTTCATTCTTATACATATAAGTGCAAATGCGTCTTTTATATCCGTTAGAAACAAGTTGCACCTTTCCTGTATGCGATGCAACTACGTTCATTTTATGATCATTTGAGCGCAATTTCTGATTCCACCTATTGGGCATTATATAGATAGCACATCCGTCACAGAACATTTTTGCGTTTGAATTGCGGCTTGATGCCATTGCTTTAAAATTCACTTTCAAACTTCACTTTAACTTTCGATTACAAACAATAAGTAGTGTGTAGTGTATTAAACCAACTGTAACACTGTTGAAGGACTAAGTGTATAAATTGCAAGGTAGAGAATTGAATCAAAAGTCATAAACAAAGTATATGTATCCAACAGCTATGGTCAAAAATACGATGATCAAGGGGGTGGTCGAATTCAAATATAGATGACATAAATACAACTCCAACTCCGCTACGCAGGCATAAACATTAATTCGGCCAGCTGCGCTAATATAAACAATATTGAATCGCAGATCATGGTCAGCGTCTTCGCCAAACGCTCAGAATATTCAAATATAGATGACATAAATACAACTCCAACCCCGCTATTGAATCGCTTGCTCACAGGCGCAATTCAAGGGCATTGTTAGTATAAACAACATTGATTCGCTTGGTCAGCATTTAAGCTGCCTGTCTTTGATTCGCTTGCTCAGCATTTAAGCGGCCTGCCTGCGCACCCACACATGCTGCGCCTGAGAGATAGTTCCGCTCAGAGAGCCGATACGATCAAACACGCAATATCCCACCCTCCGCTCAGCGTTCTGTATGCTCACCCACACATGCTGAGTCCAGCGTTCTGTACGCGCACCCAAACAACGTTCTGTAAACTCCTCCCAATGGTTAGATCAATATATCGTTCTGTACTCACATTCCCAAGCAACGTTCTGTATGCGCACCCACACATGCTGAGCCCCGTGAGACAGAGAGAGAGAGAGTTCCGCTCAGAGAGCCGATACGATCAAATGCACACTATATATCGGTCCCACTCTAACTCACACGGTATAGCTAGTAGTTACACATATAAATATATATATCTGTCCCTTTCTAACTCACACACACACGCCCATTTTACTTCCCCCTGCTCACCTGTAGATCTACACCTCTCCTCAGCTCTCAAAAGGTTGAGTTAGAACACTTTTACAACTACTCATGGACATTGAAAAAGCCTTGAATACAGTTTCGATCATGTTTTTGTTGAAAGACCAGCTCAATGCAGAAGTCTATACGACACCACCGTAAGCACAAGCAACGGTCAAATCGAAATATTTCACTCAACAATGTCGGAAATCATGAGATGTCTTAAAAAAGATGAGGACACAGCCAGTTTCGAAGATTAGATTTTCAAAACCGTACAACAGTACAATCAGACAAACCTCTCCACTACCAAGAAATAACCCACAGATTTAATTTTCTGAAATAAATACGTATCGGACCCACGGGAACTAAAAAAAACCAGAGAACAAGTTGGCAAGGATATTAGTAATAAAAAAGATGTAAGACCCTGACATAACCATAACCAGAAAAGATTAAGCAATTAGGAATTAACTAGCTGGTATAAGGAGAGCGTTGCCCGGCGAAATATTTAGATTAAAATGCAGTATGTTGAATTTGACAACTTTCCGTAAGATGAATAATCAAAACTAACGTATCACAGTTTTCCCGCCCGTGGGGGTAGGAAACTAATAGTTGAGCCACGTGACTAATGTTTTTTGTGTAGCGCTATGAAAACATGTCTTTGGAGCCGATCTAATCTAAACAAATAATACTACTCATTTGTCCTTGACTTGCGCATCCCGCCCGTAAGACGACGCGGAGTAGATTTTCGAAAATCATTTGTTATTTGAAACCAGTTCAACGAATAATAACTAAAATCCAGACTAAAGCTCCATTATTGCCCGTTGTATTGCCCGCAAAATACCAGGTTTTTTTAATTTATATATTTGAAATTATTACAGGTTGAATTCCAATCTTCACCACTGTTCGGACCGTGGGCGGCATTTTCTCAAAACCGGTAGCACATGTGTCGAATTTGTAATGGGAGTGCCGAAAATTAGTTTCAGAAATAATGATGGAACATGAAAAGTTTCAAAATGAGTTTGGAGGCAATCGCATGAAAATTAAAAATGTCGAATGCCAGAGTTTTACGCCAATTTTCCGAACAGGTGGGGCTGAAATTTCCAAAATCGCTGATATATACGTGTCGAATTATTTTACGTGAAGAGCGTTAAATAAGCCTTTTCATCCATACACCATTTGACCCCCATTTTCCCTCCCATGGGGGTGGATTTTCCAAAATCGGTGAAATATGTGTCAAATGAATTTTTGTGTAGATCTTTGAAAATGAGTTTGAAGCCGATTGGATGGTAAACAAAAAAGTTTCATACAACAGTTTTCCGCGATTTTCCACGCTGGTGGGTGGAATTTTTCAAAGTCGCGTCATCGTGCACTTTCATCATAGATGGAACCTACTGTAAAAATTTCCGTAGCATCGTAGCTCTTACGGTTTGGGCTGTGCATGATTGCCAATCAGTCAGTCAGTCAATCAGCATGAACTTTTTTATATATATAGATAACGAAGTGAAAAGTATCTATATTAAAATCGATACTAGATTGGGATCAAAATTGACCCCCAAGTACACAAAAGAAATAGTTCTGATAGATCAAAACACGACCGTCAAAACACAGTCAGGCAAGATAGTTCACAAAAATAATATCAAAGCATAATTTCATTCACAGGATTTTCTTACGATTATGCCACGGGCTGGCAACTATATTAGACTACTCCCACTCACATTTAATCCCAATAAAAGCGGGAGTAGCGGCAGTGCAGAACGGTGTAATTGGAATAATTCACGTCTTTAATATGAAGGAATATGAAAAGATCGCACGGAGTTTAAAAGAATCATTAAAAACAAGTAAGAATGCTATAGTCGAGTAAATCCGACTACAAAACTCCCTGTACCCAGGTCAAAAATTTCCGATCGCATCTACGTACACTTACACATAGAAACACACATAGACAAAAGACGCACACACACGAGCGACAGCTCGAGCGCAGCGCAAGCGAGGAATTTTAAGTGGTGGCTGTGCTTCTTCTTCCCCTTGCGCAGAAGCACTGAATCTTAGATAAAGGAAGACTAATGTACATGCCAAATCTAAAACTTGAAAATTGTTACTGTAAAACGGTTTTTATCGATTTGCGGGGGAACGGGGGAGATATCTCAAGAAAATGAAACAAACTTGATCTGCGTAGTAAACAGGAACCTACATTCCAACTTTGGTGTCTCTAGCTCTTGTAATTCCTGAGATCGACGCGTTCATACGGGCAGTCGGACAGTCGAAATCTCTTTTGATACTGATCAAGAATATATATACTTTAAAGGGTCGGAGATGTCTCCTTCTGCCTGTTACATACATTTGCACGGATGTAATAACCCCATTTTACCCATTTTATGGGTACAGGTAGTAAAAACTACAACAAAAGATGAGACCTTCCAAGAAAATTTGGATCCATATTAATATACCGACTTCGACTCTTTAAGAACGATTTAAATAACTTAATTCACGCAATAAATTGGGCAAAAACAAACACTGTAAGCTCAAAAATATTGTCAGAAGCAGAGGTATCCAAAATAGAAGAAGACTTTGATAGCGAGAAAGGAATGTTTATTAATGTAATGGAATTCGCAAAAAATTAAAATAGCTTAAATTGGCAAAAAAAATGCTCTACATGATAAACGTACCTTTTCTTAAGAACGAACCCTGCATTTCTATGATACTTAAATAATGAAATAAATTAAATCAAATACGAAAATATCATGATTTGTAACAAAACAATGTATGCCCATATTAAAGAACGCTAAGCTCATAGCGATAAGACAATTTGTAATAGAAATAGCATCTTAGATCTAAGTGATGACTCCTGCATAACACCGCTTTTACAAAATCGAAAGCCATACTGCAAGTCCGTCCACAGCCAGCACATCCTGGTTCATTAGGAAATACTTACCGGCACCACACTGCTCAACGATTTCAAGGGGAAAATCAAAATCGACCAGGAGGAACTGGAACTAACTTTCTTAATACAGTTTCAGAATTCAACAGTAAGAATCGCTGAGGATAAATCCGAGGCAAGGCAATCGAAATACGCAGAGGCTACCCCCACTCTTCTAGATGATGGCAGAAAATACGAAAATAGACGAAATACTTTCGCTACAAATGCTAAAATGATATTAACATCAGAAGATTGAGACGTTAAAAATAGCTAACTTCAAGTCCACCACCATTAGCTTATCACTCTCCGAATTTTGGTCACTTTATTGGTCATAATAGCGGCATGGGTCTGGAAACAAAAATCTGCCATCAAGCCCAAGCCATTATGCAAAACGTCATAAAGGAGGCCGAAGCAATAGGCACCAGAACCAAAAAACGATTTTACATCGCGAACGAGGACGTCCGCGCCTAAAGGGGGAGGAGTTCTGAACAATATTCCCATAATAGCCATGCGTAAATCGGCCAGTGCAGACACACTCAAAATGCATCCACCGTGGGATCTTGCGTAACGATCACCACCATTTGACTGTCTTTTGGGTCATTTGACACCTCGAGCTGCAATGCAACCAATAGCTACAGCGACAACGGCAGCAGCAGCAGCGGCAGCGGCAGCAGTGGCAGCAGCAGTCTTTGCTTGCTAATTTGTCTTTAGTTTTAGTTCCATTTTGTAACCCAGAACCCAAACGGATTTACTTTTTTCATCCTTAACATATTCTAAATAATGTAACGCCATTTTGTATTTATTTATTTATTTATTTTACTTGGTAACTTATAATGTAAAATTACAAGCTAACAATACTTTGTAATGAGCACTAGCGACTATGTTCCCGAAGGGAAAATAGTATATTGGGTTTGCGAAATGTCCGTCTGCCGTATGAACGCAATTTTTTGCCTTTATCTTTGAGCTAGAGCAACCAAACTTGGTACACATGTTGGTGTATACCGTCAATTTGTGAAGTGTCGAGATCGACCCCCCACCCCCACCCCCTCCCCCACAATTTGGGGAAAACCTATATCTTCCCCAATTTTAAAGCTATAGTCACCAAATTTGGCATACAGACTAATGTTGAGATTCCCGACAGATCCGCATCAAAAAAATTTGACCTCCGCACCCCCACTCCCAGAAATCGGCATTTTATATCCCCAAACCACTTTTTTGAAGGGGTATATCTCCTACAGTTTCAAAGATAGAGTTACCTAATTTGGCATACACACTAATGTTGACCACCTGGATAAATCTGCATCCAAAAAATTTTGACTCCCCACCCCTCCCCAGCAAATGAGAAAAATCTATATCTCCCACACCTTTACAGGTAGAGTCACCAAATTTGGCACACAGACTAATGTTAACCTACTGGACGCACCCGACTGCAGAATACAATGTTCCCAGTCGTATATAATTTGGTTATTTGTGTGTTCAGAAAGAGACGCGAAAAAAACTGCACAAGTGTGGGAGATATAGATTTTTCCCATTTGCAGGGGAGGGGGTAAGGGAATCAAAATTTTTTTTATGCAGATCTGTCGGGAATCTCAACATTAGTCTGTTTGATAAATTTGGTGACTATAGCTTTAAAATTGAAGAAGATAAGGTTTTCCCCAAATTGCGGGGGAGGGGTGGGGGGTCGATCTCGACACTTCATAAATTGACGATATACACCAACATGTGTACCAAGTTTGGTTGCTCTAGCTTAAAGATAAAGGCAAACAAATTGCGTTCATACGGACAGACGGACATTTCGCAAACCCAATATACTATTTTCCCTTCGAGAACATAGTATAAACACAAGTTATAAATTGAAATCACGAGGAAAACCAAAATACACGAGGCGCAAGAAAAAAACACGTCCGTTGCGAATGCAAAGCGAATTCGAATTGATACTATTAATACTATTGATATTTTTTGGCGATTTATGATTTATTGTGTATATTGATATATTTTTAGTGTTTTGATAATAATTGGAAAGAGATCAGGCTTATATGAGGTGGAAAATATTGAATTTTTTAAGAAATTCTATGATTAGTTCAATGTTGTTTGTTGTGATGGTGAAAAGGAGGGAAGTTGGATTAGCAGATCCAAAAGTTTGTAGTCTTAGATATGCTAGACTGTGGCATGTAGTTAAGAAATGGCTAATTGTAAGTTGGTGTTGCAGTTAGGGCAGATATTGGATAACAACCTATCATAGAGGTGGCTGTGGGTAAGTTTGCTATGGCCCAGTCTGAGTCTTGTGATTTTTGATATGCCTAGGAGAGAGAAATATTTTATATTGTAATCGGTGGCATAATCACTAATTGTTGATTTGTAGGTGTTTGATGGATGGTACCATTGGGATGTTGTGGTAAATCTTTCTTCATGACTGCATTTTTTGGATTCTTTCAACATAGCTGAAAAGTCGCTGTCGTTGTAATTTGCTGTGCAAATTGTAGGAGCGTTGCAAGCATATTTGGCAGCTTTGTGTGCCAGCTCGTTTCCAGCTATGTTAACGTGTCCTGGGGTCCAAATTAAAATCAGGTTTGAATTCTCCATTAGAGAATATCTGATTTTGGTTGCGTAAATGTTATTGTTATTGATATTTTTAATGCAATATTGCTGAAAAGGAGTCGATGCAGATTGCGGTCTTCGAGTTATTTCTATTTGAATGTCTGCATGCTTCAGCGATATCAATAATTTCGGCTGAGAAGATTGATGTATGTGTTGGTAGTGAAGCGGTTGTTCGAATTTTTGTTGAGTTGGTAATGCTGTAGCCTATGCGGTTGTTAATTTTTGATGCGTCAGTAAATAGGAATTGATAGTTTTGGAGTTTGTTGGCGATATGGAGGAAAGACTTTTGGTATACTACTGGTGGGGTAGTATCTTTTGGGTGTTTAGATAGGGAAATGCTTATTTGTTTATGATTAAGTTGTCACGGGGGGAATTTCGGGTGAGTTGTTAGGTGGTTAGGTGTTGAGTTTGGTATGCCTAGTTGGGAACTAGAGGCCATTGTTCTTTGGATAGCAGATTTTAGTTTGTAGTTGGGGGATTTTTTTGATATTTTGAGTGATTTTAATATAGTATGGACTGGGATATATTTACTATTTAGAAGTTATTTATACATGTTTTTTGACAGAGCGTCTCGTCATCTACGATCATATTACGATATGTGATACGACCAGAGCCGGAAGTTTTGCCTTTCAGTTTGGCTAGTGCTGAATGGAAGTCAAGGGGTAATATTTTCTGATATATTTGTTCGGTGTGGTGGACTAGGTGGTAAGATGGAAGATAAATGTTTAGTTGTGTGTATTTGCTGGTTATGAAATTGGTGTGGAAGTTGTTGTCTTGGGAGTTTTTAGTCCAGAATTTCTAGTTTGTTCGTGAGGGGTGTGCCAGTTTCCAGAGAGTTTACCATTTGTATTGGTAGGTATGTCTTGAGTCCGCAGAATCTGCGAATGTTGGCCTATATATTGTTTGCTTTGCTGTTTGGAATAATTTCTGACGAGAATTCATGTATAGTGGTGTTTTTGGCGTTGCGTAGTTCCCTTTTGAAAATGGCATTGGCTCGTCGGTAATTTATAATATTTGTCGTAAAGATGGTGGTCTTACAATTTTGGAAAAGTTTTTGCTTATTGCTCCTTAGTTCAGACAATTTGTTATTCAACTATGGGATATTGTGCGTGCGTGTATTTGTGTGGGTTTGGGGTATGGATAAGTTTGCGCTTTGTAGCAGAATTTTGTTGATGTTTGCTGATTCTTTGTTGATGTTGTTGGAGATGGGCCTTTGTGAGTTGAAATTAGTTGTAAATTTTTTTGATTAGTGTCTAGTCGCCTTTTTTGTAGATAAGTTTGGGTGAGGATTTTAATAGGGTGGTGTTTGTAGGGAATAAGGTGGTGATGATAGGGAAGTGGTCGCTTCCGTATAGGTCGTCTTCGATTTTCCAGTTTGCGTATGGGGTGAGTTGTGGCGAGCATAGAGATATATTTATATGTGTAAAAGTTTTGTGCGTGCTAGAATGAGTGGGAGACCCATCGTTGAGAACGGAGAAGTTAGAGTCGTCAATGTATTTGGCTTAGGTGAGTCCTCTGAGTTTGTTTTTGGGGAAGCCACACTTCGAATGCCAGGAATTGACATCGCCTAGAATTTATGTGTTCCTATTGTTGGCGGTAGGTCGGTTATATTAAAAGATTTATTTGGGGAGAGCTAAATAGAGTATATAACGTGGTCTTATTGAGCTTGAATTGTTGCTGAACAGATGTCGAAGCTACTATGGTTATTGTCGAAAGTGAATTTAAGCGATTTGTTTACGATGAGGGAGCTGCCACCTATTAGAGAAATTGCTGTTAGCCATTTCAAAGTTGATAGGGATGGGAAAATTGGATGTGTTTTGTAGGTGGGTTTCTACGATTTTAGGATTGTGAGTTGGAGTTCCCTGTAGTTGTTGATATAACCTTTAATGTTCCATTGCATAATAATTAAGCTAATCTTGAGAAAATATAAATAATTCAAATAATAAAGGGTGGTATTTATTAAGATCGAAAGTGTAACGTTACAGGGTATTTGATTTTATAGGCACTGTCATTAGCTTGTGCTGTGACAGTGTCTATGTAGATGAGGGGGAAGGAATATGCCCCAAACAAAGTCTGTGGTATATTATTTTTTTATTTTGCCTTTTGGCTTTGTTAAGCGATTCTTGTTTTTTAAATTGTAGTCTAGTTCGCACTGGCGTGTAATATTTTGGTGTTTGTTTTGCTCTTAGTTGTGGTTGATGTAGATGGTGGTTGCGGGGTGTGCTGAGGGGGCGTTAGTAGGTCGTCGTATCTGGTGCTCGTGCGTGTGAGTGCAGAGCTCTCTGCTTGTTCGGTTCGGTTTGATGAGCCGAGCGATGCACTTGCTTTGGCTGAGTGATGGGTTGTAGTTGGGCTTGTGCTTTTTGAGAGCGAGGTTGAGGTTTATGCAGCGATTGATGTTGAAGAGAGTGGAGAAGTTGTTGGTGCTGGGTTTCTAATTGTGTGGGCGTATGTTGTTGTACCATGTTTTGCGGTAAAGGACGTTGGCTTTCTTTCTGTCTTCTTTTTGTGTTGTTATGATAGCTTGCACTTCTTTTTTTTTTAGGAATACAGGGCAAGATTTATCAAATGCGGAGTGGTTTGAGTTGGTTGGGTTTAAAGTTTTTCCATTAAAGCAGGTTTTGGTGGCACTGCATTTTTCGTCTGTCACTTTGTTTAGGTGCGCTTCATTTGAGCAGAACGAGCATATTTATTTGGTTTTTGCAAATTTTTTGTGTGTGTCCATAGCGCATGCAGTTATTGCAACGCATTGGGAGTGGGATGTATGGTCTTAGCTATACCTTTCCGTATCCAACGGAGATTGTTTCGTGTGGGGTAGGAGATGTGAAGGTCAGTATGATTAGGCCTGTTTCTGAAAGGCTTTCACCGTTCTGTTTCATAATTTTTTTACCTCTGTAAAGTTTTGTGACTGTAGTTCTTTTAATATTTCGTCTTCGGCTATTCCTCTGAGGTCGTTGGAGTACATTACTGTTTTGGTGTAGTTGAGAGCGGTGTGCTCTGTCACTTCTACTTCGATAGAATTTGATAGGGAGCCAATTTGAATAATATTTTTTGCTTGAGCATTTTATGAGTGTGCCGTTTTTATACTATGTTCCCGAAGGGAAAATAGTATAGTGGGTTTGCGAAATGTTCGTCTGTCCGTCTGGCCGTCTGTCCTATGTTCCCGAAGGGAAAATAGTATAGTGGGTTTGCGAAATGTCCGTCTGTCCGTCTGGCCGTCTGTCCGTCTGTCCGTATGACCGCAATTTTTTTGCCTTTATCTTTGAGCTAGAGCAACCAAACTTGGTACACCTGTTGGTGTATACCGTCAATTTATGAAGTGTCGAGATCGACCAGGACTGGGATAGGACTGGGAACATAGTATTCTGCATTCGGGTGCGTCCGACTGCAACGTTCTTACTTGTTTTAGTTGGTGCTGTCCAGAAGTTTTTTGATTACAAATGGTGAAACATTCGTAAGGCCATCAGTGCTGTTTTTGCGTCTCATTGCCAAGTACTTTGGTCCAGGGGATATTATCGAAAAATTCTTGGTTTTGTTGATGATTATGAGGTTGGCAAGTATGCCACGATCCGAACGATCGCTGGTGGTGGTCGTTGTCAGAACCGCGTTGCGTCAGGAACACACAAACACAAATACGATACTTTACGAACTTTTTAAATGTAGCGGTTGTTATTTAGCGCACGAAATCGGTATTGGAGAGCAGCCAGAAACACGTCTTTACTGAAAGAAAGCGAGAGTCGAACTGAACGTCATTTTGTAATTTGGGCAGAATCTGCAGTTCATGTCTGTACAAAATCCCATAAGGCCGAACGTAGGTGAATGTGACATTCTGTTTAAATTCAGCAATTGGCCCCGTCAGTTTTTAGAATTTTCCTATCAAACGATGTTTATGGATAAAAGGGTGCAAAGCTTCAAGTTGTTCAACTGTTGTTGACGGCAACAGTAATTTTTAAAATGAATCGTAAAACGTTTATATCCTAATAAATTCACATAGGCTCGAGAAATTTCGTCATTTAAAATAAGTGTTTTGGCTGGATCACTTAACAATTAAAGAATACACTGTTAAAAACAAAAATCGGTCTTATTCTGGTGGTAGTTCAAATCCACCTCTTGTCATCTCTGATAGTACAAAAAAAACTAACAACCTTAATCTCGCTTGGCTATCAGAATGTAATAGGTCTTTGTCGTAAACTCAGTAATCTTTATCTAAATAGCCTAACTTTTCCTTTCCATGTCGTTGCCTTTTCTGAAACATGGCTAAGGCCCGACATTCTTAATTCTGAAATTCTTTCTAATAAATTCTCTATATATAGAAAAGATCGCACTACTCATCGTGGTGGTGGTGTACTTATTGCTGTTGACGTTGATTTGTCATCTGAGATAGTAATAACCGATAGCTCTGTAGATATTGAATTTATTGCTGTTAAAGTTAGTTTTTGTGGTGTTTGTTTTTTATTACTTGTTCATATATACCACCTTCTTCAGATTTCTCTGTTTATTCTTCGCATGCTTCTGCTATACATTCTGTCTCATCTATGCTTCCTGATCGTGATTTTCTTGTAGTTCTTGGTGATTTTACTATTGCCGGAACTACCTGGATTTCTAGTCCTGACTCCAGCGTGTTGACAAGATTTTACTGACAGTTTATTTGGGATGTCATTGTGTCAAATCAATGGTATCCCAAATTCTTTACATAAAATGCTTGATCTTATTTTTGTCTTAGATTCCTCCTTCTTTTCTGTCTCCCGGACTATACCTATATCCATTCCTGAAGATCCTTATCACCCGACTTTGGAAGTGTTGATTGACTTACCAGCCAGGATGCCAAGCCCAGGCAGAAAATTTGCAGAGCGAGTTCGTCAATTTCGGAAAACCGATTTTTCTAAACTTGCTCTGCTCCTATCCCAGACTGACTGGTCCCAGCTGTACATGTGTAGAGATATGGATTGTGCAATCGAATATTTTTATTTAACTTTAAATTCATTAATTGATACCTGTGTTCCAGTTTGTAACCCACATAGGTCTAACAAACCTGCGTGGTTTACACGGGATTTAACTAACTATAAAAATAGAAAGTCGAGATTGTACAAAAAGTTCAAGGAATCTGGCTCTTTCTTTGATTTTTCGCGTTATTTGATTGCCCGATCTAACTTCTCTGTACTAAATATACACTGTTGTAACAACAACCTCAGAAGCTGTAGGTTACAGTTTCAGCGGGATCCTAAAAGGTTTTATAACTTCGTTAATGCGAAGCGTAGGTCATCAACACTTCCATCAACTGTATTTTTCGAAAAAAAAGACATCTGACTCAGATCAGGCTATCGCCGATCTTTTTGCTGAATTTTTTCAAACGACTTATAGTTCAACATTTATGTAGATCTATAATTTCACCCTGCCAGCATGGGTTTGTGAAATATAGATCTACTACCACTAACCTATTGGAATTCACTTCATTTGTCATCAAGGGATTTCAATCTAAAATGCAAACAGACGTTATTTACACTGATTTCAGTAAGGCCTTTGACTCTGTTAATCATTCTCTTTTACTTCGCAAACTTCATCTTCTGGGATTTCCAAATAACTTAATTATTTGGATCTCTAACTACTTAAGTCTTAGAACCCAAAAGGTTTATTTCAAAGGATTAATCTCTAAGTCTGTTCAAGTTACTTCCGGTGTACCACAATAAAGTCATCTTGGCCCTTTATTATTTACATTGTTCATAAATGACCTTCCTTCTGTCATAAATCACTCTCGGGTGCTGATGTATGTCGATGATGTTAAATTGTGTCTGTCATCTACTTTTTTTCTATCTGGTCAAAGGTTGCAAACTGACTTGATTGTTTTCAAGCCTGGTGTCGGGTAAATTTATTAAATCTTAATTGTGGTAAGTGTAACGTAATGTCCTTTTACAGGCGAATGCCCTTTCTTAATAATTATATTCTTAATGGTAAGCCGCTTGCTCGAATTGAGTCGGTTGATGATTTGGGTAGCCTTTTAGATCCCAAACTTAAGTTTGACAAGCATATATTTTCCACCGCTAATCGTGCCTTTAGTGTCCTGGGTTTCATTAAGCGTCGGTCGAAAGAATTTAATGATCCCTACATTATTAAAACTCTTTATACTTCTCTTGTGCGACCTATTCTTGAATATGGTTCTTGTATTTGGTGTCCCCATTACAAGGTTCATCAGGATAGATTAGAATCGGTAAAACAATTTCTACTCTTTGCACTCCGGGGTCTTAACTGGAATACTAATACTCGCTTGCCTTCTTATCGTAGTAGACTTTTATTAATAAATTTGCCTTCTCTTTCTGATCGTAGAACCATGCTGGGTGTAATTTTCTTACACAAACTAATTAATGGGGAAATTGATTCTTCTGAATTTATCAGCCAAATTAGTTTTGCAGTTCCGATCAGATGTTCTAGAAACTTTCTTCCACTTTCTCTTCAAACTTGTAGTTCTAATTATGCTATTCATAACTCCTTTCGAATCTTATGCTCTTACTATAACAATCTTTTCCATCTAGTAAGTCATGCTACTTCAATTTCTACACCTTACTCTTACGTTATTTATGTAATCCTTTGGGACTTTTTTGTACAATGTTATTTTTGTATTTAGTTTGTATTTTCATGTCCTTGATCTTTCGCTACCGTACGTTATGCGGCGCGACCCTCGGTCGGTTGAGCGGGAGGTGGGTTGCATGTATGCTTGGGTCCGCGCGTTAACAAGCTCGTGCTTGGTGTCGTTGGGCCACATGTATGTACTGTTCGTTAGAACATCAACGTCCAGAAGATTGTTATAATCCTGTATTTTGTAAGGAAGGGGGTAAAAGTAAAGGTGTCTCCGGAGGTGCACCCTTTATAACACTCTGGCAACTCTAGTATATGTATGTTTGATGTTTTCCAACGCTAGGACGATCAACTATCATGTCGATATTAGCAAATAGTTCAACTTTTATTTGCATGCATTTCATTATATCGACAATAAGGTCTTGGTACGTCGCCGTCTTTCTAATTTTTAGACGCGTTGTTTAAGACAAAAAGTCAGATATTTTGAAGCAGTCCTTGTATGGGGGCGCTGTACTAAAGAATTCCTCCAAACACATGTCGAGCAGCAGCGCGCCATCTACCGTAGATCAATAGCAAAGCATAGGCAGTGTTAAGAGACATAGGCAATATGGCAATTTCAGTCGCTCATGTTAGTTTTAAGGACGAGAGAGCGATTCAAGAGAGATTCTTATCTCTTTTGCATTTTCACGTTGCTATGCAGCGCTCGCGCATGCCGATATTTTCATACAATTTTCAAATACAATTTTCTTACACATACTATATAGTTAACCAATTTTTCGACAGTTCCACCTATCTTCATAATGAGAAAGTACTGTATAAATTGCAGGCTTCTACCTTCTACCATTTGGGCTGCCCAAATGTCACCAATCACCAATCAGTCAGTCAGGTTGAAACTGGAAATACCCCGGCCTTGCCCGCGAAATATTTAGATGCACTTAGCATTATGTTGAATATGACTACTTTCGTCAACCGGAAGAAATACACAAAAATAGTGGAAACTAAATAGTTGAGCCAAATTCGTAGTGATTTGTTGTGTAGGGCTTTGACAATGACTTTGAAGCCGGTCTAACTAAAAAATAATCTCTTCTCACCCGTGGCGACGGGAGTGTAGTCGTTTAACATATTTTTTGATGAAATTAGAAAAAGATACTATCTTGTAAGGGAGTTTTCATGCAAGGGTACAGTTCCCAGTCTGTATGGGTCCAGCACTTACAAGAAAATTTGTAAGATGTGCTGGGACGCTGGGCGTAATAAAAGGACACATTCTAGGGCAAATGTATGTGTTAATACTACGGCCACGTACAATTCTGCACGGGATAAATGACCAGGAGCCGACCAGGATACTACCGTTGGTGCTCTACAGGTCAAGTGGTCTAAGACTACTACTCTACAATGCCCGGGATTACTCACACGGGCAGCAGGATAATCCTCGCTTTGTACTACAGTTAGTTTTATCAATGACGGGATTGCTCACACGGACGGCGAGATATACCTCGCTCTACGACTACCCACTTTGTATCTCTCGCTAAGTGATCTACTCTGCCCGGCTCCGCCACGCGCGAGTTCAATCCCACCACGAGCTTTCGCTCTCCACCTCAGAGCTTTCACTCTTCACCCCAGAGCTTTTCTCTAGCTGAAGCCGCGCTCTGGTGGCAGGATTGCGAACTGCATCAGCTGTGCGTGCCAGCCGCGACGGAGGATCGTTGCGTTTAAATTCAAACGCGTTCGTTAACGGCTTAGATTTTATCGTTTATAACTAATTACTTACACCTACAGCGCGCCAGGCGCTGGTGCTCCTTGCGCAACGAAAATAGTATGGCTTCGCGCCCTTACTTAACTAACTAACAACAAGAGTATATATATAATTTATATTTAAATCATACGCCCGCGCTCCATGCGCTCATGCTTTCGGCTCTTATTCTGTTGTTGTAAGGGGGTTGCTTAAAGCCTCCTTACATCATCCAGAAAATAGCGGAAGGGTGTGAAAGAGTCTTTACTTAATTCAAGTGAACACTTTTAAAACAATTATTTCCATTGTTAAAACATACCGCAACCCTACATTTATCGCATTCTGTTTGCGTAAATCCCGTGCACTGCGGAAATGTGCACCGCAAATGAAATGTGTCTGCAAAAATTCAAGTCTTAAATTCGGCTGCAAACTTTTACATGTTGGTATTAACAAATATCAAGGCCGCCAGCTGACTTGTATACAAGGGGAATAACGTGTTAATACTTGTAAATACGTAAATACTCCCCACGTGAGGGCGGCTCGAAATAGGCTCTTTGTTAGGTCATGTCTCTGTTAAGAGCGCTGGCTACATTAGCTTATAAATAAATTACCCCAATCCAAGATGGCACAGCCTATGCCGATGGATGCATGGCCCAAAGGGTGCTCAGTCGCTAGAATGGAAACATTGGATACCTGTAGACCTCCAAGTTAATCCTGACTTCCCGCGGTGCACGGGCTATGCCGCCGGTGACTTTCATTTTCCCGTCTTCTCGTGGGATAAAAAATATCAACTATTTTAATAAATCTGTTGATGAGTCTGATGCGGCACTAAGAGCATCAACACTGGATACAGCCTCTGCGGCTACATCCGTCCCCAGCACCGGCCACCATCAGACGGCGAATCTGTTCCCTTTGTAAAAGAGGAACCGGATAGATCACCTTGGGACTAGGATTGATAAGAAGTGACTTTTCATCGGGCAGATGCCTGGTAAGGCAACAGACAATAGAGGTGCTGTCCTCTGAATCTGACACCGCTAGTGCGGTCGTCGACCGTGGTGAGTGCCTCTTCGATTATCTTTTGTGTAGACATTTGGATATAGCTAATAAGGGAATTAGGCCTACGTTCATGAATGCCATCAGAGACGAGGTATTAGATCTCACTCCGGCCAGCAGATCCCTTTCCGAATAAATATATAATCAGCTGGTAATACGCCGGAGTTGCCCTGCGAAATATTTAGATGCACTTTGCATTATGTTGAATTTGACTACTTTCGTTAACCCTGTACCCAGGGCAATAATTTCCGATCGCATCCACATACACTTACACAGACACACAAACATACACAAAGACGCACACAAACGAGCGACAGCGCAAGCGAAGCAATTTTTGAGTGGTGGCTGTGCTGATTCTTCCCCACCGCGCTGCATCACTGAATCTTCTGTTGTGAATAACTCCTGTTTATTATCCGATGGACTTAAAATTTGGAGAGTAGATAAACAGTAACCAAAGTATTATACATGCCAAATCCCAAATCTATATCTTGAAAATTGTTGCTGTTAAACGTTTTTATCGAATTGCGGTAGAACGGGGGAGATATCAGAAATCGAAAACAAACTTGATCTGCGTATTGTATACAGGAACCTAATTTTCCCAAATTTTGTGTCTCTAGCTCTTATAGTTGCTGAGATCGACGCGTTCATCCGGACAGACAGACGGGCATAGCCAAATCGAAATCTCTTTTGATACTGATCAATAAATATATACTTTATAAGGCCGGAGATGTCTTCTTCTGCCTGTTACATACATTTGCATAGATTGAGTACCCGCTTTTTACCCATTTTATGGGTATAGGGAGTAAAAATGTATGTTTGATGAAGTTGGGAGAATAATACTAACATCTTCTAACATGGTGCAAAATGTCTGTTTTTAATTCAAGTGAATATCATTAATTAATTATTATTATTCAAGTGAATATTAAAAAATTATTTACAAAAATTCAAAAGTCCCAAATTTCCCGGAAAAGTTATCACATGTTGGTACTCTCAAATATCAAACGATCGCCATATGATTCTGGACGTTGATGTACTAACGAACAGTACATACAAGTGGCCCAACGACACCAAGCACGGGCTTGTTAACGCGCGGACCCAAGCATAAATGCAACCCACCTCCCGCCCAACCGACCGAGGGGCACGCCACATAACGTACGGTAGCGAAAGATCGCGGACATGCAAATACAACAATAACATTATGCAAAAGTTCCTAAGGATTACATAAATAATGTAAGAGTAATTATTATTATTAGATGGAAAAGATTGTTATAGTTAGAGAATAAGATTCGAAAGGAGTTATGAATAGCATAATTAGAACTACAAGTTTGAAGAGAAAGTGGAAGAAAGTTTCTAGAACATCTGATCGGAACTGCAAAACTAATTTGGCTGATTAATTCAGAAGAATCAATTTCCCCATTAATTAGTTTGTGTAAGAAAATTACACCTAGTATCGTATCGATAACATTTCATTATATCGATGCGAATTTAAATATGTGTGCATGCTGCTGGCCGACTTACTACATAATAATAATATTAATTTGTACTAAATCTGCTTAGCATTCACATTCTATTAACTAAAAATGAACATAATCATTAATAAATTAAAAAACTTAAATGAGTAAAATTAACCAAATCGTCGTATGACCAAAATAATTGACTCCAGCAGCTGAGCGCCAGCTACCGTAGATCGATAGCAAAGCATAGGCAGAAGCTGAGAGACAAAACCAATATGTCAATTTCAGCCGCACTTTTAAGTTTAAGGGCAGAGAGAGCGATAAATTGCGAGATTTGAATAAAACGGATTATTCCCATTTTGTATTAAGCTATTATTATCAAATTCAAATTTTTCCGGTTTTATATACTTTAACATTTTAGCAATTCTGGTAAATGTTTGACGCTTTTCAACACTAAGACGAACAACTACTGTGTCGATATACGCATATCGGTCAACTTTTATTTGCATTAATTTCATTATTTTGACAATAAAGTTTTGTTCCGCCAAATGAATTTGCTATCCAATTTTGAGACGCGTCGCTTAAGACCAAGGTCAGACATTTTGACGCAGTCTTTATATGGGGATGCTATACCAAAGAATTACTCTCAAAACACATGTTGAGCAGCAGCGCGCCATCTACCGTAGATCAATAGCAAAGCATAGGTAGTGTTGAGAGACATAGGCAATATGGCGATTTCAGTCGCTCTTATTAGTTTTAAGGCCTAGAGAGCGATTCAAGAGACAGATGTTTTATCTCTTTTGCACTTTCACGTTGCTATGCAGCAGATGGCGCATACCGAGATTTCCATACAATTTTCTTACACTTCCACATATATAGTTAACAAATTTTTAGACAGTCCCATCTAACTTTGTAATAGGAAGGTACTGTAAAAATTCAAGACTTCTAAATTCTACCGTTTGGGCTGCCCAAATGTCAACAGTTAGTCAGTCAGTCAGGTCGAACTCTTTTATATATATAGATTGGAGAGTTATCGACGGGTCTACCCTATCAGACCATTAGCACATTAGGTTTGATCTGCCGAGCCAAGAGGAACTCCAATCAAACTCCTTCAACCCTAGGAAAACAAACCGTGGCATGTTCAAAGCTTCTGTAGCTTTAAAAGCTGATCAGTTGACCATTTATCCTAACTTCATCAGTGAGATAGAACTAGCCGCTTATCAGCTGCAGGATGTGCTTATCTCTTCCTACCATTACAGCACAGTCCTCTAGCCCCACTGAGAGAACCTTGATGTTCCTTGGTGGAAGGCGGGAAGTCAGAAGACTCATTAACAGTCCCAAGGCCAACAGGGACTTGTGGGACACGTATAGATGTGCGCTCACTGACTACAATAAAAGCATTAGACGAGCTAAGCGCGATACTTGGCGAAAGTATTCAGGCACTTCCGGAATCAGCTAGTTTGCAAAAAGTACTCGCCAAGGGCCGTCCAATGTAGGGCGAAACGCTGCTTCAGGTGCATTTCTCAGGGTCGATCTCAATTTTAAACAGTTCCAACAACGAGTAGGCTTCTGCACTACCTGACAGACGTGCTCATAGCATGTCAAGCGTTATCTTCGATACGGATAAAGTCAGCTAGGCCATAAAATGTGTCGCTCCTTTTAAAGCCCCAGGTGGCGACCAGATCTTTCCAGCCTTGCTTCAAAACATCCTCGAAGATATAATCTCCCCGCTTATTGGTCTACTTAGGCCGAGCTTCGCCTGGAGCCTGGAGGCGTGTTAATGTGGTTTTCATCCCCAAGTAGGGAAACCGACCCCTTGATCAACCTAAGTCTTACAGACCAATTAACCTCACATCCTTTCTGCTAAAGACAGCGGAACGATTGGTAGACTTGCATGTTCGGTCAAAGTTGCTGGTTACCAATCCCCTACATCAAACTTAAGGTGCTTACATGAGATCTGATCAAAAGAGGTTGCTCTACACCAGCCAAGGGCACGTAGTGGCTCTGCTCGCTCGAGAATGCAAAAGAAAAACGTACAAGAGCAAGTAAAATGGCTAAAGAATTTGAATTTTTCACAGTGTATTCACTTTGCTTGCACATGACTGAGACGATGCAGCGTCGCTGGTTGTTGTTGTTAAAATGTTGCCTGGCTCCCACCGTAATTTTTCGTGCCCATCTCTACGCTACACCATCTTGTCAATGAGTTGGAGAAGGTTTGCGGCTCAAAAAAATCACACAGATTGATTTCCTCGATGTCGAAGGTATCGGTCAATATCAGCGGCTGTGGCCCGCAGGAACATTGATGGGGCCACCATAGCATGGATTAAAGCTATGCTTTAAAATCGAGTATTAACTTCGTATTCTGAACGGAAGTGTTTTTCCTCGAGATATCAAGTGATAACTTGTGCTTTTTTGTTCTTGCGACGTGTGTTATGCATCGGTTGTGTGGAACACATAGTTGGACATTGAATTGCAATTAATTACATAAAGCAAAATTACTAAATTTGTTCAAATACAACAACAAATAGCAGCACCAGCAAGCTGGTGGTTGATTTGTGCAGTTTGCATTGTGCTTACACTTTATTATTTTATTTCTACTAATTCGCGCTTTCAACGCTCTCGCTCGCTTCTATCGTGTTGGTTGCGGTTCCTCTCTTCGTTTTGTATTCCATTGTGATGATATCGGTCGACGCGCCCGCGCTTAAATATTTATACTATGTTCCCGAAGGAAAAATAGTATATTGGGTTTGCGAAAGTCCATCTGTCCGTCTGTCCGTATGAATGCAATTTTTTTGCCTTTATCTTTAAGCTACAGCAACCAAACTTGGTACACATGTTGGTCTATATCGTCAATTTATGAAGTGTCGAGATCGATAACCCAACCCCACCGCTCCCCACAATTTGGGGAAAACCTGTATCTTCCCCATTTTTAAAGCTATAGTCATCAAATTTGGCATACAGACTAATATTAAGATTCCTGACAGATCTGCATCAAAAAAATTTTGACTCCCCCACCCCCACACCCACAAATCGGCATATGACATCCCCAAAACACGATTTGTAAGGGATATATCTACCTACAGTTTCAAAGATAGAGTTACCTAATTTGGCATACAGACTAATGTTGATCACCTGGATAAATCTGCATAAAAAATTTTTTGACCCCCCAACCCCTCCCAACAAAAGAAATTTATATCTCCCACACCTTTACAGGTAGAGTCACCAAATTTGGCATACAGACTTATTTTAACTTTCTGGACAAATCTGCATCAATAATATTTTGACCCCCCACAAAGGAGCAAAATCTACATCTCCTACACCTGTACAGATAGAGTCACCAAATTTGGCATACAGACTACTGTTTTTTTCACGTCTCTTTCCGAACCCACAAATAACCAAATTATATAGAATTAGGAACATAGTATTGTGCAGTTGGGTGCATCCGACTGCAAAGTTCTTACTTGTTACTCCCTGTACCCATAAAATGGGTAAAAAGGGGGTATTGGATTTGTGCAAAAGTATGTAACAGGCAGAAGGAGACATCTCCGACCCTATAAAGTATATATATCTTGATCAGTATCAAAAGAGATTTCGATTTGGCCATGTCCGTCTGTCTGTCCGTCTGTCCGTCTGTCCGTCCGTCCGTCTGTCTGTCCGTATGTATGAACGCAAGGATCTCCGCAACTATAAGAGCTAGAGACACCAAATTTGGAATGTAGGTTCGTGTATAGCGGGAGCAGGTCAAGTTTATTTTAGATTTGAGATATCTCCCCCATTCCCCCGCTATTCGATAAAAACCGTTTTACAGTTACAATTTTCAAGATATAGCTTTAAGATTTGGCATGTCCAGTACTTTAGTCCCTCTTAATCTACTGTCCAAATTTCAAGTCGATCGGATAATAAACATCTAAGTTATTCACGAAAGAAGATTCAGTGCTGCAGCAAGGGGAAGAAGAAGCACAGTCACAACTTAAAATGCCTGGCTTGCGCTGTGGCTCGTGCGTGTGCGTATCTGTGTATGTATGTGTAAGTTAACGAAGATGCGATCGGAAATTTTGACCTGGGTACAGGGAGTTTCGTAGTCGGGTATACTCGACTATAGCATTCTTACTTGTTTATTATTGGTGTTGTTGTGCGTAAGTACAAATCAGCGTCGACAGATTTAATCTAGTGTGCCTTCTTTTTTGTTTATAATTATTTTTTTGTGCAGTTGTTTTTTCTATTTTTATTATTTATTTTTTTAATTTTTTCTTTTAATAAAAATGGTTGTCTGCTATAATAAAAATTGCAAGGTTCGAGTAAACGTTCTGCTGGCTGTGTGAGAACATTTCACACGAAAAATGTGCTGACCTTAACGGCAGAATAATCGACCAGATTGAGTTAAAGTCTAGCTTAAAGTGGATTTGTGAATCATGTAGGAATGTTGAAATTGATAATCTGGCATTTATGACGCAGACTTAGAAAGGCTTTGGAGGCACATTCGCTCGGTTTAAAAAACTGATTGATGGTTTCTCCGATTTGGAAAAAGAGTTTAAGAGTATGTGCGTGGAGTTGTGTCTTTCCCGAATATTTGGAAAGAATCATTTATTATTTCTCTCCATAAAAAAGGATAAATGCATAATGTCGAGGTATTTCGAAGTATATCTAAGTTGTCTGCTATTCCTAAGATTTTTGGGAAATTAATATCTTCTCAACTTCAACATCTGTGCAGATCTATAATTTCACCCAAATAATTGTCAAATATAGATCTACTACCACAAACCTATTGGAATTTACTTCTCTTGTCCTTACGGGATTTCAATCTAAAATGCAAACAGCTGTTATTACTCCCTGTACCCATTAAATGTATGGAATAGATGGAAGCAGACATTTCCGAAAGTATATATTTATTGATCAGTATCAAAAGAGATTTCGATTTGACCATGTCCGTCTCTCTGTCCGTCTGTATGAACGCGTCGATATCAGCCACTATAAGACCTAGAGTCACCAAATTTGGAATGTAGGTTCCTGTATACCATACGCAGATTAAATTTGTTTTCAATTTATGATAACTCGCCCCGTTCCGCCGCAATTCGATAAAAACATTCTCTTTTACTCCACAAACTTTATCTTCTTGGATTTTTAAATAACTTAATTCTTTGGATCTCCAACTAATTAACACTTAAAACCCAAAAGGTTTATTTCAAGGGCTCAATCTCGAGGTCGTTCAAGTTTCTTCCGGAGTACCACAAGGAAGTCATCTTGGCCCGTTATTATTTGTGTTGTTTATAAATGACCTTCTTTCTGTCATAAGTCACTCTCTGGTGCTGATGTATGCCGATGATGTTAAATTATGTCTGTCATCCACTGATTTTCTATCTGGCCAAAGGTTGCAAAACTGAACTGGACAGTTTTCAAGCCTGGTGTTGGTTAAATTTATTAAATCTTAATTGTGGTAAATGTAACGTAATGTCCTTTTACAGGCGAATGCCCTTTTCAAACAATTATATTCTTAATGATAAGCCACTTGTTCTAATTGAGTCGGTTGATGATTTGGCTATCCTCTTCGATCCCAAGCTTAAGTTTGACAAACATATCTTTTCCACCGCCAATCGTGCCTTTGGTACCTGGGATTCATTAATCGTTGATGGAAAGAATTTAACGATCCCTGCATTACTAAAATTCTTCATACTTACTTTGTTGATTTTTATTTGAATATGGGTCTTGTATTTGTTTTCCCAAATACAAAGTTCATCAGCATAGAATAGAATCGGTGCAAAAACAAGTTCTGATCATTGCACTCCGGCGTCTTAACTGGAATCCTTATACTCGATTGCTTTCTTCTCGTAGTAGAATTTTTCTCCCTAGTTATAGATGAACTTCTAACACTGCTGTTCACGGCATGGCACTTCTTGCGCGCTTTGGCAATATTTTCAATCCACCAGACTGCTGGCCGACACGGGTATCGCCTAATTTGTGGCCTCATTGCATTGCATTAGTCCTCGGCGGAGGAGTACAGTAGGAGAACGTTCAAAGAGGCTAGTGTATCCAGTATGATTTCTCCCTGATTTCTGCAGCTGCCCCATTGGCCCAAGCTGGCCAAGGCGTTGAAATCGCCAGCAATTCTTACTGGGGACTTTTAGCGCGCATCTTGGGCTATTTCTTCCATGATCGCTTCGAATCCCGCCATTGAAATGCTCGGCGCTATGTAGCTACTATATATGTAGACGTTGCCGCATTTTATTCTTGGAGAGCCTCTCCGTGCTCTTCTATGTGTGAGCTGGTAGCGTGTTCCGCTGCAACTCCAGCGAAGCTGCTCCGCCGTCTGCGCATAGGTGGCATACTCCCTCGTGTTGAACTTTGTAAGGCTCACTGCGGATGGCGATGTCCACACGTTGTTCCAGGACTGTTTGGGCCGTTCTTGTCGGGTGCAGAGTAGGCATATAGGATCTCTTTGTCACTTATTCATGGCATGCTATGTGCTGCCGCATTTGAAGCACGTCTCTTTGGCCGCGTTGGGACCTCTGCATTTAGCTGATGTGTGGCCAAGTCCCATACAGCAGCGAACTGTTTTAATTTTCCGGTGTATGCGGCACACAACCCATCCTATACGAAATTTACCAATGCTCAATCAGTTCTTCGTCAGGTTGGGCTCGAGTAGTACGGTCGCTACTTGCGTTCCCCTATAAGCTTTATTCAGGGTGAGGCCAGATTCCGTTTGGAAATCACTTTCCATGTTAGCGAGGAACGCGTCCATTACCTCGTCTCCAGTAGTAAGTTCGTCGATATCACAAACTTCAATTTGCACCGTCTCGTGCAGGGCTTTGACCTCAGCTTTACCTGTGAGCACTGTCTGAATAGTGAAGGCTTCCGACTCTGCTACACTTGTCACAATGCTCGCTTCGCCAGCCGAGTGTGTCACTGGCGTAGCTGAAATGGGATGGAATGTTGTTTAGGACCTCCAGAGTCCATGCCCTAGCCGCCGGTGAATTTCACCTATGGTGGTTACCACCTGTAATAATTATGTTGTTACACATCATTTCGTCATTTGATTGTTGCGTCTTAGACCTTCTGCCAGGTGTGAGGTAACTGCCGACCGATCTCGACACTTCATAAACTGAGGGTATACACCAACATGTGTACCAAGTTTGGTTGCTCTAGCTTCAAGGGTGTGCAAAACAATTGGTTTCATACGGACAGACGGACCTTTCGCAAACCCAATATACTCTTTTTCCCTTAGGTAACACAGTATAATCAGTGATAAAGCACACTGTTTTGTCAAAGGCCGTAAAGATGTATTGGCTTTTGTCAGCTAATAATAAGCTATATGTCAGAATATATAAAGCAATCCTGTCCCCCTATGGAAGCATGGCCTACAAGTATACGGGATAGCATCGAAAACCAATTTATGTGTGATAGAACCGTAAGCTAGAACAGTTAGAAATGGTGCGCTGGAGTACAGCAGGGCACGCATAGTGATAAGGAGTAACAGTAAGATCAGAGAATAAAGACAGTTCATTTAACACGGCGGTTCTCTTAGACTTCTTTGTCCCTAACTGCTATTACTGCTAAACTAACAAGTAGTGTAGAGCGAGGTTTATCCCGCAGCCCGTGTGAGCAATCCGGCATTGATAATACTTACTCTTACTTATTAAAAAGCGAGGTTTATTCCGCTACCGTGCGAAAAAACCCGAGCACCATAGTGCCATAGATTTGTTAGAAAACTTGACCACTAGTGCGCCAGCAGTAGGATCCTGGCCTGCTCCTGGTTGTATATCCCGAGCATGGGTGAACGTCTCCTTCCTTACGCTCAGGGTCTCAGCAAATCCCAAAAATTTTCTTGTAAGTGCTGAACTTATACAGACTGAGATCTGTACCCCGGCTGGAAAACTCCTTACAACATTGAACGCAATCTAAAAAGTGCTGAATTCAGTGACGTCATTAAGCAGCAATCGGAGAGATACAGGGAATGCATGTAAAATCACCCAAATGCTCTAGGCAGACAACGATCGTCTGACACTACACCCAAATATATCCGGCTACTGCACTAAGGGCAAATTATTATTAGCATTCTTACTTGTTTTATTTTGGTTTGTTATGTCGGTTATTAGATTGTCAATAAGTTTTTCCTGAAAGCTATTTTTCAGAAGTAGTGTTTATACTATGTTCCCGAGGGGAAAATAGTATATTGGGTTTGCGAAATGTCCGTCTGGCCGTATTAACTCAATTTTTTTGCCTTTATCTTTAAGCTAGAGCAACCAAACTTGGTCCACATGTTGGTGTATACCCTCAATTTATGCAGTGTCGCGATCGCAAACTTGGTCCCAGAGATAAGAGTCACTGGCATTTATTCGGAAATAAACATCTGTTAAGTTTGTAAACTATTCTGCGTTCAGTTTCATATCATATGTGGTGGTGTGTTAGTGTCGATTATATTGCCAGTAACCCTGGATGAAGTAAATACTGCAATTTCCAAAATTAGTGATAAAAAGGCCCCTGGACCTGACAATGTCCCCAATACAGCCCTTAAGACTGCCATTGCCCACAAGCCTGAGTGTTTAATGAAGACTTTCACAAAATGCTTACAGGAAGGAGTGTTTCCAAAACTATGGGAGCAACAAAGACTTATCCTTTTTCCGAAGGGAGACACGCCAGCTGAGGACCCTTCGTTGTATAGGCCAATCTGTTTGCTGGACACAATGGGTAAAGTCTTGGAGAGAGTAATATGTAATAACCTACCAATAACAGAAGCAAAAGAGACTCTCCCAGACATGCAGTTCGGTTTCCGAAAGACTCGTTCGACTGTAGACGCCGCAAAAACAGTCGTACAAATTGCAACGAGAGCAATCCAAGGCACCAGATGTAGATGGGGGATAAAAAATACTGGTTACACTGGATGTGCGCAATGCCTTTAACTCGGCAGGCTGGTCGCGTATCCGGAGGACCTTGGCCCAAATTGGATTTCCAAGTTATCTATTGAAGATAGTCTCGAGCTACCTATCGGTTCGAGTACTCTTGTACGACACGGACGAGGGTCAGAAGCACTACAACGTAACGGCGGTATTCTCACAAGGGTAAGTTCTGGGCCCGCTCTTGTGGAATAAAATGTATGATGAGGTGCTTAGGCTTGGTGTTCCACAAGGTTGCAGAATGGTCGGCTTTGCGGATGACTTGGCATTAGTCGTGGTTGCCAAACACATGCACGAAGTAAAGACGGCGACAAACACATTTATCCAAGTGGTTAGCAACTGGCTCGAAAAAGTCGGCCTCGAATTAGCTCAACATAAGACGATAAGGACCCTTATCACAAGCCATTATATACCTAGGAGTCATGATAGACAATATGATTATGCAATCTGCGCGCTCTCGAATGCTGCCAAATCTCAGTATGGTCCGTAGCCCAGAGAACCAACGAGCTCAAAGGGAAGCTAGCAGCTCCGTATCGACTCAGTGCCCTCCGCGTAATATCTGGCATCTGAGATGGAATCAGTATACTATAGGCGCAAAGCCAGCGCACTTTCACGCTATCCGAAGGGAGGAGAAAGCAAGAAAATCTATATCCACTTGGCGAGCTAGGTGGGACTCTTCGACGAAAGGAAGATGGACGCACATAGTTATCCCGAGATTGGTGGAGTGGACTGCAAGGCGTATTGGAGAATTAAACTATCAAGTGACGTAATTCATGACAAACCATGGCGGACACAGAGAATATCTCTTCAAGTTTAAGCACGAGCGAAGCCCCTTATGACAGGTATGCACGGAGCAAAAGGAGAACGTGGAGCATGTCCTGTACCAATGCCGAAGATACAGGCAAATGGTTGGATCTATCCCACCCCCAGGGGAATTGATTGCCCACATGGTGGAAGGCGAGGATAAGTGGATAAGGAGTCAGCCACCTGAGACGATGCAAAAGAGGTAGGCTAGAAGAGGAGAGTGCCTAAATAGGCAACCTTCCCACGCGACGTACTATCTTACAGTGTTACCGCGGGTTGAAATGTGTGTGTGTGGGGGTGTATTTAGTACGTAGGCGCCAACTCTGTTGGTGAATATTGCATGCTGCAAGTACGGGCTTGCTGTATCTTCCAAAAGATTCACACTTCCGTGGCGGCCCCAAAACAAAAAAAAAAACAAAAAAAAAAATATTGGATTTGTTTCCATAGTTGTATGGGGAGCCAATGAAAGAGTGGTCCAACTTGAAAAAAAAATTTCAAAATTCTAAAAAAAATTCTCTATATATGTAAAAGAGTTCGTCCTGACTGACTGATTCATAATAAACACACAGCTTAAGCCGTAAGAGCTAGAATGCTGAAATTTTCACAGTAGGTGCATGACAGTGCACACTAAAACGCGGCATTGGAAAATTCCACCCACAAGCGTGAAAAAGGTTGTATAGGCGAAAATCTAATTTTAGTAAAAACACCATCAAATTTATTTTCAAAGCCCTTTCCCATTCAATAATACGACAAGTGTATCACCGACTTTGGGAAATTCATCCCCATAGTCGGAAAATTGGTGGAAAACCCTGGCATCATCTATATATATATAAGAGTTCGTGCTGACTGACTGACTGACTGATTGGCAATCATCGCACAGTCTAAACCGTAAGAGCTAAGATGCTGAAATTTTCACAGTAGGTTCCATCTATGACAAAAGTGCACGCTAAGACGGGATTTTGGAAAATTCCACCCACAAACGTGGAAAATCGCGGAAAACTGTTGTATGAAACTTTTTTGTTTACCACACAAAAATTCATTTGACACATATTTCGCCGATTTTGGAAAATCCACCCCTGGGCGGAAAATGGGGGTCTCAAGGTTGTATGAGCAAAATTCAGACTCATTTTCAAGATTCTACACAAACTCATAATAGGAGCGGTGCCCAAAGAATTTGGAAAATCTACCCACAAGTTCGGAAAATTCGCGGAAAACTGTTGTATGCAACTTTTTTGATTACCATCCGATTGACTTCAAACTCATTTTCAAACTTTTCTGTTTATCATCCAATTATTTTGAAATTAATTTTCCAAGCACCTCACAATAAATAATTTGACACATGTGCTACCGGTTTTAAAAAATGCACGCCCACGGTCCGAAAGTGGTGAAGAGTGGAATTCAGCTTCATAATAATTTCCAAATATAAATAATAAATAAACCTCGGTACTTTGCGGGCAATACAACGGGCGGAAAATAGTTGGAAAGCTTTAGTCTGGATTTTTAGTATTATTCGTTGAATTGGTTTTCAATTGCCAAATTATTTTGGAAATTCTACTCCGCGTCGCCACGGGCGGGAAATGGAAGTCTAGGTCAAATGAGTAGGATTATTTGTTTAGTTAGATCGGCTTCAATGACATTTTCATAGCGCTACACAAAAAACATTGGTCACGTGGCCTAACTATATGGTTTTCTACCCCCACGGGAGGGAAAACTGTGATACGTTTTTTTTGTGTATTTCTTACGGTTGACGAAAGTAGTAATCTAAATATTTCGCCGGGCAAAGCTGGCGTTTTACCAGATAGTTTACATATATTTAAACTTGTATTATTATGGGAATTTTAAACAGTATGACCTTATTTCATGGCCTATCTCAAATTTTTGTCAAATGGAGCTAATCAATGTGTGCACCGACCGGAAGGCATTGCTTTTTAAAATTACGATGCGGAAGGGTGGAATCTTTTAAGTCTTCTTGTCGTTAGTCTTCGTATTATTGCACCAGTACCAGTACCAGTACCAGTACCAGTTGTCTTAAAATGAGTTTGAAGTCTATTGCAAGAATAACACCACCAGACGAAAGCACCTATTTTCCCTCGTTGTGTTGATACGCAAAGAACCTATTTTTTGTGTTTTGCTTTGGCAATTAGTATGAAGTCGTTCACATGAGAAACTAAGATGCTGAATTCTAGACTTTTCCACTACTTTTCCGGCCGCTAACGTGCTTTTTCCCAAACTGTCCAATTATTTAAGGTCTAGACATTGTTTGTTGTTTTCGTCAAATTTTCTCGACATTGGGGGTAGATTTTCCAAAATATTTGAGCAGGGAGCCTATTATGTCTTTGTGTAGAGCCTTGGAAATAAGTTTGAGGACAATCGCATGAATATTAAAAACAAGCTGGTAAAATGCCAACGTTTCCCGGCGAAATATTTAGATTAAAATGCATTATGTTGAATTTGACTACTTTCGTCAACCGTAAGAAATACACAAAAAAAACGTATCACAGTTTTCCCTCCCGTGGGGGTAGGAAACTATATAGTTGAGCCACGTGACTAATGTTTATTGTGTAGCGCTATGAAAATGTCTTTGAAGCCGATCTAACTAAACAAATAATACTACTCATTTGTCCCTGACTTCCATTTCCCGCCCGTGGTGACGCGGAGTAGATTTTCCAAAATAATTTGGCATTTGAAAACCAATTCAACGAATAATACTAAAAATCGAGACTAAAGCTTTCCAACTATTTTCCGCCCGTTGTATTGCCCGCAAAGTACCGAGTTTTTTTTATTATTTACATTTGGAAATTATTATGAAGCAGAATTCCAGACTTTACCCCTTTCGTACCGTGGGCGTGCATTTTTTAAAACCGGTAGCACATGTGTCAAATTATTTAATGTGAGGTGCTTGGAAAATGAGTTTCAATATAATTGGATGATAAACAGAAAAGTTAGAAAATGAGTTTGAAGTCAATCGGATGATAATCAAAAAAGTTGCATACAACAGTTTTTTTCCAATTTTCCGACCTTGGAGGTAAACAAACACGTCTATTCTGTGTTTGTATTTGTTGAATTCCAGAGTTTTCCACCAATTTTCCGACCATGGGGTAATCGGATTAAAATTAGACTTTTGCCTACACATACTTGAGACCCCCATTTTCCGCCCAGGGGGGTGGATTTTCCAAAATCGGTGAAAGATGTGTCAAATGAATTTTTGTGTAGATCTTTGAAAATGAGTTTGAAGCCGATTGGATGGTAAACTAAAAAGTGTCATACAACAGTTTTCCGCGAAATTCTACGCTTGTGGGTGGAATTTTCCAAAATCTCGTCTGAGTGTGCACTTTCATCATAGATAGAACCTACTGTGAAAATTTTAGCATCCTAGCTCTTACGGCTTAGGCTGTGCGATGATTGCCAATCAGTCAGTCAGTCAGTCAGCATGAACTCTCTTATATACATAGATTATAGATGCCAAAAATACAGAGATAGTTTCCATCCAACCCTACATAAAACAAGTAAGAACGTTGCAGTCGGACGCACTCGACTGCAGAATACTATGTACCCAGTCCTATATAATTTGCTTATTTGTGGGTTCGGAAAGCGACGCGAAAAGAACAGTAGTCTGTATGCCAAATTTGGTGACTCTACCTGCACAGGTGTATGAGATATAGATTTTGCTCCATTGTGGGGGAGGGGGTGGGGGGATCCTAAAATATTTGATTGATCTCGTCACTTCATAAATTGAGGGCATACACCAACATGTGTACCAAGTTTGTTTTCCAACATGGTATAATTATTAAAATATAAAAACCAAAAAAAATTCGTCGGTAAAGTTAACATTTTTTTGTGGCAGATGGATTTAATCAATATGTGCCCTGATCGGCTCAAATATGCAAAATGTTAACAAAAAAATAAAACAAGAAAGAGCGGCTATCTTCGGCTGCCGAAGCTAAATACCCTAGCAGCAATTAATTTGTATACAAAACTTAATTGTCGTTTGATTGTTCCTATGGAAGACATGTGGTCTGATTTTTATCAAATTATAGGAAACTATTTGAAGTATAAAAACTCTCACTTAGCTTGGATGAAATATTTGTATAAGCAAAAAGTTGGATATAGTGATATAGTGGTATGATTTAGACCAAATTTGGCCAGATTGTAAAAACCCTCTAGAGACTTGGCTTGGAAAAGTTTGGTAAGGATACATTAATAAACAAAAAAGTTTTTCGTACAAAAACATATTTGTCGATCGATCATTCCCATGGCAGGTATATGTTATAGTGGTCCGATCCGGCCGGTTCTGACATATGTACTGCCTGCTGCAAAAATAAGGGTTTGTGCCAAGTTTCGTTACGATAGCTTTAAAACTGAGAGACTAGTTCGCATAGAAACAGACGGACAGACGGACATGGCTATATCGAGTCGGCTATTCATTCTGATTCGGAATATATATATGTACATTGTTGGATCCGAAACGTCTCCTTCTGCCCATTACACATTTCGGGACAAAATTATAATACCCTCTGATAGGGTATAATAGCAGAGCAAATAGCTGGCTACTCTAGCAAAGACTCTTTATGGGTTTTATGGGGATGACAGGCAGTTTTCCACTAATGTTTCACCGTTGGGGCATATACCGGCCCGTTCTCGGACGCCAGAGCCCCGTTTTCGGGACTGCCACCGGACTGGAGAAGTTGGCTTGGTCGAATCCGTTAATTTTGTGGACCCGTTGGCCATCTGGAGAGCATGGAAAGTACATCCTAAGATGGTTGAGGTTGTCTGAATACGTTAGGCATATATTAATGTATATGCCTAAGGGTGTGCAACATATTGGATACCTAGGTGGCGGCATCTAAATATGCACGTTGTGCACTGTCTGGCGCCATCTGTGTTTCGGACTGCATCAGGTTGGCATCCCCGTTTGGAGACAGCTTATCGTCAATTATTGCATGATTGTCAATAATCCACTGTGAGGGTGTAGTGATTTGATTTTTCTCTCAAGAGCGTTCTGTGACAGCAAACGCCCAATACTCTCTTACCTTATGTGTGCGTGTGGATTAGTGGGTGTGTGTATGAATGATGTGTGTGTATCAACAACATATTTAATTTTTTCCAAGCGAAACATTTTTTATTTTTCCACAGCTTATCTACACCAATATTAGCTACTTGTTGTATATGGCCATTATTGTCCAATTATGTTATGGAGGCGGTGGAGTGGATGATACATCGATGGTTTAATTTGCCCGTTGCATGCTATTTCTATTTAGGTTCGTTGACACCTAGACTTGCGGTTTCCCTTGGAATTGGTGTTTCTGCTGCTGCGCTCGGTGGATGATCCGGTTCCTCTGTAGTGTTGTTGCTACGGCCACTGCTGCAGTTGCTGCTCCTGCTGTCGTGCTGTTGCACGCTGCTGCTGGCTGCTGCAGTTGCATCGGCGCTCTGCTTGCTATTCTGGCTGTTGCACTGGCAGGCGGTTTGCTGCCGTTGCACTGGCACGCCTCCTCTCCATTGCGCCTGTTGCCCTGGCGTACTGCTCGCTATTGTGCCTGCTGCACTGGTCGATGAGTTGGCTGCTGATGTTAGCGCTTGCTACTGCACTTAGCGCTGGGTGCTGTGGCACTCGCTACGCTTTCCTGTGCGTTTATTATGTCGATTTATCTGTCTTTTTTTACTCCCTGTACCCATAAAATGGGTAAACAGGGGGTATTGGATTTGTGAAAAAGTATGTAACAGGCAGAAGAAGACATCTCCGACCCTATAAAGTATATATATTCTTGATCAGTATCAAAAGAGATTTCGATTTGGCCATGTCCGTCTGTCTGTCCGTATGTATGAACGCAAGGATCTCAGCAACTAGAAGAGCTACAGACACCAAATTTGAAATGTAGATTCGTGTATAGCGGGAGCAGGTCAAGTTTATTTTAGATTTGAGATATCTCCCCATGTTCTCCTGCAGTTCGATAAAAACCGTTTCACAGTAACAATTTTCAAGATAAAGATTTGGGATTTGGCATGTATAGTTCTTTCACCACGCCTAATCTATTGCCCAAGGTTCAAGTCGATCGGATAATAAGCACGGCAGTGATTCACAAAAGAATCAGTGCTTCAGCGCGGGGGGAAGAAGCACAGCCACAACTTAATGTGCCTCGCTTGCGCTGCGCTTCAGCTGTCGCTCGTGTGTGTGCGTCTTTTGTGTATGTGCGTGTGTATAGAAGATGCGATTGGAAATTTTTGACCTGGGTACAGGGAGTTTCGTAGTCGGGTATACTCGACTATAGCATTCTTACTTGTTGGAATATACAACTATGGGGTCTTGTATATAGAATTTCGACTTTTGATTTTCGAGTTTTCACTTTGGGCTTGTTTCTTGTTGCTCAACTTATTTTGTCGGTCGGTTGACGGCAAATCATTCAATGTTGATATATTATTGTTTGTAAAATAATGACAATTTAAATGGAGTTTTATAATTTAGAACGACTGACATACACACACACATACACAAAGACGCACGCACACAGGCGGCAAAAGCGACAGCGCAAGCGAGGCATTTTAATTGGTGGCTGTGCTTCTTCTTCCCCCTCTCGCTGCATTACTGAATCTTCTTTCGTGAATAAAAGAGACTAAGGTATTGTACATGCCAAATCTAAAAGCTATATCTTTAAAATTGCTCCAGTGAAACGTTTTTATTGATTTGCGGGGAAACGGGAGGAGATATCTGAAATTGGAAACAAACTTGATCTGCGTATGCTTTACAGGTAGCTACATTTCAAATTTGGTGTGTCTAGCTCTTATAGTTGCTGAGATCGACGCGTTCATACAGACGGACAGACGGACAGACAGACGGACATGACCAAATCGAAATCTCTTTTGATACTGATCAAGAATATAATAGTTCATAGGGTCGGAGATGTCTCCTTCTGCCTGTTACATACATTTGCACAGATTTAGTACCCCCGTTTTACCCTTTTTATGGGTACAGGGAGTAAAAACGTTCTGGATTTCAAAATTATATTGCGTTCAGGAAAGAAAACAATGCACCCGGCAGCAAAACACAGATAACGAAATAGAAACGAAAAAAAAGTATGCGTGTGGATAATACGAGCCCAACATATGGGGTAAGAAACAGAAGTAAGATGCAGTTGGACATATCTAATGACGAATTTGAAAATGAATGTTGCAGTGGGAATCAAAAGGCAAGTAGCGAACATAGCAATGTCTGCAGCAATGAATTGAGGGACTTTATAAGAAATCTTGCCGATAAATTAAATCAAAACGATAAAAGCTGCAATCCCAATTCGACAATCGATTGATAATTTTGAAGAATATACAATATATAACAATTACTGTGGCCAATTCTAATGATTTGTGTGCTCAATTGGTAGAACAATTTGACGTTAATGCGACAAGTACTGAAGTACATACACAGCTCCGTGAACGTAAAATTCAGTCGTCAGAGAACATCAATAAGTATGTATCACAAATGCGCAAAAAATATTCCTTTTATAATGCCAATATATTCGTGGTCAGCCAAGCGGCTATCAAATTTTTGTAAAATGTAAGGAGCCAGGAGTTGTGGAAGCACTGGACCACCTTATAAGCAGCTGTCCAGCACTCGCAACGCTAAGACATCGATACTTCAACAGAAACAGGCTCGCATCACTAGAAGAAGCGGTTTAGACACACTCCCAATGTGCTTTTGGAGTTTGTCAAGCGCGCACGAATTCTACAGGATCAACAAATGTCCTAACGACCTTCAGTATCCGGCAACACTAAGGACCTGCTCGGTCATGTGAGACCACCATGTGGTGGTCAACCGGTTTCACCTAACCTTACCTAATGCCACGGGCTAGTCCGAGCATACAATTTGCTAAAACCGTTATGAAAAGCAGGCAATATACAAACTAAACGACAAAATATAGCAGATATACGTGGTAAACAAGAAGCCGACAACAGATTCAACAAAAACATCGATCGTAAGCAGCAACAGCATTGTTTTAATTGCGTTTCATCTCAACGCAAAAGAGCAGAGTGCAACGAGCAAACAAAATGTTTAAATGCAATGGCATATAGCAATGGATTTCTGTGTTCCATACAAAAATATCAGTCTTGTGGCTGTTGAGACTGGAAATTATATTATTATATTATTTAAGCATTATTATGGAAATGCGGCGCTTGGACGCACGTATCGACACAGTCGAGCACAAGCAGTCTAACTCGGAGGTGCTGCTCTATCGCAGCCGGAATGCGCAACTGCATATCGAACAGCTGACCACCTATCTGGCCAATGAGAAGTCGAACTCACAGAAAAACGAGAAAGCGCGCTGCTCGAGCATTTTACAACGAGCTGAAGACCAATCTGGTCGAGGTTGAGACGGCGCAGCACTCAAAAAAGAAGGCTACAATTACGAAATTGCCAACCTGGAGGAGCAGCTGGAGAACAAAGTGAAGGAGTGGTTGCTGCAACAGAAGGTTAACCACAAAAGAGGCAAGAAAATATAGGTGCTCAACATGAGGACGACCATTTGGGGCATAGGAATGCTATCACCAAACAGAAATACAAGACAAATTATTATAAAAAGCGAAATAGCGAGTATGGAAACCCAGAAGACGACTTAGTTGCGATAAGGCGTACCCAATTTGTAACCGGCAAAAAGCTTTGGAAACAAGTTCATTGGTCCCTACGAAGTCATTAGGATAAGCGTAGCGGTATATACGAGGTTAACAAGGTTTCTGTTTGTGGCTACTGCCACCATAGGCAATTTATTGGGATTGGCAATGACCCGTCTCATATTGCAGTTCCCGTATTTCAGGTTGTCAATTGTTGGCCTAGCACACAATATATGAAAGAATCATTTATTAATCCACTCCATAAAACAGGAAACAAGTTTAATGTTGACAACTATTGAGGTATATCTAATGGGACCCATACACAGTGCAACTCAGTGGGTTGCGACAACCGATTGCAATGTGTTTGTTACGGTCGCGTCAAAGTTGTGGTGTATTTGGGCAACGCACAACTCGATCGACATAACTCGTGGGCGTTTCTCTTTGGTTTTGTACTTTCTTGCTACTTTTTTTCTGATCACCTGGTACTTGGCTATTTTATTGTGTATGTTGTGTACGAAACATTTTAAGATCTTTTGCTGCCGTTCATAAGCGGGGTTGTTTAGCAGAAATAGTGAAATTAATGACCCAATTTGAAAGACAACTGGTTGCCGCAATCGATTGTGCTAAAATTGCCTCGTGTTTGGGCCGGGTAAGTTGTCTGCTATTTCTGTAAAAATAATCCATAATTTTACCCTGCCAGCACGGTAAAATTCATTTCTCTTGTCATAAAGGGATTTCAAGCTAAAATGCAAGCAGATGTTATTTGCAAATAACTTAATTTTTTGGGTCTCCAACTATTTAACTCATAGAACCCAAAAGGTTTATTTCAATAGCATTATCTCTAAGTCTGTTTAAGTTACTTCCGGAGTACCACAAGGAAGTCATCTTGCCCTTATTATTTACTCTGTTCATAAATGACCTTCATTCTGTTATAAATCACGCTCGGGTATGCGGGTATGATGTATGCCAATGATGTTAAACTATGTCTGTCATCTACTGATTTCTTATCTGGTCAAAGGTTGCAAACTGATCTTGACAGTTTTCAAGCCTGGTGGTAAGTGTGGTAAGTGGTAAGTGAAACGTAATGCCCTTTTCAATATGGTAAGCCACTTGTACGAATTGAGTCGGTTGATGATTTGGGTATCCTTTAAGATCCCATGATTAAGCAAATCTTTTCCACCGCTAATCGAGCCTTCGGTGTCCTGGGTTTCATTAGGCGTTGGTCAAAAGAATTCAACATTACTAAAACTCTTTATACTTCTCTTGTTCGACCTATTCTTGAAGATGGGTCTTGTATTTGGCTCATCAGGATAGAATAGAATCGGTACAAAAACAATTTCTGCTCTTTGCACTTCGGAGTCTTAACTGCAATCCCAATATTTGCTTGCCTTCTTATCGTAGTGCACTCTTACTAATAAATCTTCTCTCTCTACCCCTTTCTGATCGTAGATCCATGCTTGGTGTAATTTTCTTACATGAACTAAATAATGCGAAAATTGTTTCTTCTGAGCTAATCAGCCAAATTAGTTTTGCAGTACCGATCAAAAATTCTAGAAACTTTTTACCCTGTTCTCTTCAAACCTGTAATACTAATTATGCTATCCATAACCCTAAGGGAAAATGGTATATTGGGTTTGCGAAATGTCCGTCTGTCCGTATGAACGCAATTTTTTGCCTTTATCTTTGAGCTAGAGCAACCAAACTTGGTACACATGTTGGTGTATATCGTCAATTTATGAAGTGTCGAGATCGACAACCCACCACCACCCCCTCCCCCACAATTTGGCGAAAACCTGTATCTTCCCCATTTATAAAGCTATAGTCACCAACTTTGGCACACAGACTAATGTTGAGATTCCCGACAGATCTGCATCAACAAAATGTTGACCCCCACCCCTCCCCAGCGAATGAGGAAAATCTATATCTCCCACACCTGTACAGGTAGAGTCATCAAATTTGGCATACTTTCTAATGTTGACCCCTGGATAAATCTGCATCAAAACTTTTTGGACCCCTCCACCCTCTCCCCCACAAAGGAGCAAAATCTATATCTCCCACACCTGTGCAGTTTTTTTCGCGTCTCTTTCTGAGCACACAAATAACCAAATTATATAGGACTGGGAACATAGTATTCTGCAGTCGGATGCGTCCGACTGCAACGTTCTTACTTGTTTATATTCTAATTAAAATAACCTTTATCATCTAATATGTAATGCTACTTCTATTTCTTATCTGTGTAATCTATAGTCACTATTGTTTTAATTTATGTATAACTTTTATTTAGTTTGTACTTATTTATTTGTCCGCGATCTTCGTTAGCACACGTTAAGCGGCGCGTCCCTCGGTCGGTTGGGTGGGAGGTGGGTTGCATTTTGCCTGGGTCCGCGCGTTAACAAGCCTGAGCTTAGTGTCGTTGGGACACTTGGATGCACTCATCGTTAAAAAATGAAATAAAAACAAGTAAGAACGTTGCAGTCGGACGCACCCGACTGCAGAATACTATGTACCCAGTCCTATATAATTTGGTTATTTGTGGGTTCGGTGACTCTACCTGCACAGGTATGGGAGATATAGATTTGCCCTTCGGGAACATAGTATAATGAGTTTGAAGCCAATCGCATGAAAATTAAAAATGTCGAATGCCACAGTCTTCCACCGATTTTCCGACTTCCCAAAATCGGTGAGACACGCAGCAGCTTAGAGAAGACATTGCACTTGGTGGCATAAATAGTTTGCGACCAGCATACGGGAAAACTCAGAGGGCGATCATTAGCTTTCCTCTAGCTATGGCAGAGAAAATTCTGCAAGCCGGCAAGATAAAAATTGCGTGGTCGGTGTGCAGAATAAGAGCAAGAAACATTCCAAAAAGATGCTACCAGTGTCTGGGAATAGGACACATAACAGCTAGATGCAGTAGTCCGGTCAAGAGAAGCGACCGGTGCACTATGGTCCCAGCGACCAAAACCTCATTTTTTAAAGTTAAAAAAAACGTGCTTTTAATTGCTCTGCATCAGAAAAACAGAGACCATCAAAGTTGCGTACCAGCAATTTTCATAGTTGGCGCCACATTTGCGAAATCAGCTGTTCACCCAGCTGTTGTTATTGAAAAGTACGTGCAGTGAAAAAGCGCCCATTTAATTGCAGTTTGAAATATATCATAAGTTGAAAAATACGATTAACTGATCAAATTTTGATGACTTAATCAGTCCGTACTACGTATTTTGTAATGTTAACTGTATCTAGTAGTTGTGATGTCTTCGTAATTTTATGTTAAAGTGAGTCGTTCAACAATTTGTGATCAAAACTAAGAGGTATACAAAATGTGTCCACCCTGAGACCAATTGTGTATTGTAGAGTAATAAATTCTTGTTGAAATGTATATTGTGAGAAATGCCACTTTTGACCACATTTCTTGGAATATGCATTAACAGATCATAACCTCAAGATCAACAATGTAAAGTTGTTTGCCTTGTGGAAATCAGAGAAGAGTAAAACATGCAAGGAAATGCGGTACTCTATTATTTGAAAACGACATTTAATGGCGACAAACCTTTGAAGATATTTCTAAGCAAGTTTGGTTAAATGCAAAGGCGTTTTAACGAATGTAGGTGGATTGGCTAAATTCACAACACTTCCAGAAATCTTAAAATCAGTGGGCCGCCCTGCATTGTCATATACCAAGAAAAGTCGTAGAGCACGAAGATGGCAGGCTGCAGATCTTGTAGTATCCGGAGGAGGAAACATAAATTAATTTTATTTATTTATTTATTTACTTTTTTAATTTAAATTATTAATTTATTTTTTATAGTGCCACGCTCATATTTCTTTATAAAAATGTTAAAAATATGCTCAATACTTGATATTCACTATTATTAATAATTTAAAAGTGCATTGTTAAAAAATGCAATAAAAATTTATTTAAAACTATATCAAAAAATCTTGTTTCGTTCGCGAGTTATTAAGTTTGGTCAACAAAAGTGGTCGCTGGGACCACATAGTGCATAGTGCGGCGATAGTGTCCGCTGTACACCTCATTTTGCTGCTATACGCATCGATGATAGCGGAAGGGACTGCTTCGTCTCGGCTTCTGCCAATAACCACCATAATCGGCGGTGGGGATGGCGTCTCCACTTAGGCGTCCCTCCGCATCAGCCCCATATCTCTGAACGCGGGCTGTGGGTGTGGTTTTGTGGCCTTTCATAGCTCCTCTCATTTTAAAATTGTTTCGTGGAAACTGACAACATAGTATTCCCATGTCGTGAACGCTGTTGCACATTTATCAAATCAGTATACACCACGGCCCTTTGCTTCGCCATCTGCAGAGTGAGCATGCGGCCTGCCAGTTTGACCTGCTGCACCTTAAATTATTGTCAGGCCTATTAACAATTTACATACCTAGCAGCATTTAAATCTAACTGATTGCGATCGCGGTGACCCATCAGCGAATTTCGCTGGTTGGCGCTGATTACTGCAGTCCATGCAAAGTGTCCTTCGCCTGCGCCTTTAAACATACACGCCGTGCATCGAATGGCGGTGCGGGATAAGGTCCGATCATCCTGCGGTTGCCTACGATTACGGAACAGTGGCCGGACCTGGGAGTGCTCCACCCAGCACCTGTATTTATCGGTGGTCGAGTCCGTGCTGATTGTGATCTATTTTCATTTGCCAAACTTTGCCCTCATACGCTTTCGTATTCCACAGCCATCTAGGTAAGCTGCGTCTGATTGAAGAAGCAGTTCCTCCGGATAAACAGCAGTTATCCCGACGCTGCATTCTCATAGACCCTATGCAGCTCTCTGACAGCATCATATCCCGCATAATAAATGGTCTCTCAGGTCGATCATGAAATCCTTAAATTCTTCGCAGTCTCGCTGACCCAATTTCCTGCCCTGATCTGGTTCGATTAGGAGTTTCCTCTCATCCCACAGAGGCTGGGGCATTGGGGTCTTGGTAGTGACGAAGGGAGGAGCATGGCTTCTCCTCCACATCGATACTTTTGCTTCCTGGTCTCTTTGTATACATGGCCAATGCATACTGGGGACTCTCGGTAACGAAACCAGGACGGTCAAGCAGAACTCTTAAATCTCTCACGTCCTCGCGGACCGATGTCAGCCAAATCGCCTCGCTTTGCATTCGCAACGGACGTGTTATTTTCTTGCGCATCGTTTTTGTTTATTTTCCTCGTGATATCAAGTGATAACTTGTGATTTTTTTTGATCTTGTGACGTGTGTTATACATCGGTTGTGTGAACACATTGTTGGACACTAAATTGCAATTTAATATCATTAATATTTACAAAATTTGTTCAAATACAACAACAAACTGCATCACAAGCAATCTGGTGGTTGATTTGTACAGTTTGCATTGTGCTCATATTTGTTTTTGTATTTATACTAATTCGCGCTCTCAACGTTTGCTTAACGCTCTCGTGCACGTCTATTGTTGGTGTTGGTTACGGTTTCTCTCTTTGTTTTGTATTCCGTTGCTGATTTCGGTCGACGCGCCCGCGCTTTAATATTTTCTAATTGCTGTTGTTGTGCGTAAGTACAAATCAGCGTCATCAAATTTAACCCTAGGGTGCCTTCTTTTTACTCCCTGTACCCATAAAATGGGTAAAAAGGGGTACTAAATCTGTGCAAATGTATGTAACAGGCAGAAGGAGACATCTCCGACCCTATAAAGTATATATATTCTTGATCTTGGCCATCTCCATCTGTCCTTCTGGCCGTCTGTCCGTCTGTCCGTCCGTCCGTCTGTATGAACACGTCGATCTCAGCAACTATAAGAGCTAGAGACACAAAATTTGAAATGTACTTACCTGTATAGCATACGCAGATCAAGTTTGTTTCCAATTTCAGATATCTCCCCCCGTTTCCCCGAAATTCAATAAAAACGTTTTACAGGAACAATTTTAAAGATATAGCTTTTAGATTTGGCATGTACAATAATTAGGTCTCTCTTAATTTACTGTCCAAATTTTAAGTCGTTCGGATAATAAACACGGAAGTTATTAACGAAAGAAGATTCAGTGCTTCAGCGCAAGGCGAAGAAGAAGTACAGCCACCACTTAAAATGCCTCGCTTGCGCTGTCGCTTTTGCCGCCTGTGTGCGTGCGTCTTTGTGTATGTGTGTGTATGTGTAAGTGGACGTAGATGTGATTGAATGTTTTAGACTTGGGTACAGGGAGTTTCGTAGTCGGGTATACTCGACTATAGCATTCTTACTTGTTTATTTTGTACTTTCTATTTCTTGTGCAGTGGTTCCTGTTTATTTTATTTTTTATCTATTTATATTTTTACTCGCTGTACCCATAAAATGGGTAAAAAGGGGGTACTAAATCTGTGCAAATGTATGTAACAGGCAGAAGGAGACATCTCCGAACCTATAAAGTATATATATTCTTGATCAGTATCAAAAGAGATTTCGATTTGGCCATGTCCGTCTGTCTGTCCGTCTGTCCGTCCGTATGTATGAACGCAAGGATCTCAGCAACTATAAGAGCTAGAGACACCAAATTTGGAATGTAGGTTCGTGTATAGCGGGAGCAGGTCAAGTTTATTTCAGATTTGAGATATCTCCCCCCGTTCCCCCGAAATTCGATTAGAACCGAATTACAGGAACAATTTTTAAGATATAGCTTTGGGATTTTGCATGTACAAATATTAGGTCTCTCTTAATTTACTGTCCAAATTTTAAGTCGTTCGGATAATAAACACGGAAGTTATTAACGAAAGAAGATTCAGTGCTTCAGCGCAAGGCGAAGAAGAAGTACAGCCACCACTTAAAATGCCTCGCTTGCGCTGCGCTCGAGCTGTCGCTCGTGTGTGTGCGTCTTTTGTGTATGTGTGTTTGTATGTGTAAGTGTACGTAGATGCGATCGGAAATTTTTGACCTGGGTACAGGGAGTTTTGTAATCGGGTTACTCGACTATAGCATTCTTACTTGTTCTTTTAATAAAATGTTTGTCTGCTATACTAAAAATTGCCAGGTTAGAGCAAACTCTAAGATGGGCTGTTTAAAAAACTGTTCGATGGTTTTCCGACTTGGAGAACGAATTCAAAAGTATGAAACTTTTGAATGAGTCCCCAAAACGGAAGAAGGCTAATTTTAGGCTGTCTATTGGCCCCAAAGAACTGCAACTCCCCACACATGCTTCCACTACATCCGTAACTAATAAACAGTTAGAATTGATAAATTTATGGTCGTCCTCTCCTCATAGTTTAATAATCAGAAGTGACGAGAATAGCATCGTACCCATGGATGTTGTTCCTTCCGACCCCGTAGAGCATTCTGATTCGCTGGCTATTAACACTGTTGTTCCAGATCAACACTCTAGTGATAATATACCAATCGAATCAACTGGTCTAGTAACCAATGCTGTGGCTCCATTGGATGCAACTGCTTTGGATACCAAGAAGACCCTTATAGGTATTCCACCACGGAAACAAATCTTTGTTTCTAGGCTTGCCCCTGATACTACATCTGATGATGTGAAGGACTTTATACAGGCTAAATCTAAAGCCCACATTACGGTGGAAAAGTTCAAATTCACGTTGTTCGGTTCAGCGCCTCACCAGGCAGTGCAGCTTAGGCGTTGGCAGCACAAACAAAATGTAGTTTCGAACAAACGCACTCATTACGCTCATTTGTAGCTTACTGTTTTGTCGCCCGCGCTGGACCCTTTTGGTTCAGCTGCAGCCGATCTTGAATTCGGCTCTCAGTGTGAAATTATCTATCATATCGAATTGTTCGTCTCGGAATCAAAATTGTAACAAGCGGCAGGTTCGTTGGCCTGTCGCTTGACTTACATAAAACAACCTTTTGTGCAACAAACATTATTAAACATTTGCCAATAAACCCCAAATTATATTTGCTTTAAACAGAAGCAGTGTTCGTGCGTTTTGTTTTGCATTTGGTGGTTCAAACAATTGGATTAATTGCTGACTATTTTGAGTCAGAAGTGCTAGTGAAAGGGTTCACTCTAGCCGCGAAATAATTTGACAATTGGATTAATTTGCTGACTATTTGAGTCAGAGGTGCTAGTGAAAAAGCTCACCCTGGCCGCAACATAATTTGGTGACCCCGACGTGAATTTAATAATTTGTTAATAATTATTTAAAACAATTACTCTTGTTTGTTAGCAAAGTGCGCGCATAGTTGCATACATACATACATATGCACATTTACCGTTGGTGCGCGTTTTATACAAACAAGTACAGTGTCCGTTTCTTCTCGCTTACTCAGTTTTCGGTTTTGAGTGTACGCAAAGAATAACGGAACTATGGCAGACGAAGAAAACGCGAACAATGCTGGTTCGGCAACAGGGTGACATTTCTTAAGCGCAAGGTCAATGCGCTATTTGAACGTGCAAAGTCCATGGAAATTGAACTTAGTGATGCCAAAATCAATGCAATGAATAATATTGAATTAGAAGTGCGTTTAAACTTGATTTCGAATATTAAGACGGCATTTAGAAGCGCGCATGACTCTCTCGAAGAACTAGACTATAACGAAATCGGTAGCAAATTGCGAAGTGATTTTGACGAGTTCGTGATAACGGTCGAAGTTCGTGCTCGGTATCATATTCAGAAACGGCAAACTGAACATCCGACTTGTTCCACGTTTTGCCACGATGACTCATTGGACCGGCCAACCGTGTTTATGGCAAATCGACCCTGCATCCCCGAACTAAAACTGCCAACATTTTCGGGTGGTTACACGGAGCTTGCTGATTTTTCGTCAATGCTTAAAACTATCATCGACAAGGATCCGGATTTGTCAAGTATCGAGAAACTCCAACACCTGCGATCCTGTGTGCAAGGTCCAGCTTTGGATGCTACAAGGGCGTTGGAGATTTCTGCGGAAAATTACTCCGTGGCTTTGGATTTGCTTAATAAGTGTTTTAGTAACAAGCGTCTTGTTTTTCAGGCACACGTCTGCGAGATTCTGGGGCTTGAGAGAGTAGAAACGTCGTCCGCAAGTAAGCTGCGTCAATTTTCGGATAGCCTGAATGCGCACTTGCGCGCTTTGCAGGCAATGGGAAGTGCAGAGCAAATAGCTGGATGCATGCTAATTTACATGCTTCTTAAAAAAATGGACAGCGCAACGCAATCTAAATGGGAGGAGCATGTATCAATGGCCGAGATACCATCGATTGCCGAATTTACAGCGTTCTTGGATGCTCGATGCCAGCGAATGGAAAATATGGAACATGCCACGGCAACCTACTCGCCTGGCAAGCAGGTTGGAAAGAGCAACAAAATTAACAACAGTAGAAGTACATTTGTAGCAACTAACTCTTGTAATTCCGTTTGTGGATTTTGTGGCAAGCAAGAGCATGCTATATATTCATGCACACTTTTTGGCAACCTGTCACCTTTGTTTCGGCTCAAGGAGGCAAAGAAGCTTGACTTATGCCTGAATTGCTTGAAAAAAGGTCATCAGGTGCGTGCCTGTAAATCGAGTGGGTGTCGCACCTGTGGTATGAAGCATCATACATTGCTTCACTTCAATACGCCAATTTCGTCAGCGCAGCCTGGTGCATTGCATTTGTCTCAATCTGCGGCGCAATCACCCCCCCCAAGCCAGTTCATCTCCATCTAGCTCTCTCATTGCCCAGAATCTCAACAATGACGTCACGCTCTTAGCAACCGCAGTTATTTTGATTAGGAATCATGCTGGATCCCTAATACCGTGTCGCGCGCTATTGGACTCAGGATCGCAGATCCATCTAGTTACGTCTAGTTTCGCACAACGCCTGCAGGTGAAAAGACTAAGTCAACGGCTTCCGTATCGGGTCTTGGCGATACCAGCGTTGCATCTGAGGGCTACACCGTCAGTCTGAATGTGCATTCTCAGGCATTGGACTATGAAACGGACATCGTCGCCTTAGTCGCTCCGAGAATAACTGATCATCAACCGAGTTTTTCTGTTGATATTGCAGATTGGAGGATTCCCGATAATATACGGTTAGCGGATCCAGCATTTTTCAGGCCTCAACGCATTGATCTCCTTATAGGAGCAAGCCTATTTTTGGCCTTCTCTCAGTCGGCCAAGTCGAGCTGGCGCCAGGATTACCATTGCTGCAAAAAAATCGTTTTGGTTGGGTGGTATCGGGAGGAGGGCATCAATCGCGCAGAACAGCATTGGTTTCAACACATTCCACAGCGACTATTGAGGAGGATTCGCACGACAAAATCGCGGTGTTGCTGAAATGGTTCTGGGAGATCGAATGTTGCGGCTTGGCATCAGACAAAGTTAAGCAGGAAGATGTTGACTGCGAAGATCACTTCAGGAATCATTTTTCTCGCCTGCCATCTGGGGAATTTTCAGTGAAGCTGCCTCTGAAGCGAAACTTGGATGTATTGGGGGACTCATACACGCAAGCGTTTCGTCGTTTTGTCAATTTGGAGAGAAGGCTGGAGCGTCATCCGCAGCTTAAAGCGCAGTACTCTGCATTTATAAAGGAATATCGAGATTTGGCTCACATGTCGTTAGTGGGGCCCGAATCAACTCCTTTATGCAGATGTTATTGCCTCATCATTGTGTCCTGAAGGAGGACAGCACTACTACCAAGCTTCGAGTCGTATTCGATGGCTCAGCAGCAACATCTTCAGAATTTTCGCTTAATGATGTCCTCATGACAGGACCCATCATCCAAGCGAAACTGTTGCATACCTTGCTACGGTTCCGAACGTTTCGTGTCGCATTGACCGGCGACATATGCAAGATGTATAGGTGCGTGCGCGTATCGGAACCGGACAGCTACCTGCAGTGCATCTTATGGAGAGAATCGCCTCAGGAGAAGATGCAAATTTATAGACTTGACACTGTCACCTATGGGACAAGACCAGCTGCATTTCTTGCCATTCGATGCATGCACCAGTTATCTGAGGATGAGCAAGAGAAATTCCCAATTGGCTCAGACATACAAAAGCGCGATTTTTACGTCGACGATTTAATGACTGGCGGAGATTCTGTGGATGAATTTGCCACAATCATGAAGCAGACTTCTGAATTGTTGGCTAAGGGCAATTTTCAGATTAGAAAATGGTGCTCTAATGCTCCGGAATTGCTGAGTGGAATCCCTAGCCAGGATAAAGAACAGCTATTGAAGCTCCATGATGGAACTGATTTCACGAAGGCACTTGGATTATCTTGGGATCCTGCTTCAGACGATTTGTTTTTCTCTGTTTCGCCCAAGCAGCTGTCTTTAAGGCCAACGAAGCGCTCTATGCTGTCCACCATTGCTCGCTTCTATGACCCTATCGGCTTGATTGGGTCGGTCATAACGAAAGCGAAGATATTTTTGCAGCTCTTGTGGAAGGAAAGGCTTCAGTGGGATGAGAGTTTGCCAGTCTCTCTCACAACTGCATGGATGACTTTTTGCGATAATCTATCAAATTCGCAGCGTTTTGTTTTTCCACGTTTGGTCTCATATCCAGATTCAGAAGTTGACGTTCATGGTTTCTGCGATGCCAGCATACATGCTTACGGAGCATGCATTTATATCGTATCGAAGTCCACTGAAAGTACGCATGGTCATCTTTTATGTTCCAGATCCCGTGTGGCTCCTCTGAAGGCTCTTACAGTTCCAAAGCTGGAGCTTTGTGGTGCTGCATTGCTCTCTGAGCTTATTAACGAGATTGCGAGTATACAACTGTTTTCTGGAAAGTTTTACTGTTGGTCAGAGTCAACAACTGCTCTGTCTTGGATTCGGAATGAGCCGACGCAATTCAATATATTCGTATCAAATAGAGTCGCCAGCATTCAGAAGCTAACAGCGCAGATGGAATGGCGGTATGTCCCAACAAAAATGAATCCGGCGGACATTTTATCAAGAGGTGTTTTGCCTACGGATTTGCTACTGTCTCGATTATGGTTGGTCTTCATGGACCAATTTTTCTTTCCAATGATAAGAGCGCATGGCCAGCGACATCAATTCCAAAGGCGCCATTTTTAGAGCTTCGGAAGCGGGTTCTGATTGCAGTTTGCCCCTTTGTCGACATTACAGAAGTACATAAATATGCAAACTCCTTCTACAAATTGCAACGCATGTTTGGATTTATGTTCAAGTTTCAGAAGGGAATTAAATCTGTTGGATTAACAGTAGCTGACATAGCTGGAGGCAACCGGATGCTTATTCGTTCAATGCAGCAAGCGCATTTGTGGTCGGACTACAAGCATATCAAGGATAACGGGCGTGCGTCTTCGTCTAGCTCTATTTCATCACTTGATCCCTTTGTTGATAAATTTGGAATTTTGCGCGTTGGTGGTAGGCTGAGGAATTCATCACTTGACTTTTGCGCTCGCCATCCTATCATACTCCCTAAGGGTCATCCTGTCACTAAGGCGATGATTATATACTTCCATGAGCGAAATTTGCACGCTGGACCACGAGCGTTGTTGGCAATTATTCGGCATCAGTATTGGCCTATTGGTGGTCGGAGAACTGTTTTGAGCGTCGTCAACAAATGTATCAGATGTTTCAGAGCAAGGCCTCGATTGCTTCAGCACATCATGGCGGACTTGCCAAAGGAGAGAGTGGATGACTCGGCGTATACTTTCATGATCACCGGAGTAGATTTTTGTGGTCCATTTTATTATAAAAGCGAAGTTCGCACCAGGCCACCAATCAAATGCTATATCTCCGTATTCATTTGCTTTGCGACTAAGGCCGTGCACTTAGAATTGGTCCAGGATTTGTCCAGGATTTGTCAGCGTTCCTTAGCGCTCTTCAGCGTTTTATTTGCACCAGGTGTCGCCCGAAGGAAATCTGGTCGGACAATGCAACCAACTTCGTAGGCGCCAAGAATGAACTGCAGCAGCTTAAGCAATTATTTATGGGCGACAAGCATCGAAAGGCAGTACAAGATTTTTGTGTGGCGGATTCAATTGACTGGCGATTCATCCCACCTCGCTCCCCGCACTTTGGCGGGCTTTGGGAGGCCGCAGTAAAAACGGCAAAGTACCATTTTTATCGATCCGCTGATAGTTCGCTCCTTAGTTTTGATGATTTGCGTACACTTGTTTGTCATATCACTGCAATCATTAATTCACGCCCATTACTTCCAGTTACAGAGCATCCAGATGATCTTGATGTTTTGGCGCCAGCTCATTTTTTGGGTACAACACCGCCCAAGTCGCTTGCTGTTCCAGATATCACTGGATTAAACTTCAATCGCCTCGATCGTTGGCAGCGCGTGTCTTATCTTCAGCAAACGTTCTGGTCACGGTGGCGAGAAGAGTACCTGACTCTCCTGCAGGAGAGGTCTAAGTGGAGATCTGATCAACCTGGACTTAGTGTCGGCGACGTTGTTCTCGTGAAGAACGAGAATCTTCCCCCTCTCAGTTGGCCCCTGGCAAGAGTAACCAAGCTGATCGTCGGGGCGGATGGCGTAGCACGAGTCGCGGAACTGAAGACTGCCACTGGAATCACAACTAGAGCTATTGCAAAGCTGTGTTCGCTGCCAAAGAGGGACGTTGAAGACTCGGGTCCTCCAACGGGGGTAGTATGTTCGGTTCAGCGCCTCACCAGGCAGCGCAGCTTAGGCGTTGGCAGCACAAACAAAATGTAGTTTCGAACAAACGCACTCATTACGCTCATTTGTAGCTTACTGTTTTGTCGCCCGCGCTGGACCCTTTTGGTTCAGCTGCAGCCGATCTTGAATTCGGCTCTCAGTGTGAAATTATCTATCATATCGAATTGTTCGTCTCGGAATCAAAATTGTAACAAGCGGCAGGTTCGTTGGCCTGTCGCTTGACTTACATAAAACAACCTTTTGTGCAACAAACATTATTAAACATTTGCCAATAAACCCCAAATTGTATTTGCTTTAAACAGAAGCAGTGTTCGTGCGTTTTGTTTTGCATTTGGTGGTTCAAACAATTGGATTAATTGCTGACTATTTTGAGTCAGAAGTGCTAGTGAAAGGGTTCACTCTAGCCGCGAAATAATTTGACAATTGGATTAATTTGCTGACTATTTGAGTCAGAGGTGCTAGTGAAAAAGCCGCAACACACGTATTCTCGGGAAATATCGTCATTTAAGATAAGTTTTCCGGCAGAGTATTTCAACAACATTTGTTGCAAAGAATTCTGGCCCGACCACTTAGTTGTTAAGGAATATATGGCAAGAAAGAAAAATCGGCCTCCGATTTCACTTCCTACTTCCGGTGGTAATTCTAATCCACCTCTTGTTGTCTCTGATAGTTCAAAAACTAACATCCTCCCTCTCACTTGGGCTATCAGAATGTAAGAGGTCTTTGTAGTAAACTTCGTAATCTTTATCTAAATAGCCTAACTTTTCCTTTCCATGTCATTGCCTTTTCTGACATTCTTAATTCTGAAATTCTTTCTAATAAATTCTCCATATATAGAAAAGATCGCACTATTCGTCGTGGTGGTGGTGTAGTTATTGCTGTTGACGTTGATTTGTCATTTAAGATAGTAATAACCAATAGCTCTGTTGATATTGAATTTATTGCTGTTAAAGTTAGTTTTTGTGGTGTTTGTTTTTTTACTCCCTGTACCCATAAAATGGGTAAAAGGGGGTATTGGATTTGTGCAAAAGTATGTAACAGGCAGAAGGAGACATCTCCGACCCTATAAAGTATATATATTCTTGATCAGTGTCAAAAGAGATTTCGATTTGGCCATGTCCGTCTGTCTGTCCGTCTGTCCGTCTGTCTGTCTGTCCGGATGAACGCGTCGATCTCAGCAACTACAAGAGCTAGAGACACCAAATTTGAAATGTAGGTTCCTGTATACCATACGCAGATCAAGTTTGTTTCATATTTCAGATATCTCCCCCCGTTCCCCCGCAAATCGATAAAAACCGTTTTACAGTAACATTTTTCAAGATATAGCTTTAAGATTTGGCATGTACAATACTTTAGTCTCTCTTGATCTACTGTCCAAATTTCAAGTCGATCGGATAATAAACACGGAAGTTATTCACGAAAGAATATTCAGAAATGCAGCGAGAGGTGGGAAGGGGAAGCACAGCCACCAATTAAAATGCCTCGCTTGCGCTGTCGCTTTTGCCGCCTGTGTGCGTGCGTCTTTGTGTATGTGTGTGTGTATGTGTAAGTGGAGGTAGATGTGATTGAATGTTTTAGACCTGGGTACAGGGAGTTTCGTAGTCGGGTATACTCGACTATAGCATTCTTACTTGTTCGTATATACCACCTTCTTCAGATTTCTCTGTTTATTCTTCGCATGCTTCTGCTATACATTCTGTCTCATCTATGCTTTCTGATCGTAATTTTCTTGTAGTTCTTGGTGATTTTAATATTGCCGGAACTACCTGGATTTCTAGTCCTGACTCCAGCGTGTTGACACCCACGACTCAGCATGATTTTATTGATAGTTTATTTGGGATGTCATTGTGTCAAATCAATGGTATCCCAAATTCTTTACATAAAATGCTTGATCTTATTTTTGTCTTGGATTCCTCCTTCTATTCTGTCTCCCGGACTATACCTATATCCATTCCTGAAGATCCTTATCACCCATCTTTGGAAGTGTTGATTGACTTACCAACCAGGGTGCCAAGCCCAGGCAGAAAATTTGAAGAGCGAGTTCGTCAATTTCGGAAAACCGATTTTTCTAAACTTGCTCTGCTCCTATCCCAGACTGACTGGTCCCAGCTGTACATGTGTAGAGATATGGATTGTGCAATCGAATATTTTTATTTAACTTTAAATTCATTAATTGATTCCTGTGTTCCATTTTGTAACCCACGTAGGTCTAACAAACCTGCGTGGTTTACACGGGATTTAACTAACTTTAAAAATAGAAAGTCGAGATTGTACAAAAAGTTCAAGGAATCTTGCTCTTTCTTGGATTTTTCGCGTTATTTGATTGCCCGATCTAACTTCTCTATACTTAATATAAACTGTTATAACAACTACCTCAGAAGCTGTAAGTTACAGTTTCAGCGGGATCCTAAAAGGTTTTATAACTTCGTTAATGCGAAGCGTAGGTCATCAACACTTCCATCAACTGTATTTTTCGAAAAAAAAAGACAGCTGACTCACATCGGGCTATTGCCGATCTTTTTGCCGAATTTTTTCAAACGACTTATAGTTCACACCCTTATCATATGGTTTCGCCTTACCCTTATCATGTAAATAACTCCTATTGCATTTTTGGACCTTTAATAACTGAAAGTTCGCTTCTACGTGATTTAAAGGCCACTAAGCCCGTATTTTCACCGGGACCTGATGGAGTACCAAGCTGTGTGCTTAGGTACTGTGCTGAAGGTATCTTAAAGCCACTATTTTTTATTTTTAAACTGTCCGTGGAGTTGTGCTCTTTCCCCAACATTTGGAAAGAATCATTTATTATTCCTCTCCATAAAAAAGGAAACAAGTCTAATGTTGAGAACTATAGAAGAATTTCTAAGTTTGTCTGCTATTCCTAAGATTTTTGAGAAATTAATAACTTCTCAACTTCAACATTTATGTAGATCTATAATTTCACCCTGCCAGCATGGGTTTGTGAAATATAGATCTACTACCACTAACCTATTGGAACTCACTTCATTTGTCATCAAGGGATTTCAATCTAAAATGCACACAGACGTTATTTACGCTGATTTCATTAAGGGCTTTGACTCTGTTAATCATTCTCTTTTACTTCATAAACTTCACCTTCTGGGATTTCCAAATAACTTAATTCTTTGGATCTCCAACTATTTAACTCAGAACCCAAAAAGTGTATTTCAAAGGCTTAGTTTCTAGGTCTGTTCAAGTTACTTCAGGAGTTCCACAAGGAAGTCATCTTGGTCCCTTATTATTTACTCTGTTCATAAATGACCTTCCTTCTGTTGTAAATCACTCCCGGGTGCTGATGTATGCCGATGATGTTAAAATTTGTCTGTCATCTACTGATTTCTTATCTGGTCAAAGGTTGCAAACTGATCTTGATAGTTTTCAAGCCTGGTGTCGGGTAAATTTATTACATCTTAATTGTGGTAAGTGTAACGTAATGTCCTTTTACAGGCGAATGCCCTTTCTTAATAATTATATTCTTAATAGTAAGCCGCTTGCTTGAATTGAGTCGGTTGATGATTTGGGTATCCTCTTAGATCCCAAGCTTAAGTTTGACAAACATATCTTTTCCACCGCTAATCGTGCCTTTGGTGTCCTGAGTTTCATTTAGCGTTGGGCGAAGGAATTTAACAATCCCTACATTACTAAAACTCTTTATTCTTCTCTTGTGCGACCTATTCTTGAATATGGTTCTTTTATTTGGTGTCCCCATTACAAGGTTCATCAGGATAGATTAGAATCGGTACAAAAACAATTTCTGCTCTTTGCACTCCGGGGTCTTAACTGGAATACTATTACTCGCTTGCCTTCTTATCGTAGTAGACTTTTATTAATAAATTTGCCTTCTCTTTCTGATCGTAGAACCATGCTGGGTGTAATTTTCTTACACAAACTAATTAATGGGGAAATTGATTCTTCTGAATTAATCAGCCAAATTAGTTTTGCAGTTCCGATCAGATGTTCTAGAAACTTTCTTCCACTATCTCTTCAAGCTTGTAGTTCTAATTATGCTATTCATAACCCCTTTCGAATCTTATGCTCGAACTATAACAATCTTTTCCATCTAGTAAGGAATGCTACTTCAATTTCTACACTTAAATTTTTACGTTATTTATGTAATCCTTAGGAACTTTTGTATAATGTTATTGTTGTATTTGCATGTCCGCGATCTTTCGTTACCGTACGTTATGCGGCGTGCCCCTTGGTCGGTTGGGCGGGAGGTGGGTTGCATTTATGCTTGGGTCCGCGCGTTAACAAGCCCGTGCTTGGTGTCGTTGGGCCACTTGCATGTACTGTTCGTTAGTACATCAACGTCCAGAATAGACCACACTTCGGCACTATGCACGTCAGCACCACACGCCGCACTGTGGCTCGTTTTGTCTTTTTACTCCCTGTACCCATAAAATGGGTAAAAAAGGGGTACTAAAGCTGTGAAAATGTATGTAACAGGCAGAAGGAGACATCCCCGACCTTATAAAGTATATATATTCTTGATCAGTATCAAGAGAGATTTCGATTTGGCCATGTCCGTCTGTCTGTCCGTCTGTCCGTCCGTATGTATGAACGCAAGGATCTCAGCAACCTTAGGAGCTAGAGACACCAAATTTGGAATATAGGTTCGTGTATAGCGGGAGCAGGTCAAGTTTATTTTATCTCCCCCGTTCCCCCGAAATTCGATAAAAAACCGTTTTATACCAACATTTTTATACTATGTTCCCGAAGGGAAAATAGTATATTGGGCTTGCCTTTATCTTTAAGCTAAAGCAACCAAACTTGGTACACCTGTTGGTGTATACCCTCAATTTATGAAGTGTCGAGATCGACCTCCCATCCCCACACCCTCCCCCACAATTTGAGGAAAGCCTGTATCTTCGCCATTTTTAAAGCTATAGTCACCAAATTTGGTATACAGACTAGTGTTGAGATTCCCGACATATCTGCATCAAAAAAAATTTGACCTCCCCACCCCCACCCCCACAAATCGGCATATGATATCCCCAAAAAATGTTTTTCAAGGGTATATCTCCTACAGTTTCAAAGATAGAGTTACCTTATTTGGAATACAGACTAATGTTGACCACATGGATAAATCTGCATCAAAAAAATTTTGACCCTCGCAAAGGAGAAAAATGTATATCTCCCACACCTTTGCAGGTAGAGTCACCAAATTTAGCATACAGACTAATGTTAACTTTCTGGACAAATCTGCATCAACAATTTTTGGACCACCCCACCCCCTCCCCCACAAAGGAGCAAAATCTATATCTCCCACACCTGTGCAGTTTTTTTCACGTCTCTTTCCGAACCCACAAATAACCAAATTATATAGGACTGGGAACATAGTATTCTGCAGTCGTGTGCGTCCGATTGCAACGTATTTACTTGTTAAAACATTAAGATAGGTAAATTCTGATAACACCAAAGTTCGTTTCATTGAAAATAAAGTTTAAAGCGATGTGCATTTTTAAAATTTTTTTAAATAAACCTTTTGGGTTCTAAGAGTTAAGTAGTTAGAGATCCAAAGAATTGAGTTATTGTGAAACGCCAGATGATGAAGATTGTGAAGTTAAAGTGAATGATTAACAGATTCAAAAGCCTTACTGAAATCTGTGTAAATATCGTGTTGGCATTTTAGATTGAAATCCCGTAATGAAAAGAGAAGTAAATTCCAATAGGTTAGTGGTAGTAGATCTATATTTGACAAACACTTGCTGGTGGGTGAAATTATAGATCTACACAGATGTTGAAGTTGGGAAGTTATTCATTTCTCCAAAGTCTTAGGAATAGCTGACAACTTAGAAATACCTATAAATACCTCGACGTTAAGCTTGTTTCCTTTTTTATGGAAAGGAATAATACATGATTCTTTCCAAATATTAGGGAAAGACCACAACTCACACAACCCACAACGCATAGTATAAAAAGAATAAATAATGGCTTAAAAATAACTTCAGCACAGTACCCAAGCACGCAGCTAGGTACTCCAACAGAGTCCCGGTGAAAATACTGGCTTAATGGGCCTTTTAATCACGTAGAAGCGAACTTTAGGTGATTAATGGCCCAAAAATGCAATAGAATTATTTTCATGATAAGGATGAGGCGAAACCAAATTGATAAGGTTGTGAACTCTAAGTCGCTTGAAAATTTGCCAACACAATCGGCGATAGCCTGATCTGAGTCAGCTGTCTTCTAAAAAAAAAAATTGTTGATGAACTAATCTTCGCATTAACGAACCTTTATAACCATTAATTATTATAGCAATGTATGTTAAGTGCATAAACGTTAGATCGGGCAATCAAAAAGCGAGAGAAATCCAAGAACGAGCCAGATTCCTTATACTTCTTGTACAATCTCGGCTTTCCGTTTTTTAAGTTTATTAAATCCTGCGTAAACCAAACAGGTTTGTTGGACATACGTGGGTAACAAAACGGGACACAAGAATCAATTTAATGAAATTAAAGTAGATTAAAAATATTTGATTGTACAATCCATGTCTCTACACACGTAAAGCTGCCACCAGTCATCTTGGGATAAGAGCTGAGTTAGTTTAGAAAAATCAGTTTTCCCTGGCAGGGAACACTTCCAATGTTGGGTGATAATGATCTTCAGGAATGGATATAGGTACGGTACGGAGACAGAATAGAAGGAGGAATCCAAGACAAAAATCAGATCAAGCATTTTGCATAAAGAATTTGATTGATTTGACACAATGACATACCAAATAAGCTGTCAATAAATTTCGCACTAAAAAAGGCATTTCAAGAACTGCAGAGCGCCGAATTATTCGAGAAGCTTCAAATTCACACTGTTCAGAGTCCGAAATTCATTCAAAATTACAATTAAGTGCAAGTGTCGATACTGTTCGAAGGGTTTTACATAAAGCTGAAAATCGAAAAAGATTGAAACAAATAAAAAAAAGCCACAAGTCAATGACTAACGTAAAGATTCTCGCAAAGTCTTTGCTTGAAACCATATGACTTGGAATGAAAACAGTTTGAACTTGGATGGACCTGATGGGTTTAGCTATTACTTCGATTATATTCGAAAAGAAGAACACTTTTTGCCTCGTCACCTTAGCCGTGAGAAAGGTGTTATGGTATGAAATGCAATCTCATCCTATGGATCTTGCAATCTGCACATTGTGTATTTTTAAATAAATGCAACGCATTACAAAGGCTTGCTCGAAAAAGCGTTTCCTGAACTAAATGACATCTTTCGACCATTATTGTGGACTTTCCAACAGGATAATGCCCCAATCCATACAGCTCGGGTGGTAAAAACTTGGATTCAGCAGCAAAACGTGCCTCCTATGGTGTGGCCCCCATTTTCTCCGGATCTCAATATAATTAAGAATGTATAGGGATGGATGACAAAAAAAGTTTACGAATCTGGGAGCCAATACGTACACATACAGGCATTAACAGATGCTATCAACACAGCCTGTAGCGAAATATTCTTAAATTACATAAAGGCACTGACTCATCCTAACAGGATTTATGAAGCTATTTCCCAAAATGGTGAAATTTTAAAATTGTAAAATAATGTAGTTATGAAAATGAATAATAATTTAGCCTTAAAGTGTATATAGCATATTCTGAACACCAATTTGTACTCCCTGTACCCATAAAATGGGTAAAAAGGGGTACTAAATCTGTGCAAGTGTATGTAACAGATAGAAGCAGACATCTCCGACCCTATAAAGTATATATATTCTTGATCAGTATCAAAAGAAAATTCGAGGCAGAAGAAGCGCTGAAGAAGCGCTACTTAGAATGCACCTCGCTTGCGTTATCGCTTGTGTGCGTGCGTATTTGTGTACGTGTGTGTATGTCTAAGGGACGATTTTTCAATGTCTGAGTAAATGCTAGGAGTCAGTTACAGTGTTTGTTATACACAATTTTGGGTTTTAAGTACTCCCAATAGGCAAAGTGACTAACAGTGGCATAGCACTAACAGGTACTTTTTCTCTCTGTTTAGTTAAAAGTGACTCCTAAATAAAAACTAATTGCAACCGATGGGTAACCGTTTGACAACCGTTGCTGGATGACAGCCATTGCGTCATACAAATAAAACAAGTAAGAAGGCACCCGACTCCAGAATACTATGTTCCCAGTGCTATATAATTTGGTTATTTGTGGGTTCGGAAAGAGACGCGAAAAAAACTGCACAGGTGTTGGAGATATAGATAATGCTCTTTTGTGGGGGAGGGGGTGGGAAGGTCAAAAAATGCAGATTTGTCCAGGGGTCAACATAAGTGTGTATGCCAAATTTGGTGACTCTACCTGTAAAGGTATGGGAGATATACATTTTTCTCCTTTGGTGGGGAGGGGGTGGGGGTAAATTGAGGGTAGACACCAACAGGTGTACCAAGTTTGGTTGCTCTAGCTTATACAAAAATGGCTTTAAGTTTCACTCTCTGGAAGATTTTCCCAACCGCGTTGGCTTTAACAAGTGCAACAGACCCGTTTCTTCCTCTGCTGTAAAATTTTTTTTCGAATATTTTTAAACTTTTTAAAGTTAAATTGGTCCAAAACTGAGTTTTTGTGTGAAAAACATTGCTGCAAATGTATATATCTTCTGCACGTCGAAGATTGGCAGTCTTCCGTGTTTTCATATGAATATTTAATGGATGACAGCTATGCGAAATTTTTCGTAGAACCAAAATCGTGTTTCCCGAACTTTCGTATACTGTCCCATTCGCTACTTACCTGACGTCAGTTTTTGACACCAATTTCAATACAATTACTCTTCAGTTATTTTACAATTTCGAGCAGAAGAATTTTGATGTGTGGACGTTCTATCTGTTTATATTGCACATAGTATAACGCCTAAGTTTTCAGGCACTTACTACTTTTAAGTAAGCGAAATTACTTTAAAAATATGAAAATAAATTATAACAGTTTCTAATATATTAGATCTATTTCATGGCATTCTACGATTTTACTCATTATACAAAAGCTCGTGACGCGTATGCAATTGGTAATTGCATACCGTTGTACTCTTGGGATAGTACAGCACCACATGCATGATTACTTGCATCTGTGGCTATGCAAAATTCTTTGCTGATATCAGGGTATTGCAATAATGTTGGTTTCATTAACGCCTTTTTGAGATATTTAAATGCGTCCTCTCATTCTTTTGTCCATTCGAATTGGAAAATTTTTCTGCTCAGTCTAGTCAAATGACGTGAATGTTGTGCGAAATTATGAATAAATCTTCTGTAGTAATTACAGAACGTGACGAATCGTCGTGCACTATCCGCATCAGTTGGGATTGGATGGTTTTTAATAACATCGTATTTTTTACTCCCTGTACCCATAAAATGGGTAAAAAGGGGGTATTACATCTGTGCAAATGTATGTAACAGACAGAAGGAGACATCTCCGACCCTATAAAGTATATATATTCTTGATCAGTATCAAAAGAGATTTCGATTTGGCCATGTCCGTCTGTCTGTCCGTCTGTCCGTCTGTCCGTATGAACGCGTCGATCTCAGCAACTACAAGAGCTAGAGACACCAAATTTGAAATGTAGGTTCCTGTATAGCATACGCAGATCAAGTTTGTTTCATATTTCAGATATCTCCCCCCGTTCCCCCGCAAATCGATTAAAACCGTTTTACAGTAACAATTTTCAAGATATAGCTTTAAGATTTGACATGTACAATACTTTAGTCTCTCTTAATCTACTGTCCAAATTTCAAGTCGATCGGATAATAAACACGGAAGTTATTCACGAAAGAAGATTCAGTAATGCAGCGAGAGGGGGAAGGAGAAGCACAGCCACCAATTAAAATGCCTCGCTTGCGCTGTCGCTTTTGCCGCACAGTGTGTGTGTGCGTCTTTGTGTATGTGTGTGTGTATGTGTAAGTGGGCGTAGATGTGATTGAATGTTTTAGACCTGGGTACAGGGAGTTTCGTAGTCGGGTATACTCGACTATAGCATTCTTACTTGTTAATGCTTGCGATGGTTCAAATGCAAGTGTCATCATTCGTGTTGGTGGTATAATTAGAGAGACTTGTCTGCACAGGGATATCGAACTGAACTTGTAAAAATAAGAACACACGACGAACGATGTGTACTCGACGAACGATTTATTAAGAGTAAAAGGCAAAGAGCCGATAACATAAATTAGGTAGAGATGAACTACATATTCATTATATACGAAATAACTATAAATTTAAGATGCATACTTCAACAATTCGCATAAATGCATTTGGGGCTACTTTTAGACCATATGTAATCGCCTGAAGCGATAAGAGCTCGTTGAAAATGATGTTATATTCCTAGATTTCTCTTCTAATTCGAATTGGTGGAAACCAGACATAAGATCGAGACATAATAAATATTTTGCTCGTCCTAATTGGTCTAGTATTTCCTCGAATCTTGGCAGTAGGTATTTGTCTGCCAAGAGTTTTTATTTATTTGGCGATAATCAACTACTAAACGCCATTTTATTTCCTTGGAGTTTGGGAAAGATTTCTTGGGTACTAAAAAGAAGTGGGCTGTTATATTCAGATATAGATGGTTCAACTATACCATCTTTTATTAGTTTATCGACCTGTCTGTTTATTTCTGGCTTTTCTGTCTCTGCATTTCTATAGTTTATAATATAAACTGGCGTTTTATCTGCTAATCTTAATTTTTGCTTATAAAAGTTATTGCTCGAAATTGCTTCTGATTTCAAAACAAATATGTCACTGTGTTTGGTACATAAATCAGTAAGGTTAGCTTTAAATTAATCAGGGAACCTTATTTTATTTATGACTTCATTAGTTCTACTAGTTTCTTTATTACAATTTTTAATTTCGTAGTATTTTATTGACTCGAATTTTATTTTTGGATTTTGCATTTTTATGTTGCTATTTGTTGTATTTAAAATAAGAACTATTGCACTATTACTTGCTACGATACTGTTAGCTATTAATACCTCAGGATGAATTTCCTGGTTTGTTATCAATACAGTTTGTTCATTTGTCAGAAGCGTTATTTTCCTCATTACTTCTGATCATGGCGTAGATGGCTTTTTGCAAAGGGGCGATAGATTCTGAAAATGTAGAATTTTCTTTTGTTTTTTTTTTGATTTCCCATTTTGCTCATATTTATTTAATTCTAAAATACTTATGTATATGTATCTTGACAGAATTATAGTATAGAATTATAGTTTTAACAAATTTTAGAAAATTAGCCCCCATGGGCGGAAATTTAACATTATTGTTTATGATGTGATTTGATTCGAATTTATTGTCAAAACTCCATACAAGAGAATATTAAACGAGGTGGTTATCAATTTTTTAAACTTTTCAAAACAAATTCAAAAGAATGCTGACCGATATTAAACAAGTAAGAATGCTATAGTCGAGTATACTCGACTACGAAACTCCCTGTACCCAGGTCAAAAATTTCCAATCGTATCTTTGTAAGCTTACACATACACACACATACATACACAAGGGCGCACACACACGAGCCACAGCGCAAGCGAAGCATTTTAAATGGTGGCTGTGCTTCTTCTTCCCCTTGCTGCAGCACTGAATCTTCTTTCGTGAATAACTTCCGTGTTTATTATCCGATCGACTTGAAATTTGGACAGTAGATTAGAGAGACTAAAGTATTACACATGCTAAATCTTAAAGCTATATCTTGAAAATTGTTACTGTAAAACGGTTTTATCGATTTGCGTGGGAACGGGGGGAGATATCTGAAATATGAAACAAACTTGATCTGCGTATAGTATACAGGAACCTACATTTCAAATTTGGTGTCTCTAGCTCTTGTAGTTGCTGAGATCGACGCGTTCATCCGGACAGACGGACAGACAGACGGACATGGCCAAATCGAAATCTCTTTTGATACTGATCAAGAATATATATACTTTATAGGGTCGGAGATGTCTCCTTCTGTCTGTGACATACATTTGCACAGATGTAATACCCCCTTTTTACCCATTTTATGGGTACAGGGAGTAAAAATCTCCATCACCATCAAGGTGAAATGTGTAAGGTTATGTTTTTCTTAGATTGACTTCAGTTTTTTTTCAACAAAATTAATTTAGCAATGTAATAGCATAGGAATATTTACCCTACAGGCCGAAAAATTGAGTTGCGCTATTTTTTTAATATATTTCTCACAACCTTAAAAGCTATTGAGTAAATAAAATCGAACAGGTCATCCGGGTAGGTATTGGTAAAGCGAAGGTAAAGCTAACAATTTTTTTTATAAATTTATTGGTCTTTTGTCAATATCAGGTTAACCGTTTTTGGAGAAGACCGAAAAACCTTCCAAAATAATTTCGTGATCCAACATCCATAACATAGACGTCCAGAAATTAATTATTATACTATGTTCCCGAAGGGAAAATAGTATATTGGGTTTGCGAAATGTCCGTCTGTCCGTATGAACGCAATTTGTTTGCCTTTATCTTTGAGCTAGAGCAACCAAACTTGGCACACATGTTGGTGTATATCGTCAATTTATGAAGTGTCGAGATCATACAGACTTATGTTGAGATTCCCGACAGATCTGTATCAAAAAAATGTTGACCCCCACCCCTACACCCACAAATCGGCATATGATATCCACAAAACACGCTTTTCATGGAGTATATCTCCTACAGTTTCAAAGATAGAGTTACCTAATTTAGCATACAGACTAATGTTGATCACCTGGATAAATCTGCATCAAAAATTTTTGGACCCCCTACCCCCTTCCCCTCAAAGGAGCAAAATCTATATCTCCCACACCTGTGCAGTTTTTTTGTGTCTCTTTCTGAACACACAAATAACCAAATTATATAGGACTGGGAACATAGTATTCTGCAGTCGGGTGCGTCCGACTGCAACGTTCTTACTTGTTTGTATTTGGTTTTAATGTCAACAGCTCCAGCCTCTTTTTTAATCTACGTGGATTTTAGAAAAAACATCTTGCTCGAATCGAGATATCCATAGCTTTAATTAAGTCTAAATTAGCTTTTTGGAATTCGCGACTCAACGGCAGCAAAGGCGTAAGAAAGATTAATGACTTGCAAGCTATCATAAATTCGAATTTCATGGCATTATTTCGATATTTGGAGTCTGAGGCTCTCTATTCAACCAAGGAAAATGGAAAAAATTCCTGAAAATCGTATACTGTTTCATAATTTAAAACACATCGAGTCAGATTCAATCTCTTATGATTTCACCGCAAAAACTCAAATTTTAAGATTATGTAGACGTAACCTTTTTCAGAAGCTCAATGGGGGAGGATTGATCCCCTTAAACGTCCCGTACTTAAATAAATTAAGCGAGGCACTAACGTTTGTTAGTCCGCTTCTTCCTGTTTTGCAACAGGGTGTTGATCTGCTTCAGTTCCTCCTGTAGTCGCTGTTGGCGGCCTTGTCGCCGACCCTTGCCTTCAACAGCGCGATGATTAGATGCCTTTTGTTTATAAGTTTGGCTTTCTCGCCTCCTCGTTATTTCCTCAGCGTCAGCTTGGCGTCGCCGGTGCTGGCACGCTGACGTTCCTCGCAGCAGTCCTCCTCTTGTAGTCTTCTATAGTTATTGACCTGGGCCCGTCCCGCAGGCTAGCCTCCAGCACTTCGTTAATTTTTGGTGCATCTGTTTGTTTAATTGGCGTTCCCTCCGCGAACGTCGGTGTTTTAGTCTCTTCAACGTTCATTGGCTTTTAAAAAGTTTGTTTAACTGTTGCCAATGTTAGAACATAAGTTTTGTAGTTGTCCCATTTATATGTTCTTGGCAGTTGGTTTAATTTTTATTCGTTGCCTGATATAGTTTCTTCAACGTGCATTGGCTTTTAAAAAGTTTGTTTAACTGTTGCCAATGTTAGAACATAAGTTTCGTAGTTGTTGTTTCACATTTGTATGTTATTGGCAGTTGGTTTTATTTTTATTCGTAGCATGATTCATTTTGCACTTGGCACGGTCGCCATGTAAAAAAATAAAATGTATTCCTAAATAAGAATAAGAAGTACACCAAAGTTATTGAGATATTTAGCAGACTTGACGTCATCATTTATGGAACATTGATGTTTGGTCAAAAATATAATAATTAATTTCAGATTAATTTCACTTATAACACTTTTATTATTATTATTATTATTATTATTATCATTATGATTATTATTATTATTTCAACAAAAGTTGTGAACCACCCTAATAGCTGAAACATCTGTTTGAGGATCTAGGCATAACTGTAACTTACTTACCACACTAATTCGGCTGCGATGCATGTAGTATTCGTTTTCCGAATAAAGGGAAATTTGTTTACATTCATTTTTTTTGTAGTTAAAATAATGAGTCCTTTCCACTGTCATTTGATTGCATTCTATCCGCCTACGCATGCGTGTAAGTGGTGAGGTTTTCACGTATGATATGCGTATGTGTTTACCGCTATCTAAAACAAAAGCTCAGCTTAGCAGGTGGTACAGCAAGGTGCAGAAACTGCGCCGGTGAAATGATCAAGGTTAATTGACTTGAACAGACGTCTGGGTGCCAAATTTTAAATAAAGGAATAAAACGTGCTGCACAGCTACCCACGCAGCAGAATACACCCAACTCTTTTTTTACACGGTTTCTTTTTACACGGATTTGAAGTTACACGGTTGAAAAAAAATTTTATGTAAAAAATTTTAAATTCTAGTACAGTTTCAAAATCACTGTCTTGTAATTATGTTGGTTTTTACCACACTTGGCACCATTGCTGAAATGAACATACATAGTCGTAACTGGGAAATCCCCTTATTCGATAACTCGAAAACTCTATTACCGGACGAAAGTCACCATTGGATAATTTGATGGATATCTCCAGTGATGATACCGACTTTAGTCCAGTTCGTTGCAAATAATTGCGCTTGTTATCAAGTAGCGACGAATAATTATGTAGCTATGTAAATATTTTTTCTTTATTTCTATTCTAATTTTTCTGTTCTTAATTCTGGATTGACAGATTTCTGTTGTTTTTGCTTGCTCTACCAATTTTTCACCTGTATGAATTATGTATTTTAAGTTTTAATGATCAAAAAAATGCCATATGAACATACAATTTGTATGCATATCTAAAATTTTAAAGTTTTCAAAATTTTTTACACTGTTTTTCGAAGTAAATATAGTTTTTTATTTCATCTTACACGGTTTTCAGATGACTTGGAACGTATCCCCCATTTTACTATAGGAAACGCCTCTTTTTTTACACGGTTTATTTTTTACTCGGATTTCTGAGGAACGTATCTACCGTGTAAAAAAAGAGTTGGGTGTATATATTTAAGCTATTTACTTTTTTACTCCTCGTACCCATAAAATGGGTAAAAAGGGGGTACTAAATCTGTGCAAATGTATGTAACAGGCAGAAGGAGACATATCCGACCCATAAAGTATATATATCTTGATCAGTATCAAAAGAGATTTCGATTTGGCCATGTCCGTCTGTTTGTCCGTTTGTCCGTCTGTATGAAAGCGTCGATCTCAGCAACTATAAGAGCTAGAGACACCAAATTTGAAATGTAGCTACCTGTATAGCACACGCAGATCAAGTTTGTTTCACATTTCAGATATCCCCCCGTTCCCCGCAAATCGATAAAAACCGTTTTACAGGAACAATCTTCAAGATATAGCTTTTAGATTTAGCATGTACAATACTTTAGTCTCTCCTAATCTACTGCCCAAATTTCAAGTCGATCGGATAATAAACACGGAAGTTATTCACGAAAGAAGATTCAGTAATGCAGCGAGAGGGGGAAGAAGAAGCGCAGCCACCAATTAAAATGCCTCGCTTGCGCTCTTGCTTTTGCCGCCTGTGTGCGTGCGTCTTTGTGTATGTGTGTGTGTATGTGTGAGTGGACGTAGATGTGATTGAATGTCTTAGACCTGGGTACAGGGAGTTTCGTAGTCGGGTATACTCGACTATAGCATTCTTACTTGTTTTTTTTTTTGTTGTGGTGTTTATTTTAGGTATTTATAAGTATATTATTAATGTATTAAATAAACAAAATAATAAGATTGAAATTGCGTATACAGTGTCTGAGTGCCGAATTTTTACAAGTCAATTAAAACGTTATGCAGAAGCAACCACGCGGTTAAATTGTATAGCTAAGCTATCTTATATTTATATAGTCAAGCGACTATAGTGTTAGAATCAGTGCACTAAGATAAAAGGTATGTTAATGTGCTAGAGAAGTGCCAGAGTTTCTAGAAAAATCATTTTCTGGTGAACGACGGCCGCACTGACACCGCCATCCAGCATACAACATGCTGCCTGCGCTTCTAGCCACGCCCACTTATGCGCCAGGAAGGCGTAAAAATCAGTTTTGTATACCTGTGTAATTAAAAATATTCCCAGCGCATAACATCAGTTTTGTAAACATGACCTTAGAAAAATGAATTCTGTAAGTGCATAGTGTGAATGATATACCAACATTCATACGCATGTATATTGTTTTGATTCTGCTCTTCGCTAGCAATAAAACGGCCGCTGTATGATCAGCTGTTTAATGCGTGGTGACGATTGCGTATTTTTGTTTCATCTGCGTGGACAGAACTGCACATTATTATGGTTGTTGTTTTCATAATGTTGATCTGCGTTTAGACATATACTGATGTACATATAACAACAGACGCTTCAACAGTGTAAACACTGCTAACGTCGCGACGTTACATTACGTTAAGTTACTGCTGTTAACAGCCGCGCGCGCGTTCTATACGATATATATTTGCATTAATAAGATGCCTTTAAACAGATTAAATAAATTTAGATAATTCGACATTAAGAACTTGTTCTATTAAAGTAGTAATGATATTATCCAAAATAAGAGCTGATGTTTAGGCGCAAGGAATGGTCAATTTAAATTATGTGCACATACATTCCATTTATTATTTTTAATTCTTTTTGCATAGCCACATCACATCATCAACGTCATCATTGGGCCCAACGATCGCAACGACGTGTAATAGGCTATTCACACCGAGTATACTAAAATTTTAGCACTTTTGTCGCTGGATACGACCCAATGCCCGCTAAGTGTAAACAAAGAGAAAGAGTCATACAGCATCTCACAACATGTAAACAAACACGATAACAACAACAACAAATAACTTACATAACAAAAACAAGTAAGAATGCTATAGTCGAGTATACCCGACTACGAAACTCCCTGTACCCAGGTCAAAAATTTCCGATCCCATCTTCGTAAACTTACACATGCACACACATACATACACAAGGGCGCACACACACGAGCCACAGCGCAAGCGAAGCATTTTAAATGGTGGCTGTACTTCTTCTTCCCTTGCTGCAGCACAGAATCTTCTTTCGTGAATAACTTCCGTGTTTATTATCCGTTCGACTTGAAATTTGGACAGTAGATTAAGAGTGACTAAGGTATTGGACATGCCAAATCTTAAAGCTTTATCTTGAAAATTGTAACTGTAAAACGGTTTTTATCGAATAGCGGGGAAACGGGGAGATATCTCAAATCTAAAATAAACTTGACCTGATCCCGCTATACACGAACCTACATTCCAAATTTGGTGTCTCTAGCTCTTATAGTTGCTGAGATCCTTGCGTTCATACATACGGACGGACAGACGGACAGACGGACGGACATGGCCAAATCGAAATCTCTTTTGACACTGATCAAGAATATATATACTTTATAGGGTCGGAGATGTCTCCTTCTGCCTGTTACATACATTTGCACAGATTTAGTACCCCCTTTTTACCCATTTTATGGGTACAGGAGTAAAAAAACAAGTAAGAATACTATAGTCGAGTATACCCGACTACGAAACTCCCTGTACCCAGGTCTAAAACATCCAATCACATCTACGTAAACTTACACATACATACACACATACACAAAGACGCACACACACAGGCGGCAAAGACATGGCCAAATCGAAATCTCTTTTGATACTGATCAAGAATATATATACTTTATAGGGTCGGAGATGTCTCCTTCTGTCTGTGACATACATTTCATTGGAACCTACATTCCAAATTTGGTGTCTCTAGCTCTTGTAGTTGGTGAGATCGACGCGTCTAACCGGACAGACGGACAGACAGACGGCCATGGCCAAATCGAAATCTCTTTTGAGACTGATCAAGAATATATATAGTATCCTATCCATACTTCCCACACAAATCTTGCCTAGTTACGTAAAATTCAGAACTCTTGCCTAGTAACTTCGCACTTGGCAACATCGTCATAAGAACGTCATAGCATATAAGCAATACATAAGCCACAGGCACAAGCCCGGTAACATAAACACACAAAAAGCCAATAATATAAATATCCGCTGAGAACAAGTCTCGCGCGATATTCCCACACCACCAAAATCGAACGAATTGATTGAATTTTATCAATGAGAGCACTTTTGCCCCAATCTATTTGAGAGAAAATTTCTGTATGAAGAGCGAAAGCTTATTCAAAAATCTCTTACAACGAGCTTAGATTTGCGATTGCATTGGTGCAAGCCTTTTAGTCTTAATTTGATAATCTGAATATAAAGAACTTTTTTTCTGACTCGTGTTAAGTTTGTTATAAGAATAAAATTATATTTTTTTTCTTAGCTCAACGAACTTGAATTTTAATTGGCGCAGCCGGTAGGATCTGTTCACGAACAAGTAATATCGCTAAGAACGACTCAAGTTCAAGATATTTCGAAAAGTGCGTGGTTGCAATCGAGTATACCAAAGTGCTTAGTTCCTCATACAGATCTGCTAAAAGTTCATAGGTGCGAAGTGCTGTGTTGACCATTAAACAACAATTGCGATCCAGGTCACAAGCGTAATTTTATTACCATGACAGGGCTGTGTGAACCCTTCAAGAACGATTGAGTTCTAGGTTCAATAAACCAACAACAACAAATCAAGTATCTCAGTTAAGGTTGATCCTCTGGACAACTTGAATACTTGGTAGTGAAATATTTTTTCACTGGTTATTCCTGGGCATTGCATATCTCTGATCCTTGCAATCAATAACCATTGGGAGCTGAATAGCTAAAAAACTCAAACAACATCAAAAATCATCAAGGCTACAAGAAACAAAAAAAATTACAAAATTTAAAATCATCAAAAGTTACAAGAAACAAAAAGTGCAAAATATAAAATTAAATCAAATTAAACCAGCCATAAACAACAAACTTATTGTCATCAAATGCCTATGCAGCCCTAAATTTCATTGCAACACACAAACACTTATAAACGTAACGAAGTCAGCCCTAATATCAAAAGTAGACTATGCACTTTTTATCTACGGCCACGCCCCTAAATCAACCCTCAATAAAATCAAATCTTTATTTAACGCCGCTATTCGCATATCACTTAGAGTACTACGCTCAACCCCTATCCCCAATTAGCTTTTGAATCAAACATACCCACAATAGAACAAAAAAGAGACCTTATTACAACTAAAACCTCCAAAACACTACAACACAGTTCAAACTCACCACTTCACAAATACATTATACAACAAGTAAGAATGCTATAGTCGAGTATACCCGACTACGAAACTCCCTGTACCCAGGTCTAAAACATTCAATCACATCTACGTCCACTTACACATACACACACACATACACAAAGACGCACGCACACAGGCGGCAAAAGCGACAGCGCAAGCGAGGCATTTTAATTGGTGGCTGTGCTTGCCCTTCCCCCCTCTCACGGCATTTCTGAATATTCTTTCGTGAATAACTTCCGTGTTTATTATCCGATCGACTTGAAATTTGGACAGTAGATCAAGAGAGACTAAAGTATTGTACATGCCAAATCTTAAAGCTGTATCTTGAAAAATGTTACTGTAAAACGGTTTTTATCGATTTGCGGGGGAACGGGGGGAGATATCTGAAATATGAAACAAACTTGATCCGTATGGTACGGACCTACATTTCAAATTTGGTGTCTCTAGCTCTTGTAGTTGCGGATCGACGCGTTCATCGGACAGACGACGACGGACGGACGGACAGACTACATTTCAAATTTGGTGTCTCTAGCTCTTGTAGTTGCTGAGATCGACGCGTTCATCCGGACAGACGGACAGACGGACGGACGGACAGACGGACAGACAGACGGACATGGCCAAATCGAAATCTCTTTGACACTGATCAAGAATATATATACTTTATAGGGTCGGAGATGTCTCCTTCTGCCTGTTACATACTTTTGCACAAATCCAATACCCCCTTTTTACCCATTTTATGGGTACAGGGAGTAAAAATGTAAATATGTAAGTATGTTTATGTTAATGTAGATGCAAATAACTTAACTCCATAGGGAACTACCAAGCCGAATGCCTTAGCAGCCAGCGCTTAGTCATAAATAAGTGGTAATAAGAAATTAATATCATCAAAAAAAGAAGTGCCAAAGTTGCAAGCAACTAAACAACAAAAACATAATGGCTCAATATCTGGGAAGAACTAAGGTCAACTTTAATCGAAGAATTCAAAATCCAGACACTATTCGAGGAACTGCTGAGAAGATTCTACAATACACCATTCCACGGGAGTATTCGTAAGTTCGCAGAAGAATTAGAATATAAGTCACAAATTATTGTGAATAAGTTAATGCTAGAAAACAATCAAATGAACACAACGTTGTTACACATGCAACGAAAAATACCATTAAAGATGTAATTAAACTAATGCAAACTTCCAGATAGGCTATTCATGACTCTAGCTAAATTTAAAACACACTGCCCAACAATAAGGCCAGAGTAGAAACCAAAATCCACTTAATCATCAGCAAGGGCATAGCTCTGCTGCCCCTAACCAACCCATTAAGAGACATCGTGAAAGTACTAGCGGTCACATGAAACAGAGGACGAAAGTTAGGAAACCCATTAATAATAATTACTATGAATAATATTAAGCTTAAATGTAAAATCGATACGGGATCGTCGATTAACTTTAAAGTTCCCAGTCAAAGACAACAATTTACATATGCATACCATAAACGGTATTGTGCAACTAAAGCAAAGTATTTAGCTAAAATCTGGTAAGCCTTTTCCCAACGTATCAAAAATTCTACATTCATAATTTTTCTGAAAATTAATTTATTTAATTTAATTTATTTGTCTCCAAAAATTACAAGTGTGATTTATGAGCTATTAACATAATGTAGAGTAAAAGAGGTCAGCCATCAACGCCTTTTCTACATTATAGGAATTTTATAGTTATAATAAATTGAGTTATAAGTAATATATACATATATACTATGGGGAAAAAGTGTACAAAAACCCCATGTGAAAAAAAAGAAAAGGAAAAAGGGAAAAGGATTGTAAAAGGGAAAGACTTACAGCTAAAGAGAACTTAGGGCTAGGGTGGCTACGCCAGATCAGTTAGGTGTGCATCAGCAGAATTTATGCATCTAGCGTGGAAGTTACTTGAAAGTTTTACTAATCTTTCCGTTACAGTTTCAATATTAGCACGAATATGTAAATCTATTGTAGAGTGGTGCCAGGGAAGGTTAAGAAATATTTTCAAAATCCTGTTTTGGGTGACTTATAGCGTATTTATATGACATTTCGCAATATCTGGCCAAACTGGTGCGCTATAGAAAATTATCGCCTGAAAAATTGATCTGAAAAAAAAAAAACATTTTGTTTTCTAAACTTAATCTAGAATTCCTATTAATAAGAGGATAAAGGGTGTGGATTGTCATAAGTAGCTTTTTGTTAGTAGCCCTGGTTTGATCTTTAAATGTGAGTTTCTTGTCTAACACCAAACCTAAATATCTGACACTTGACTCCCACTAACGTCAACGTTACTCAGTCTGATAACCTCGCCGGGGGTATACAAGGCTTTGCGTTTTTACTCCCTGTACCCATAAAATGGGTAAAAAGGGGTATTGGATTTGTGCAAAAGTATGTAACAGGCAGAAGGAGACATCTCCGACCCTATAAAGTATATATATTCTTGATCAGTGTCAAAGAGATTTCGATTTGGCCATGTCCGTCTGTCTGTCCGTCTGTCCGTCTGTCCGGATGAACGCGTCGATCTCAGCAACTACAAGAGCTAGAGACACCAAATTTGGAATGTAGGTTCCTGTATACCATACGCAGATCAAGTTTGTTTCATATTTCAGATATCTCCCCCGTTCCCCGCAAATCGATTAAAACCGTTTTACAGTAACAATTTTCAAGATACAGCTTTAAGATTTGACATGTACAATACTTTAGTGTTTCTTAATCTACTGTCCAAATTTCAAGTCGATCGGATAATAAGCACGGAAGTTATTCACGAAAGAAGATTCAGTAATGCAGCGAGAGGGGGAAGAAGAAGCACAGCCACCAATTAAAATGCCTCGCTTGCGCTGTCGTTTTTGCCGCCTGTGTGTGTGCGTCTTTGTGTATGTGTGTGTTTGTATGGGTAAGTGGACTTAGATGAGATTGGATGTTTTAGACCTGGGTACAGGGAGTTTCGTAGTCGGGTATACTCGACTATAGCATTCTTACTTGTTTTGCCTGTGTTTTCTCGGGGCTAACCTGCATTCTCCACTTTAAAAAATAGTCATTAAGGGGATCAAACGCCATTTGTAATTTATTTTTGACGTTAGCAGCCAGAAGCCCAGAGCACAAAATAGCAGTATCATCTGTATACATCGAGGTGATACAATCCTCGAGAGTGGAAGGTCCGCGGTGTAGACGTTGTACAATAGAGGAGATAGCCAAGACCCCTGCGGGTACCCAGTAGTTAAATTAACGGCAGAGGACTTGGCCTTCCCTACTATACCTCGAATGACCTGTTAATTAAAAAGTTGTGGCAGATTTTAATGACCTCAAGGGGAAATCCCATTTGGTAAAGTTTATGGATTAAGCCTTCATGCCAGACGGAATCAAACGCATCTTTGATGTCTAATAATACCATTCCAGTGGACAGGGATGCATTAAAGTTGCTCTTAATCAGTTTTTTGAGCTTCATTAGTAGAGAATTTTCCCGACGGAAGAGAGAAGACTAATGTGACGATATAAACTGGGCAGCGCAGTCGGCTTACTTATTAGGCTTACTTATTGCGATGACTCTCGCAGTTTTCCAAGCTGAGGAAAAATAACACAGCAACTATTGATGATAGTAGTGAGGAAGCACAACCCCCATCTCGGAAGAGCCCTAAGGCATGCATTTTCGATGGTGTCTAGTCCGGGAGCCTTTTTAACTTTTAGCTTTTTTAAGATGGATTTAACCTCCGCTCTGCTGACAAAGTAGTCCTCGCTTGGGTTAACACGGTCTCATTAACTGCCAATACTGAGCTTTCCACATACGCAGACGTCTCAGGGTCGTTATAATTGGCAGTAAGAGTTGAATTATGCCTGAAAGAATCCGCAAGTACTTCTGCTTTGTTTTCTTCGGTTGCAACACGCTTTGAGTTAGCAAGTAAAATTGGGATATCCCTATGCTTCTTCCTTAAGACTTTTGACAAATTCCAAAAGGGGGAAGAGCCATTGTCCAGAGACGAAAGAACGCTGTTCCAGGATTTGTTGCGAAACTCTGTCATCGCTGTGGCACCGAGATGCCTTTCCCACTTAAATAACGCAAGGTCAGACGGCCGTCTATACCTTTGCCAGTGAAGGTTTCTACATCTCAGTAAGCACTTAACATTCTCCGGCAGAGGTTTTGGCGAAAACCTCATTGAACTTGAAAATCAAGTTATCAATATCCGCGCTGTGCACTTTTGATTGATCATCGATACGCGGGAGATAACGATTAATAATTCTAGAGAATTCCGCCCAGTTGGCGTTTTTAAAATCAAACCTAGGTCGTTCAGCACTGAAGCGTGCGAACAAAGACGTGGGCAGTTGGTTATAACCACATCCAAAGTAGAAGCCAGAAAGCGCGAGTTTGCTGGGATGTAAGTGTGATCTATTTTCTGATGTTGATAGCTTATCAGACATTATAATATACATTTTAACGCTAATGAGGTAATAACCTCGAATTGATCAAGTTTGGACCTACAGTTTCTGAGGTTCGTAATTAACTCAAACGTGAGATTTTTAATTTGCTCCATGGTAAAGAGATCATTATTGACCGCAATTGGAGGTTTTGACCAGTTGTGGCTTACAGGTGCCCCCGCCTGGTTGTTCAGAAAAGGAAAGGAAATTGGACAGATTATATGCGGTGGCTTGTTCTGTCTCGGAATAACGGCCTCTGGTCTGATTCTAGCCGCCTTGTTAACATATCTACTCCTGATTTAAAGGTAATTGTGCCTAGAAGGGCACTCACGTGAGCTTGTTTTATGCGTGCCATGGAAGTTGGCACATTTAACCTGTGCATTCTCGCTGCAATCTGCTGTTTTGTGACTCCCGGCACACTTTAAACAGTACGCCCTAACAGCACAGTAGTGGGATCCATGTCCAAACATTTGGCTATTATAGCACTGGGTTATGCTGTTGGATTTCCGCATTTGATGACATCAAAGTTTTTTCTTAATTCATTGATTGTTATGGACTTGCTTACAAAGTATACAGCAAAGAAGGAAACTTTAGAGCTGTTTGGTCTTTCTCTTTGAATAAACTTGACATCAACGCATTTGAGACCTAGCTCTATCAGCATTCGTTTCACCTCGTTTGGCTGCCTGTTATCCAGTCCCATAAGCAGTGCTTTGTACGGCTAATTACTTTTAACTGCATGCGTGAAGAACTCGTACTTGTTCTGTAATGTATTTCATAACTTTTCATAATCACTCATATTAAGGCAGAAGAGCTTAATACCAATTGATATTTTCCTAATAGAGTACTGTTCTATCTGTAATGATTTGCAGACCTCGTGTATCGTTTATTTTAGCATTGTTATTGGCGGAACAAAAACTTTGGTTTTTTCGACAATAACATCATCATCAATAGATTCGTTAACATTTGGAAGATCAACTGTTTGCAACGGCCAAAAGCGGTTGTTTTTACTTAGTTTCTGACCGGTGTCTATTTTTAGAGTTTTTTTCATTACACGCGGCGACATAACGGCGCTGGCTTTGCTTATAGATATCTTTATCTTGATTGTTTGTTGTAGACGCGTAAATTCTTAACTCTGTGTCTCGTCAATCGGCACAAGCGGTCGGTTCAAGAGCTCTGAAAATTATGATATTCTATTTGGAAGAGAATTCTTGGAAGACTCTTACAAAAAGGCAATTACAATAAATAAAATAAAGTTTAAATGAAATATTTAACAGGCTCGACGTCAACAATTCAGGGTGAATATAGAAAGACAGATATGAAAAGTATTGGCTGGTCATATAGCGCTATTTCGGATGCTGCCAAGCATCCTCATCAGTGACCTTATTGTTCGAAATTTTTTTGTCCAAACTTGTCCGTATATAAGTAGTAGTCGGCTAGATTCGAACCCGAGTGCTCCCGTGTAAGGCGGGTGCCTTAACCTCTGACCCACTTGCTGTCCGATCCCGGCTTGAACTAATTACTGTCATCAACAGGTCCATTTGAAATTCTAAGTCCACACCAAAGCTTAATCCCTTTATCTAAGTTTCTAACCCTTACAGTTCTATTTTATTATTATTAGGTTTAAAGTTTATATACAAGATGTAGTGCCCGTTAGAAATAATGGGAATTTTTTTTAAACGGCTTCAGCACATATCAGGAACGCCCATAATGTTTTCTCTCGCGAGCCTTCTGGCTCTCTTAAAGTTTCGCTCGTCGCCCCCGCATGTTGACGAAGATAGCGCCAGACAAAAGTAAGCTATTGTTCGTCAGCGCTGCCAGCGAAAACGCGACGAAAGTTAACAGGCGGTACAGCCTGGGCGGGAGAAATTACAGAGGTCAGTGAGTCAAGGTCACTGAATCAAAGCAGACGTCTATGTGCGAAGCGCGGAATTATAATAAGAAACGTGGTTGGACCACGTTGATACGCAAAAAAATATATTGATACGACTTAAATATAAATAAATATAGCCTCGTATATAGCGAATTATATACGGAGGCATAATTATTTTCCTTGTGACGAATGGAGTTTAAAAGTGTATGTAAGTGTGTTAGTGCAGTGCATATCTTATAGCTAGTCTACATTGCAGGCAACGTGCCATAAATAAAACTGGCTCGCAGATCCTGAACAGGAGGACTAAAGGTGCCAAAGTTGTTGAGCTAAGCTCCAACCTTGTCCCGTAGTCGACGGCACGTGGTTTTTCTCGCTATTGGTTGCACGGTCATATTGTTGTGCCACGCAACTATTGCATCGGCGCGATACTTCAACCTGCAAGTGTCCGAAGACACTTCAGTTGCGCAATTATCGCACACTATGGAGCTGCACCGCTGCCAGGCGATTTGAACTTCGTGGGAGTACACATCACGACCCAGCGGCCTTCCTACAAGGCAACAACCTTGCTCCCTGTCTGTTGATGCTAGCGTAAGGCGCCAGCATCACAGTCATCCATCGCCCCGTGGGGAAAATCAAGTATCTAGTCTAAAAACAAATATATATATATATCCTAATCACCATTAAAGTATCAGCAAGTTACATAAAGTAAACTGAATTAGTCGTAAATTTTGAACAGTGTAAGCGATAGGCTACGTACTAAACACATATTTTCTATTTTGTTTTGATCGTTGCGCAAAATTTCACGGTCAAGGTTCTTCTGCGCTGCTCTAACAGCTGCGGCTGTTATGGCGCTGTTAACGGAACTTATTGTGAACGAGATCTTTATTATATCGTCTCGCCACGTCGACTTGAGCCAAATGTTTACATCGATAAGGTGAATCAAATGCTGCGTGAGTAAAACATACACTATCACATAAAGTAAGAATGTTGCATATTTGGTTTATTTTTGAACAATAACAACCCATTAAAAATTTGATTCCGTTCTCTCGTTACTCGTAGTTTGAGTTCTCTTTTTTTTATTATTAATTTTTTTTATTATTTTTATTTGCGCGCTTATTATTTTGGCATTTAGGGTGACCTTATTCACGTAATTGCTATGAACCCTTAACATAACTCAATTGGACACGCTAACATATATTATTTGAAATGTCATTCGCCATAGATGGAATAATAGCCTGTTTCCACTACAGCCAAAACATGTCACATTTCAAAAATGTGGATGATGGTGTTTCCACGGTCAAATGTGCAATTTGTCTTTTGCGCGAAATAAATCAGCTGTTCGGCTTGTTTTGATGAAAATTTTCACAAAAAGTGAAAAATATGGCAAATAATGGCAGAACTGTAAAAAGGCTAAGCTGCATATCAATAGGCATTTAGTTGCGATGTGCTCGTACGGTTTTGAACAATTGGAAGATGTCTGGGATGCGGAGATGGGAGAAATTTGCAATGAAATTGCGAGTGCGCACCTGTGAAGTGCACAAACTTCAATGCTCCTAAAAGGCGGTGTACCTTGTCAAAATGGTGCCAGTTCGAGGGTGCACATCCGGATAAACCTTCCCCTTTAACCTCATCCTTACTAAATACAGGAACATTAAGATATAAGCATTTTACTATTTATTTTAAAAATTAATTTTGGCGTACAACTCGTCATTGTTTACCTTTGCACCAGCTAATCGATAAACATCGTGAGTTCGATAATAAAATGCTAAAAAATGCCGGGGCGAATGGTATCATATTAAAAATATGACGAATTTGTCATTTTTTTCTTATGGGATTTTCTACAGGAAATATGTGACATTTTTCCAAAATCAAAAATATGACGAAAAATTTGGAATTTATTAATTTATTTATTTATTTATTATTAAACCAATGTACAAAGACTTTCTGGTTATTCTAGAACTAGCTTAAAATACTTAAAGTTAAAATTATAATAATAATATCTAAAAAACAATTTTGAATATTATAAAAAGAACTTCTTGAGAAGTTCCTTAATAAAAAATGTATTTAGACTGAAGTCAAACCTAATGTCAGTTGGGAAATCATTATAAGATTTCATGGCTCGTGTTAATGGCTCATTAATAGCATAGACAATTAAATGGTAAAAAGTTTCGCAAGTTTCTACCCGACACACAAAATTTATCTTCGCAAGAAGAGCTGAGCAATCTAAATATTGGCGTGATTGTAGCTTGCTTCCATTTATCAATAAAAATGCCAGAAGCTAGAGATTTTGAAAAAATTACCAGCAGAGGTACACTGAGTGTACTAATGCACGACTTAAGAAAAACAGCAGATATACCATCACAATCTGGCTTCATTGACGTATTTAGATTACGGGCCGCATCAAAAATATCTGACTCTGATATTTCCCACATTAAAAGAGTATCAGTGGAGCTGTTGGTAATTTCTTCATCACACTCAATCCGAGGCTCAATGTTCGATTTTAAAACCTAGCAAAGAGGTAAGCAGTACCTAAATCAGAGTTAGATGAAAATTAATCATAAGTCATAGAAGAAGGTAAGGATGACGAAGATTTCTTGGATTTGATAAAAGTCCAGAACATTTTGGGGCAACTCTTGATCCCATGCTCGATGCTCAATATGTATTGGTTATAAAGAAATTTATTTATATAATGAAATTCCTGCTAATATTGACGATATCTATCCCAATCAGAGGGTCAATGGTGCCGAACGTAACTCTTATAAAATTTATTACGCAAGTTTTTAAATTTTTTTCAGCCCTTTTTGTACCAAGGCTATTTGTGAGAGTAATGCCTTTTAATAGGGACATTATTAATTAGAATACGGTAAATTACTGAGACAAAAATATCATAACAGGTCTCCAAACTGACATGCGATAAGACTTGATTCCAATTAATAGCAGAGATACAATTATTGATTACCTCAAAGTTACAATGAGAACAAGTAAGAACGTTGCAGTCGGACGCACCCGACTGCAGAATACTATGTTCCCAGTCCTATATAATTTGGTTATTTGTGTGTTCAGAAAGAGACGCGAAAAAAACTGCACAGGTGTGGGAGATATAGATTTAGCTCCTTTGTGGGGGAGTGGGTGGGGCTGTCCAAAAATTTTAGATGCAGATTTGTCCAGAAAGTTAGCATTAGTCTGTGTGCCAAATTTGGTGACTCTACCTGTAAAGGTGTGAGAGATATACATTTTTCTCCTTTGCGGGGGAGGGGGTGGGGGGTCAAAATTTTTTTTATGTGTGCCAAATTAGGTAACTTTATCTTTGAAACTGTAGGAGATATAGCCCTTGAAAAACGTGTTTTGGGGATATCATATGCCGATTTGTGGGGGTGGGGGTGGAGAGGTCAAAATTTTTTGATGCAGATCTGTCGGGAATCTCAACATTAGTCTGTATGCCAAATTTGGTGACTATAGCTTTAAAATTGGGGAAGATACAGGTTTTCCCCAAATTGTGGGGGAGGGCGTGTGCGTGGGGGGTCGATCTCGACACTTCATAAATTGACGGTATACACCAACAGGTGTACCAAGTTTGGTTGCTCTAGCTCAAAGATAAAGGCAAAAAAATTGCGTCCATACGGACAGACGGACAGACGGACATTTCGCAAACCCAATATATTATTTTCCCTTCGGGAACATAGTCTAAAAATCAAAATCACAAATATTACTATAAGAAGGCCGTAAAGTAGGTAAAAACGAGTCAAATTTAATTGTAAGTAAAAGGGAAGATGGTGCATGTCACAATTAGAAAGTGAGTTTAAGCAATGAATTATGCTGTAATTAACATCTATACTTAGAAAAACAAGGTATAATATTTTATGCAAGAAATCGAAGTTAGAATTAATTTTGGTTAATCCCATACTACAAAATTCATCAACCACCAACATTTCATGAGGGTGATGTACATTAGAAGCTAAATAAGTAGAGTTATTAGGAAACGGGGACCATATAATTTTGCCAAGGTTGAAATCTCCCATAACACAGAGAAATTGGTGGGCTTCCAGGCCTTGGTGAAGATTAATAACGTTGTCCACATGCATGTATGTATGTATGAGACGCTGATGCAAATAGTGTCAATGTCACCCGTCACAAAGACAGCCAACTGATCAAGTGTTGACTCATTATGGGCAAGGCGTGCGAGCCAACTTCGCAAATTTCGCCGCATAGCCACAATGACACCTCCACCTCTCGAGCGCTGAAGTTTAACAGCGTCTCTGTCTTTACGAAAGACATGAAAGGTGTTGATGTCAAAAAACTCAGCATCATAGAAATTAGAGTTGAGCCACGTCTCAACTAGGACAATGACATCAAAATCACAAACGGAAGTTGCCAATCGAACCAATTGCGACTTGGTTCGCATTCCGGAAATATTTTGATAATAGTTGCGAAGGCTTAATTGATCGTCCATCTGATGAGCAGCAGGTGCAGGTATACACGGGAGTGACGGCAATGTAAATGGCACCGTTAAGTTATGCGAAAACCAGAGTGAGCGTTGGACGAGAGGCCAAACTGGCGTAGAGAGCGTAGTATGCACTATAGCAGCAGCGGAGAGTTCCAGAGTACCAAACAACCAAGCGATGACAAGTGCAACGGCGCGGAGAGCAAAGGCCTTATCAGAAAGTAATAAAGCGTTTTGGCGATATGCAAAACGAGAGCGGGTGATGAAAGTGCCACTCTTAGGTAAGGGTAGCGGTGCGACGATGAGGAGAAGAGCCGAGCTGCAGCAGTATACGACAAGTTTACCATCTCGGCAGCACAGCAATTGATACTTAGAGTAGAAGTCGACAGCAATCGATAAAATTGTTGTTGTAGATCCGAAGTTGGAGAGAGTGCGTGAGAGAAGCTTGACTCTAACGCATAATCGGTAGCTAGTTGCTACAACAAGATTAGTATTGACGCCACTGGCGTCACTCAATGGGGGTTTTTTGGAATTGGCGAAACGTTTTGGAAGCAATCCCGGATCGGCGATGATGTGCGGGGATGGTTGGAGGCTTGTAGATTAGCAGCCGTAGTTTCAGGATCAGCCCTTGGTCTGTGCACAAATCTGGCAACTTTCACAGATAAAGGCCAGAATGAATCACAGAAAACGTCTGAATAAAAAGGCTCAGGAATTCCCATTTTAAAATTGACAAAGTGCATTGTGGCCAAATCAGCATCACGCTTTACCAGCTTAAAGCAAGTGAGCACATTAGAATTCACTTTCAGTTTGTCAGCAACATATTTTAACACCGCCTCTGGATCCGTTTGCGTTGAAAATTTACCAACATGCAAATACTTTAGGCTGTGCTTTACCTCCAGACCAGTACAGTTAGAGGCAACACCAACAACATGCTTTCTGTTATTGTTTGCACGCTTCTTGGTTTGCTTTTTCCGCACTGTCACAAAGTTTTTGTTGGTTTCCTGAGGATGAAGATCAACTGCAGTGGCCGGCAACTGATATGGGTCAATGACCTCGGGAACTTCAGCAACAGAATTTGAAATAGCACAATTAACGATGTTAACGATGTTGTTTTGATTGGCAACGTGGCTAGTTTTGGTAGGACACGTCTCCTTTAAACTAGTCTTTACCTCTTCATATAGAAGTTCAAGCTTCTGCACTTTAGCACTTATTTCATCAATTTTGAAATGAGAGTCATTGGATACCACGCAGTAGTCGCACTGCCATAATGAATTAGGCAAATGCGTTAAAAGATTAATTGCCTCCGACGATATATCAATACAAGCAATATGATAAACACGGCGGCAGATTGAAAAGCATTGAATTGCATCAAAGTTCAGAAGCTGGATTGCCGAAACCTCAGTCTTGCACTCAACGCAAAAGCGAAACGACATAGCGAAATAAGCAAGAAAGCGTGTGTACGCATCAAATGCTAGCTGACAACTATAATGTCGTGGAAACAGGCTATAAGTCACTACGTATAGAAGTTTCCATAATGTAAACAAACTGATTTTGTAGGTGACTTAAGAACGAAAAAGAACATGAGAATCACGAATATTTAAAATTAAGTAAACCTGATTATGAGTCTTGCGAATAATTATGACCCTTATTAGTAAAAGTAATATTAAGCAACCATGAAATTGTAACAACGAATCTGAACGAAATACGCCACGAAATGGCAACTAAAAACTAGAATTAAGTACTATGTTAAATAAATTTATAATGATTTCCGAATTTAAAAAATGAATTGTAACATTAATATGAACTGCTAAGTCCAATTAGAGTCTGTCGAGTACCCATGCTGGGATATAATAAGATAAGTTAGAGGATTTGAGACTTTGACAAGAGACAATGTATATTAGTTTCAAACATTGTCATGGTAGGGAGGGTAAAGAAGAGGGGGACGACTAACAGCTATGTTCCAACAGATCTCTGTAGGGTATTTCTGGCGTGTCGGCGCTACTTATATTTATTAGGCCATTTATCAGCGTTTAGTCTGTTTATTTTTCTTGTAGTTTCGCACTTAGTAAGTTAGTTAGGGTCAATTCGTACAGATTAGGTGAGGAAGAACCCCGACGATCCGGCGAGCTAGATCCGAGTATAGCGAGAGTGCACACCCGATCCTATCTGTACCCCGGTCCTCGTTATTAACCGCTGTCATCCGTTAATAACAGGCCCACCCTCTTATATCGTAAGAGTGTTCATGTCAGAGCATTTCGCCAAGACGCGAACTGGTACACTACACATTTTGACGCCCAACGTGGGCCAGGCAACTTGCCGTTAGAATAATGCCGGCTAGTATTATTAAAAGTGAATTTATAGTATATTACTATACAGGCCGTGACTTTTAATTATTAGCAAAAGTTGTCTTTGTTTTCCAAGCTCAGAACATATTCATCCAAGAAATAACTTTAATTTTTTTCGTTTACCAAGTTTTCGTATGATTGCTGAGGTTAGCAGGACGTATATATATAGTAACAGTTTTCGGATTTTGCAATTGCAATTCTGTATGAGGGATTAGTTGACCAAAACTGACCCATAGTATAGATCTGTGGACTACCCAAAACAACTATGCGATAGTAATAATTTGTTCACACTATATCCAGGAATTGTCTTAGGAATATCGATTGCAATTCTGTAGTATGAATTGATCGACCAGTGATAACCATGTGAGGAGCTTTAGCCGGCTCCCCACAACATTACTAAACGACCCCTTTCAACTATGCCTCTGGGCATCGGTGAGTAGGCTCTCACGGCCACTTACACATGCGCTCTCTCGTTGCGCGAAATAGGCAGCAACAGCGCCGTCGCACAGCAAGCGCTGACAAACCACAACGGGACTTAGTGCCGTTATAGAAGAGCCAGAAACGGTGCCTGAGTGCGTTTGCGATGACAAAAGTACAGTTAACGACAGTTGATAAACATATAAAAGGGCACAGTAACACGCACGAGGAGGGCAGACAGAAAACAAGTCAACGGAGTCAACAGCAAAATTCAACGTCGCAGCAACTAACAAACCACGCCAAGTATTCTTGTCCCGCGCAAGGATACATCAGCCAACCAACCGAGTCCTGTGCAATAATCCTTGTGTAGCAGGAGAGTCAAGTGATAAATCCTTGCGGATAGCAGGAGAACACTGACAAGTCCTCGCGTAACAGGAGAAACACTGCGAATCGTGGCACACCGTGACCAATCCTTGTGTAGCAGGAGAGTCAAGTGGTAAATCCTTGCGAATAGCAGGAGAACACTGACAAGTCCTCGCGTAACAGGAGAAATACGGTAGAGCTGGGCGCATCGTTACCAGTCCTTGTGTAGCAGGAGAGTTAAGTGAGGAGTCCTTGCGAATAGCAGGAGAACACTGACGAGTCCTTGCGTAACAGGAGAACACAGCGAGTCACTGTGCAGTAAGGTTGTATGCAAATCCTTGTGTAGTAGGAGAGTCACGGGATAAATCCTCGCGAATAGCAGGAGAACCCTGACCAATCCTGGCGTAACAGGAGAGCAGAACCAGTTCCAGCAAGGATCCCTACCGGGTCCCACCAGTTCCAGCAAGGACCCCCACCGGATCCCACCAGTTCCAACAAGGATCCCCACCGGGTCCCACCAGTTCCAGCAAGGACCCCCACCGGGTCCCACCAGTTCCAGCAAGGATCCCCACCGGATCCCACCAGTTCCAGCAAGGATCCCCACCGGATCCCACCAGTTCCAGCAGGATCCCCACCGGATCCCACCAGTTCCAGCAAGGATCCCCACCGGATCCCACCAGTTCCAGCAAGGATCCCCACCGGATCCCACCAGTTCCAGCAAGGATCCCCACCGGATCCCACCAGTTCCAGCAAGGATCTCTACCGGATCCCACCAGTTCCAGCAAAGATCCCTACCGGATCCCACCAGTTCCAGCAAGGATCCCCACCGGATCCCACCACCACTACCAAGCCAGCTATTCGGGTGCGCGGCCACTTGCAACTAGGCGGAGCTTTGCTACGCGGAATTATCCCACGAGCCAAAAGCGAGTGGGTGGTTCTTAGCGAACAGGCGACGCTGAACGGCGAGTCGGTGCATCACCAGGATACTCTCGGCGGCCACCACAGGAATCACACACTAAAACTAAACCTACACCTAGAATATGGTCAGCAAATAAATATAATTATCATCGAAATCTAGAGTCGTTATTTATCGCAAGTGTCCAAATACAAATTTGTTGATACGGATCCTGACCGACCGAGTTAAGCCCGGCAGGACATTTGATTCGTTACAACTGGCGCCCAACGTTTAGGGTCTTGCGATAAAAAGAAATTCAAGGAAATACAGCTTTACATACACATAAACAAAATGGTACGAGGATGGGTTTATAACCTCAAAAAGGAGGAAATCCTTCGGTATGCCGAAGAATTCGGGATAACCGTGACCGGCACAGTAGACACGATGCGTCGGCAATTTGGAGAATGGGTCCTGGCAAACGAGTCGAATCTGCAGCATGCCTTGAAGCTCAATGACTTGGCACGCCTTCACACTCGCCAGTCACCACTAAAGAGCGCAACACAGGAGGAAGAATTTGAGGACCCGAGCGCCTGAACATACCAGAGACGCAGACAGCGGCAAGGCTGTCAGACACACGCCCTCCACCATGGGGAAGCATGAACATGCCCAGGAACGAGTCGCCGCACAGGACCACAGCACCAAACAGGACTCATACAGAAGAGTATCCACGAGTAGCAAAACAGGTGAGGGAGTGGAGCTTCCGTTTTGACGGCACGACCAAGCCGCTAGAATTCCTGGAGCAGGTTGAATGGTCAGCAGACACATATGGACTCAACCTAGATCTGATTCCCCGAGCGATGCCCGAACTCCTCCAAGGCATGGCCCTTAAATGGTACATTGCCAATAACCAACATTGGCGGTCATAGACATCCTTTGTGACTAGCTTCCAGGAGTTCTTCCTACCACGGGACTATTTCACACGATTACAGGAGGAAGTAACCCGGAGAAGACAGGGCATAGATGAGCCCTTTAAAATATATATGGTCGAGATGCAGACCCTAATGAAGCCTCTGAAGTACGATAGACCGAGGGAGTTGAGGCAAATATGCGATAACAGTCTCCCAGATCTACGGGCATTCGTACGGCCGTACCAAAGTTCTAGCCTGGCCGAACTCACAAAACTGGCCGAGGAGATCGAAGAACTAGAGCAGGATCGGACCAGGCTGCGACAACAAGCACACCCGAACCGAACCAGGCTAATGGCATGCGAAGAGGAACCCCGGACTCAAAACTGCCGGTGTCACGAACGCATCAGCAGTGGACCGCAACCAACCCCAAGAGCACGAACAGGACAGGCCAGAACTCACATCCAGGACCCCGCCCGGGCCTGTCGGAGGTGCGGCCAGGGGGGACATTGGGCCCCCGAATGCCGAAACGACCGGCTCATTTTTTGCTGGATGTGTGGTCGAATTGGCATCCGAACGATTGAATGTTGCCGACCGGGAAACGGGCGCCGGCATCCGCCACCAAGGGGAGAGCGGATGCCCAGGGAAACTGCCCCTCAGCATTAATAGGCGCCCTACAGGATGAGGGGGCGTACCTGTCGGCAACAGTACAAATTGGGACCGGCCATTGCAAAGCGACCATAGATACTGGGGCGACAAGCAGTTTTGTCAGCGAAAAACTGGCTATGGAACTGGGCCACCAAGGACATCGGAAGACCACGCAAAAGCAGGTGCGGCTAGCAGATGGCCGAAGCAGCGGGGTATCAGAGCAACTGGAGGTCGAAATCAAGCTCGGGGACCAACATATCGATCTGGCACTCCTCATCCTACCCGGGGTCATCGACGAGTTAGTGCTAGGATGGGATTTCCTCACAGGCATGGGCACCGTTTTGGAGTGTGCCGGGCTCCGAGTCATAATTCCAGCCCGCCACAGGCATAGTGGAAGGTTACAAGAAAGACTCTCGGTAGCAGTTGCCATGACAAAACCACCAAGAGCACAGGAACCCGAAAGAACCGCTACAGAACAGACAGGCAACAGCGAGATGGAGAGACAACCACTACACCCTGACACAGCTATCGACCAATTCCTCCAAGAAGAACTGTCCGCTTTGGGGAAAATGTCAGGCACATCACCCATTACAGAGCACCAGATAGTGATGCACGACGACCGTCCCATCAAACAAAGATACTTCCCGAAGAACCCCAAGATGCAAGAAGAGATTAATAAACAGGTGGACGAACTACTGGCAAGAGGCTGCATCGAAACGTCGAACAGTCCCCACAGCGCGCCAATCGTCATGGTAAGGAAGAAGACGGGAAAGTGGAGACTGTGCGTCGACTTTCGCCAGTTAAATAGCCGTTCAGTCAAAGACGCGTATCCCTTACCAAGAGTGCATCACATTTTAGACCAGTTAAGGGAGGCCCACTACATTACCAGCTTGGATCTGAAGGATGGATACTGGCAGATTCCAATGGGAGTGGCCAGCAGGCCATTAACAGCGTTCACCGTCCCTGGGAGAGGACTTTTCCAGTGGAAAGTGATACCGTTTGGGCTTCACTCTGCTCCGGCGACATTTCAACGAGCGTTGGACCGAGTGATAGGCCCGGAAATGATGGCAAATGCGTTCGCCTACCTGGACGACATCATCGTCATCGGGAAAACACGAGAAGAACATATGATTAACCTGCGGGAGGTATTCCGACGGCTTCGAGCGGCCAACTTGAGGATCAACATCGACAAGTGCGATTTCTTCAAGCAGGAGGTAAAATATCTGGGGCACCTGGTGACGGAACACGGTATCCGCACAGACCCCGACAAAGTAGCTGCCATCGCCGAGCTTAGACCCCCCACTAATACCAAAGAACTGCGTCAATACCTGGGAGTAGCATCATGGTATAGAAGATTTGTACCCGACTTTGCTACGACGGTTCATCCACTCAACGCCCTGCTCAAAAAGGGTACCAAGTGAGAATGGAATAAGGAACAACAAAAGGCATTTGAGACCGTGAAGGATAAACTCACGAAAGCACCCGTGCTAGCATGCCCGAACTTCAACAGCCAGTTCATCCTGCAGACAGATGCCAGCAACTACGGACTCGGGGCAATCCTCACCCAAACGACCAAGGAAGGTGAACAAGTCATCTCATACGCCAGCAGGATACTAAACGGACAGGACAGGACACCTTCATCACCAACCACATGGCACTGAAATGGCTCAATTCCATCGAAAGTCCTTCGGGCAGAGTCGCGAGGTGGGCTTTAGAGCTGCAACAGTACGGTTTCGAGGTGACTTATCGCAAGGGGAAACTCAACGTGGTAGCAGACGCTCTGTTCCGGCAACCCCTAGCAGAGGAGACATGTGGCCGAGCGGTGAGCCAAGGGAAAAACGCAGAAGAGGGGGACAAATGGATAGAGAAACTAATGGCAAAAGCTCAAAATAACCCCCAAAAATACGCCGACTACACTATAGTCAGGAAACCTCTATAGACACATCCCACAGAGAGCAGGGGACGAAGACGTGGCGGCCTGGAAGCTCTGCGTACCAAAACGACAGACACAACGAATACTACATGAAAACCACGACGCAGTTACAGCCGGACACTTGGGGACACGCAAAACCATGGCACGAGTGGCCGCGCGGTACTACTGGCCAGGGTTCTACCGAGATGTACGAGCCTACGTACGGTGCTGCGAGACGTGCCAACGATACAAACCCAGCCAACTTCAAGCCGCAGGTAAAATGCTCACCCAAGTCCCTGAGGAGTCATGGGCCACGGTCTGCGCAGACTTTGTGGGACCCCTGCCGAGGTCGAAACACGGAAACACGACCTTACTCGTCTTTATTGACCGATTCTCAAAATGGACAGAACTGGTCCCACTGAGGAGTGCAACGACGGCAGCCCTGCAAAAGGCGTTCAGAGAACGGATACTGGCTAGGTTCGGGGCACCAAAAGTACTCATCACAGATAATGGAGCGCAATTCACAAGTAAGGCGTTCAAGACGTTCTTAGAAGAGATGGGAGTACGACCCCAATACACGGCCCCCTATACGCCTCAAGAAAATCCAACCGAGCGTATGAACCGGACCGTTAAAACTATGGTTGCACAATACACAGGAGAAAATCAGCGGAATTGGGATGAGGTGTTACCCGAATTGACACTGGCGATCAACACTAGCGTCTCAGCGTCAACGGGCTACAGTGCAGCATTTGTCACACAAGGCCGCGAGCCCAGACTACCCAGGGCGCTATACGACAAGGAAGCTGTAGGCACAGGACAAGCAACCTCAAAGCCCAGAGATAACGAGAGGAAACTTAAAGAGATTTTCGAACTAGTTCGTCGCAATTTGGAAAAGGCAGCCCAGGACCAAGCAAGACATTATAACCTGCGGAGACGGCCATGGAAACCGACAATAGCCGCGGAGGGATTTGCAGCCAAGCTCGCTCCAAAATTTGGCGGGCCGTATCAGATAATAAACTTTGTTTCGCCGGTTATATGCCAGCTTCGAGGACAGGCGGACAAGAAAATACGAACGGCCCACATCATGGACTTAAAACTATATGCGACGCAAACCAAACCAACTAAAATGCAGTAAGTGTAGGACACGGGCGAGAAATTTTTTTTATATATGAAATTTTTTTTTTCGAACTTATTAAAGGGGGAAAATGTAAATAAAATTAATTTACATTAAAAATTGGAAATTTTTATTAAGTACTGCAAAAACCCCCCCAAGACCCCTTCGGAAACAATTCTTAAGTAAGCCTCTGCGTACACTAACCCCCTTTTCAAAACTTCGGCGCCTGTGAAATAAGAACAACGGGATCACAAATTGTGAACAGTGGGGCAATCTCACACAAAATCCAACAAATAAAAATAACTACATAATCATACACAATCTAATGCCACGCCGCATTCAAACGAAAACCATAATAATAATAATAATAAAAATAATAATAATAATAATAATAATAATAATAATAATAATAATAATAATAAAATAATACTAATAATCATAATAATCATAATAATAATTATAATAATAACAATAAAGCAAAATAATAACCACAATACTTAGAACAACAATAATATAAATAAATAAACAAAATTATACATCTAACAAGGCACGAGATCCACCAAGTTCGCATACGACAAGGAATGCAAGGCACCAAATCGAATCGAGACCACGGTGCGAAATATGCAAACGATAACGGCAGAATCACCTGATATGCAAGGCACAATGCATTTCCAATTGCTGACAAACTAATACAGGCAACCGATAGATGTCAGCAATTGAAGAGCGCAGGCGCAACAGCTATATAAGCCACAACCCCAACAGCCGAGGATCACATCAAGATGGAAACGCCAACTTAACGCAACAGCGAAACGGCACCGCGGCGGCAGTCGAGGAGGACGGCAACGCGGCTGCCCTTCCACCCCCGAAGGCCGTTAAGAAAACAGGCGGCCACCCGCCAAAAACCTGGTCGTCACTCGCCCATCCGGCCACCACCAGTGAAGCCATCGGCCAAGCTACCGGCTCTAAAACGGCCAACACCGGGCACCACGCCGCCGGCACCAGAGGCCCCACGGGAGCAGCCAGTCGGCATGGTACAGCCGCAGCCACGCCCCGCGACGCCAACGCAGATGACACCACCGCCCCGTCCCGCAGAGCCAGTCCTGGAACGCCCTACGGAGGTGGTCATCATATCGTCGGAGTCGGAGTCCGAGGCACCGGAGACACCGCTTACAAGGCACGTCTACCGCGTGCAACGCTCGGTCATGCGGGACGGGAGGCCAGTACGACAGGACGTACAGGTGGTCGAGTATCGGCCGAGCCGGAACACAACGCCGCCAGGGCCGCCACAGAGCGCGCCTGCAACGCCGGCTTCGCCAGAGACTCCTAGGTCGGCGACGCCCCCCGGGCGATCACGCCACGGCCGAGGACCCTGACGGCCGTAACGCCCCCCCGAGACGACCGAAGCCCGACACCACCCCGGCCAGTGACGCCCCGAACGTGCCCCCACACCGGAGTCACCTCCACCACCTCCACCCACGTTTCGACCGGCATTGCACCGACAACGCTCAAACATGGAGCAGGGAGCGGTGGAACGGCGGCCAACACTATTCCGCCAGGCCTCATGGGCCGGCCCGGGAGTGGACCATCGATGGAGGGAGGTGGGCCCCGAAGAATGGCCAGAAGCGGTGGCCGCGTACGCCCGAACAATTAACCGGGATTGGCGGACCGCCCGGTTAATGTGGGTCGGCACTACGCGGTACCGCATCCGGTCAACCAAAGGCCAACACCGCGTGTTCGCGCAACAATAAATAAAAAAATAAAAAAATAATACATATAAATTGAATAATAAAACAAAGAAAAAATATAAAAAAAAATAAAAAAAAATTTGCAAAACAAAACACCAAGCAAAAAAAAAATATATTAAATGAAATAAAAGAGAAAAAAAGAAACAAAAGGAAAAAAAATATAGTTATGTAGTCTTAAGGGTAGCGGGGAAATTTCACACAAACAAAAAAAGGTAGGGAAACCACATCGCTCCCGACGGAAGAGGAGAGTGTGAGGAGCTTTAGCCGGCTCCCCACAACATTACTAAACGACCCCTTTCAACTATGCCTCTGGGCATCGGTGAGTAGGCTCTCACGGCCACTTACACATGCGCTCTCTCGTTGCGCGAAATAGGCAGCAACAGCGCCGTCGCACAGCAAGCGCTGACAAACCACAACGGGACTTAGTGCCGTTATAGAAGAGCCAGAAACGGTGCCTGAGTGCGTTTGCGATGACAAAAGTACAGTTAACGACAGTTGATAAACATATAAAAGGGCACAGTAACACGCACGAGGAGAGCAGACAGAAAACAAGTCAACGGAGTCAACAGCAAAATTCAACGTCGCAGCAACTAACAAACCACGCCAAGTATTCTTGTCCCGCGCAAGGATACATCAGCCAAACAACCGAGTCCTGTGCAATAATCCTTGTGTAGCAGGAGAGTCAAGTGATAAATCCTTGCGGATAGCAGGAGAACACTGACAAGTCGTCGCGTAACAGGAGAAGCACTGCGAATCGTGGCACACCGTGACCAATCCTTGTGTAGCAGGAGAGTCAAGTGGTAAATCCTTGCGAATAGCAGGAGAACACTGACAAGTCCCCGCGTAACAGGAGAAATACGGTAGAGCTGGGCGCATCGTTACCAGTCCTTGTGTAGCAGGAGAGTTAAGTGAGGAGTCCTTGCGAATAGCAGGAGAACACTGACGAGTCCTTGCGTAACAGGAGAACACAGCGAGTCACTGTGCAGTAGGGTCGTATGCAAATCCTTGTGTAGTAGGAGAGTCACGGGATAAATCCTCGCGAATAGCAGGAGAACCCTGACAAATCCTGGCGTAACAGGAGAGCAGAACCAGTTCCAGCAAGGATCCCTACCGGGTCCCACCAGTTCCAGCAAGGACCCCCACCGGGTCCCACCAGTTCCAGAAAGGATCCCCACCGGATCCCACCAGTTCCAGCAAGGATCCCCACCGGATCCCACCAGTTCCAACAAGGATCCCCACCGGGTCCCACCAGTTCCAGCAAGGACCCCCACCGGGTCCCACCAGTTCCAGCAAGGATCCCCACCGGATCCCACCAGTTCCAGCAAGGATCCCCACCGGATCCCACCAGTTCCAGCAAGGATCCCCACCGGATCCCACCAGTTCCAGCAAGGATCCCTACCGGATCCCACCAGTTCCAGCAAAGATCCCTACCGGATCCCACCAGTTCCAGCAAGGATCCCTACCGGATCCCACCACCACTACCAAGCCAGCTATTCGGGTGCGCGGCCACTTGCAACTAGGCGGAGCTTTGCTACGCGGAATTATCCCACGAGCCAAAAGCGAGTGTTAGCGAACAGGCGACGCTGAACTGCGAGTCGGTGCATCACCAGGATACTCTCAACGGCCACCACAAGAATCACACACTAAAACTAAACCTACACCTACAATATGGTCAGCAAATAAATATAATTATCATCGAAATCTAGAGTCGTTATTTATCGCAAGTGTCCAAATACAAATTTGTTGATACGGATCCTGACCGAACGAGTTAAGCCCGGCAGGACATTTGATTCGTTACAACCATATACCGCATCTTGAATCATTTTGAATTAAAATTTTATGTCGTTAACGCGATAGCTGTCGAACGTTTCAGTGCAAAATGTGATCAAATCAGCAATAGATCTATTAATTCAAAATAGTTAAAAGCCTACAGAGATCAAGTCTGAAATTTTATAACATTCCAGCATGTGAGAAAGACAGACATAAGTATCATTATTGTATTATCACAACCTTAAATATTATTATTTTGTTTAATTAACCTTAAATATTATTATTTTTTTTATTATTTTTATATTTTATTTTGAATATTTAGTACTACTTCTCGTACAAAATGGCAGTACACCGTAGTACAGAAAATATTGCAGCTGCTTTGCAAGCAACAGACCCTTTCTGCGGTGTTTGTATTGAAGTTCTAAATGCAGTTGGCCTCATAGCAAATATCCGTTGGAAGCAGAAGTTTCACAAACATTGCATTCTGGAACACATTAAAACAGTTCCAAAATGTCCTACTTGTTCAGGAGATTGTTCGGCAATGACATTGATTTTGTCCAACAATACATTATTCGCTGAACTGCAGTCAGAGACAATGTTACCGCCCAGCGTGAATGGATCTCTAGATACAAATCAAACTAGAAGCAACCAGGCTAGAACATTGTCAAAACCGATCAGAAGTCAAGGAACAAACTCTAGGCGGGAAGTAACAACTAGATCAAGTCAGCGAGCCAATCTAGATAGATTCTACGCTGAACAACTCCAATCTTTCGCTTAACACGCAAGTAGAAATAGCTAACTACTTGCAGTCAGCAGTTAGCGTTAAACAGGCTCAGCTGATGGAGAATCTGACTTCCTTTTTAAGCAAGACTATTGAAACATCGATCAAAGCCCAATTGGCTTCGCCTCAATTAGTTCCTCCAGAGCGCGAGATACGGTGTGCTAATAGTCATAATCACAGGATTAACAGAAGTACTGAGCAGCCAAGAGAAAACAACCAAGAATTTTTCTAGAGCTGAGGCGAATCGAAGCAGTTCGAGTTCCCATGTAGCTCCAGAGAAACCCTCTAGTATAATGCAGAATTGGAGCATCAAATTCGATGGGTCAAAATCGTGCATGCGAATGGATGAATTCATTTATCGAGTGCGATCGCTGACGTAGCAAAATCTTTGTAATGATTACAGACTGCTGTGCGATCATTTGTACCTACTCTTCGCTGGTAAAGCGAGTGATTGGTACTGGAAGTTTCACCGTGAGGAATTAAGGAGAAGATTTGAGGATGAAGAAACAGATTATGATATTTGGGAAAGGGTTAGGAAACGTCGTCACGGCGAAAGTGAATCTTTCGATGACTTCCAGTATGCGATTGAAGATCTCGTTGATAGATTTCAAAATGCAGTTTCGGAGGAGGACATTGTCGATTTGTTGATTCGGAACTCCAAGTCTTCTCCCAATAATGAACTGCTACATTTGAGGATTTTCAACAGATCGCAGCATCGGAGAGAAGTGCGCAAGCAAGAACAGTTTTATAATGACATACAATTATTCAAGCCACGTACACTTCGTTCTTACGTGACCGAATTGTCAGGTCAGGACGATAACAAGCAGTTATCCGACGACGTGGAGAGCCTAACGAGATTTTGCAAATCCAACGTCGTAAGGTTCAGACCATTCCAACTTGTTGGAATTGCGACCAATCAGTTCACAAATTTGATGCTTGTGTAGGACCACGTAAGATCTTTTGCTACGGATGTGGAGCAAAAGACACTTACAAGCCAGTATGCGTAAAAAGTAACCCGTCGGGAAACAGGCAGAAGGATGTGTCAAACAACAACAAACATAGACATCCTTAGAAAACAAACAACTTCTAGATATCTCTACTGCTGTCACAGACGTCCAAACCCTTTTAGACCCTAGGAACGACTCACAGACAGTAGAAAAGTCCAACCAGGACAATCTTCATTTTTCATTTATCCCTTTACATAAAAGAGTGGTAAAATATAATAGTATGCGAGGAAAATATTTTTGATAAGGTAGACAGTTTTAAGTTTATAAGAAAGCCTAAACGTTCAACGTTTCGTTTAAGAAAATTTTGGAAAATCGATTATAAGAACAGAAAAAAATTAATTTCAGCAATTTTTCTTAGTTCGGATAACAGACTTTATACTAATATGACTATTGAGGGCAGTGATTATATTGCATTGCTAGATTCTGGAGCAACAATAAGTTGTGCGGGAGGATCGGCTGCAAACGAATTGTTAGGACATAGTAAAATTAAAAAGTGCTCGGGAACAATTCGAACTGCCAACGGAACTGAGAGTAAGGTGGTAGCTAAGCTCACAACACAAATTAATTACCGTAATTGCATAGCGGACCTTGAAATGTTTCTCATTCCGGACCTGAAACAAGAAGTTTATTTAGGGATAGACTTCTGGCAAAAATTTGGATAAAATTACTCTCCCAGCAGAAGTTTCCGAACTAGATGTAGGAGCTGAGGAGCTGACAAAATTGAAGACGTCCCAAATCTTCATACACTATCGACAGAAGAAAAGAAACGTCTTGCTAAGGTAATAGAAATCTTTCCATCGTTTTCTAAGGAAGGATTAGGTCGAAAAACCTTAGCTACGCACTCTATTGACGTTGGAGCAGCAATTCCAGTTAAACAACGTCATTGACCTGTTTCACCAGCCATGGAGAAGCTAATGTTTGCTGAGGTAGAAAACATGCTTGCTCTTGACGTAATAAAGGAGTCGACTAGTCCTAGGAGTAGTAATTGTGTGCTTGTAAAAAAGGACGTAAAATACAGATTGTGTCTTGACTCAAAAGAAGTCAATAAGGTAACCAGACGTGATGCAAATCCATTGCCTCATATCGATGGAATCTTGAGCCGTCTACCACCTGCTCGATTCATCACTGGATTGGATATGATTATGATATGGTTTTATAATTTTAAATGGTCAAATACGAACGAATCCTGATAAGATCAACGCGATCCCAGATTGTCATGTACCAACTACGGTTAAGCAATTACGTCGATTTTTGGGCTTATCCGGTTGGTATCGACGATTTGTTGAAAACTATGCTAGCGTTAGTTTTGCGTAAGCCGAATTGCTTAAGAAGAAGAAGGGTCTCGAGTGGAACGAGAACGCACAACAGTCGTTCGAAACCCTAAAATCTTGTCTCACTCTCTCGCCCATTCTAATAACGCCAGACTTTTCAAAGCCTTTTGATTTGCTTTGTGATGCTATGGTATAGGTTGCGTTTTAGCTCAAGAGCGAGACGGCGTTGAGCTTCCGATTGCTTACATGTCGGAAAACTTGTCTAAGGCCCAGCGTAATTACTCAGTTACTGAACTTGAGTGCCTAGCGGGGATAGAAGGCATTAAAAAGTTCAGATCATATATTGAGGGCCAAGAGTTCGTCGTTATAACCGATCACTCAGCATTACAATGGTTGATGCGAAAGAAAGATTTGTCTGGGAGATTGTCGAGAAAGTCAATGAAGCTTCGTAGTTTTACGTTCACCATTTTGCATAGGAAAGAGTCGCAGAACGTTGTCGCTGATACTTTGTCCCGACAGAATGATCCAACTGTGGAAGAAATTCAAATCAATCCCATGACCGATTTAGAGTCGGATCAATTCAAATCGCCAGAATACCTAAGTCTGATGGAGAATATTAAATTTAACCAGGCGAAGTTCTCAGATTTTAAGGTGATCGACGATAATGTCTATAAAAGAACTGAATTCGCGTCAGGGGATGAACTACAGGAAAAATCCTCTTGGAAGCTTTGGGTGCCCTCAGGAATGCTGCTGTTTTATATCAAGCTCACGATGCACCAAGCTCAGCGCACTGCTGGATGAGTTAAACGGTAGAAAAATTGCAAAGGTGTTTATTGAAAAGGTATTTATTATTTTTCAGATACGTAAGTACATATCCGCATGTGTTGTCTGTCGTACTACTAAGAGTCCAAATATTGTACTGAGACCTCCTCCTCCGCCACTCACGTCTGATAGACCATTCCAAAAATTATATATAGATCTTTTATACCATACCCATGTACGAAAAACGGTAATATCGGTTTGCGTATAGTGGTTGATCATAATACCAAGTTTCATTATCTATGCCCGTTGAAGAAATTCACGGCATTTCTTTAACATGTTTAGAGTGCCAGAGACTATTCTCACAGATAACGGCTCTCAATTTAAATCGAGCTATTTTCAGGCATTCTTAAATAGTTTTGGCATATCACAAAAGTGTACAACTATTTGTAAACCTCAAGCTAATGCTAGCGAGCGATTAAATAGATCCATTTTAGCGGCACTTCGCGCTTATGTTGGCAATGAGCATACCAATTGGGATTGCAATTTAGATGCTATAAGTGGGTCTCCTTATTTTCACGCTTTCGGTCAGAACATGATTTTAAATGGGAAGGATTATGCTCTTCTACGGCGCCTTGATCTTTTAAGCGATGGTTGCAAATTGGATAATCCTGATGCATTGCAACTTATCAGACAAAAAGCCAAAGAAAATGTAAATTAGGCACACGAAGCAAACGCACACAAATACAATTTGCGTAGCCGGGAGGTCCAGCTAAAAGTTGGAGATTCAGTGTATGCTAGGAATTTCACACAGAGCAACGCTATAAAAAGTTCAGCTCTAAATTAGCACCTAAATTAGCAGAAAAAGTACACAAAAAGCGAAGCCCATATTACTACGAAATAGTCGCAAGAAGGGGAAAAATTTAGGAGTGTTCCTAAAGGACCTTGTGAGGAGAGTCCTCCCGGATCCCCTCACAATCGTTATTCATTTTATTAATTTCTTAATAAATAGATTGTAGCATTAACAAAGCAATTACATAGATGTGTCAAACAAACACTTGCATTGGCAAAAACAACATATATATGCAAGTGTACACATTAAATACATCTCACATACTTTCGGTCAGCTGTGAGCTGCCACCGAAGAAGATAAATTTATTATAATTAGCCAATGTAATTTATTAGATAATAACTGGTCTAAAAAAATAATAATAAAAAATATTAGAAAATCAAAAGAAAATAAGAAATAAATATTGCTTCCCATTATCAAAAAAATGGATCAACTGGGGATCGAACCTGCAAAAGCCGCTTATCCAACAAGCACTCTATCCACACCGCCAACGCATCATGAATTCTAACGCCAACAAAATCAACCTATGTGCATATAACAGGGCATGTGTTGTGCGCTTGGTCGCTTCCATTTCCATTTCTGAATTCAGCTTTCATATTGCCATGCGCTGTTGCATTTTTTCATTGCTCACGCATACTAAGAAGCAAGCGCATGTGCGTACTTGAACCCACACATAGAAACGAAATAAGAGCGCAAGCGACATAAGCCGTGCTCATCGTTCTGGTGTCGATCCAAGACTAAATATTTGTTAGGAGCAGAGGCGTAAGTAGCTCGGCTTTTTTGTTTTTGCTGAGCTGGCAACCCGACTGGGGTTGTGGGAGTTCGGCTTTTTTGCCCAAGAGTCTGGGGTTTTGCGGTCAGCAAACATTTGGCCTCAGAAAAAGGCTTGTTTGACACATCTATGTAATTGCTTTGTTAATGATTGTAGGTTGTTATGTGCAAGGATAACAGCAGATGTTTGCTATTTGTTAACTTTTAATGTTCTGAAATAGACGGAACATTGTCAGCTGCAGTAATAATAAGCTAGCTATAATAAAACTACGACAAAATGACTACGCTGCGCCCGTTTACGAGTGATGATTTATTTAAATTTAATAACGTCAATTTTGATCCGCTTACGGAAACTTATGAACTCTCCTTCTACACGCAGTATCTGGCCAAATGGCCGGAATACTTTCAGGTGGCTGAATCGCCAAATTAACATATAATGGGCTACATTATGGGCAAGGTTGAGGGTCATATGGATAATTGGCATGGCCATGTTACGGCTCTGACAGTCTCGCCCGATTACAGGCGTCTAGGTCTCGCGGCGTTGCTGATGAGCTTTCTGCAGGACATATCTGAAAAGAAACGCGCCTTTTTTGTGGATCTTTTTGTGAGAAAGAGCAATCAAGTTGCAATTAACATGTATATGATCCTTGGCTATATCATATACCGAACCATACTCGAGTACTACTCCGGTGACCAGAAGGAGGATGCATATGATATGCGCAAGGCGCTCTCGCGAGACGTGGCCAACAAGTCGGTTATACCGTACACGCAGCCTGTACGATTGGAAGATATAGATATGAATTGATATCAACCCAGTTTTGCCCGCATTCGCATTTATGTCATTTATGAACACCATGATATTTATACCAATTAGCACTATTGCATTGGTTCGGCGCTGTGCTGCCGTTCTCAAATTGTAGTTGTTCAAAGAAAATTGTATTTAATCCGGAGATTGTTGATACGAAGCTCCAAGTACATTGCTAACTCAAAACCTATCCCAACCATATACACATTTATGAACCAAGTTGGATTACTTGATTACTTATGACATTGCGTTAATATAATCCAATGTAATGTCAATAATACTTCTATATTTCTATATATGATTTTGTTATTAGTTAAAGACTTCTTAAGCCGATGGTAACAATATAAACAAATGTTCATGATCTTAAAGGTAAATAATATTATTTTCATATCTATGTACATGTAAATTACAAAATGTATCTAACAGCCAATCTATCAATCACCGATTTACGATTTATAATAATTAGAAATGACATGTTATAATAATATTAACATATATTACAGATAACGATGCGCGAATTTTGCCACCAAATGAGGCACGAGGCCGAGCGAAAATAGAAATAACGCACAAGAAGCGCTAGGCTGACATGTCCGTTTGTAGTTTTAAGTGATTATGTAAGTAATTATTGATGTTATGTGCAAGAAGCACCACCAGTATGGGTGAAGCGCAAGGAGCTCTAGTTTTACGCAAACAATTATATTATTAACACTATTATTATCATTAAAAGGCGCACGGAGCGCACGTAAGCGAAGTAAGTCGTTAGGATTCATTTCAAATTTAAATCTAACGGGCTGGTTCACTGCAGGCATGCAGTGTTGAGCGGTCGCCCGATCCTGCCCCGCAAAAGCGAAAGCTCTAAAGCAGAGTCAACCGTCTTGGGTGACCGAGGTTAGCGGACGGCTTGGCCGCGAAGAGCTAGGAGTGCGAGTTAGACGATTGAAGTAAACAGACGTGCGTAAAGTGTATCGAAGTATCGCGTGTGATAACGGTGAAGAGAAGAACGAATAGAAAAGAAGTGACAAGTAAGCGACCTTTCCTTGCAGTATAATATTAACATTTTTGTTAACTAATAGTTTGTAATTGAAGTAATAAATCTGCCTAATAATTAATCTAACCCCACACCCCCGCATAGCGACAAGTAGAGTAGTGCGTACCGGCGGCAAAAGTGCAAGTGGTAGTGTGTGTCTGCGGCTTTGCCCGGCCACCCGTAGGCAGTGTGCGTCTGAGGCTTTTGCCCAGCCTGGTCGCTAGTGGTGTAGCGCGACTGAGGCTTTTGCCTGGTCGCTAGTGGTGTAGTGCGACTGAGGCTTTTGCCCGGCCACTAGTAGGCAGTGCGTGTCCCTGGCTTCAGCCCGGCCATTACTAGGCGGAGTGCGACTAAGGTTTCGACCCGATCATCATCAGGCGGAGTTTGTGTAGAATAGTGTAGCCGGTGGAAGTAGGGTATTCTGCAACGGAGAAAGAGTGTTTGGCCATAGTGTGGTCGATACGGAAGCTGAGATGCCATTTGGAGGGCTACAAATTCGACGTCATAACTGATCATATGGGGCTCAAATGGCTGAACTCCATTGAGAGTCCATCAGGCAGGATCGCGCGCTGGGCTCTGGAGTTGCAGCAATTTCAATTCTACGTACACTACAGGAGAGGAAAACTCAACGTGGTGGCCGACGCGCTGTCAAGGCAACCTCTGGAGACGTTTCAGCAGGCAGTGGAGGAGAAATCCACCTGCCGGTGGATCTCAAGTATGCTGGAACGAATCGGCCAGAATCCTGAGAAGTTCCCAGACTACGTGTTCGAAAATGGAAATCTGTACCGCCACTTGGGATACCGAGCCGATGACTAGGATTACGTGCCGTGGAAGCTGTGCGTAGGTGACAGGAAACGAGTGCTACAGGATTGCTACGACGCGCCGACAGCGGGTCACCAGGGGGTGAGGAAGACGATCTCCAGACTGGCTCAGCAGTACTACTGACCAGGCATGTTCAGAGACGCCGCCAGGTATGTAAAATGTTGTGAATCGTGCCAAAAGTTCAAAGTGGAACAGTTTAAGCCAGCAGGTCGCATGCTTACCCGTCAAGTGGTCGAGCCATGGGCCGTGCTATGTGCAGACTTTGTAGGCCCATTGCCACGGTCTAAACATGTTAACACAATGCTACTAGTGTTCCATGACGCGTTCTCAAAATGGGTGGAGCTCATCCCCCTGAGGAAGGCTACTACTGCACATTTACAAACTGCATTCAGGGAGAGGATACTGTGCCGATTCGGAGTCCCTCGTAAAATGGTGTGCGACAACGGTGCGCAATTTACGAGTCTGGCGTTTAAATCGTTCATGAAGACGCTTGGAGTAGAGGTACAGTACACGGCGCCGTATTGCTCACAGGAGAACCCGACGGAGAGGACGAACCGCACGGTGAAGACGATGGTAGCCCAGTTTATCCAAGATCGGCAGAGTTCTTGGGAAGAACTCATGCCGGAAATCTCGTTGGTTGTGAATTCGAGTATAGCAGATTCGACTGGGTACTCCGGATTTCCTAATACAGGGAAGAGAGCCACGCCTACCGGCTGCACTCTACGACGAAGTAACGCCAGGATCTGCGAGTACCCCACAGCAGCCAGATGAGAAGGCTATTAAGCTGAAAGAAGTCTTCGATATAGCACGAAGTAACATGCAGCGCGCCGCTCAGGATCAGAGCCGGCAATTTAACTTGCGACGACGAGAGTGGAGACCGTCCCTCAAGTCGCTAGTATGGTTGCGCCAGCATTTGCTTTCGCGGCGAAATATGACGGAACCCTATTCGTGTCGCCCAACATCGTGCTGCAGGCAAAAGACGGTGAGCGGAAGAGGAGGAAGGCCAACATAGCACAGCTCAAGCCGTATCACCAAGACCAGCCCGTAGACGAGGAGGAACAAGTCGACGACGCGAGGCCGACGGGAAGGAATACAGCCAGCGTTCGCCTAACACGCCTAAAGAAAAAGGAAAAGGAGAGAGAGAGAGAGAGAAAAGTTGTTAAGTGTGTTGAGTTAACCAGTAACCCAAAATAACTCGTGGTAATTAGAAGGTACCCTAACATGTAAGCAAAGCAGTAATTAACATAAGTATTGTTCCCATAGATGTCGGACATAATTTCGATAAGCGACGAGGAGCCGAAACGAGAGGCCTTTGTAGAGGACGACGAGGAAATGGATATCAATCCTGAGCCGGACCAATATCCAGGGGGGCGACCGGAGGAAGAAGGCTACACGCGGCGCAATAACCGTCCGCCGCTGCCACCCCGTCTGACACCAAATATATGCACGAAGAGGCCTTCACGGATGTGTCCGATGGGTACGTATGCATTCGGCAGGTGCGCACGGTGAGCGTGTTCATCGAGTGTCCCAATGCCAGGAACTCGCCACCCTACGTGACCGAACCGGTATCGCCGCCTCCCCTGTTGGCGCTCCCTGAACCGCCACCGAGGAGTAGCGAACGCAAGGATGGAGCGGCTCTAGAGAGGCAACAGAGGAGTAATCCCGGCCACACGGTTCGATCCCGTCGCAGGCGGGCGCGAGGCCGACATCGGCGACTCGAAGTGACCCGCGCCCGGTCGTTCACCCGTCGACGCCAGAAGGCTACCCCGCAAGTCCGCACGGAGAGGGAGCGGAAGACACGGAAAAGCAGTGGACGACGACATACATCCGGCCGGTAGCGACCGGAAGGAGCCAGCCCCGCAGTCCCTTCCCCAACGATCGCCGCAGCGTAAGCGGTCGACGCGACACAAGTCGTCGAGAGGGGAGACACACCCGAAGAAGGAGCAGCCGCGAGGGAGTCGGCCGAGGCACACGGACTCCAATAGAGGGGATACCTCAACAGAGGCAGCCAAGGGCGTCGCCGTCAAACGCGTGCGGGTCGATGGCAGCATGCCGCACCCGAGTACGGGCGACGGCGCGCCCCACGCAGACGCACCCACCACCATTGAGCCAGCCGAGGACGCAAGGGCAGTCAACCCGGCCACCGGGCGTTGGACGCTTCGACCCACGGGTCCGTCCGCCGACCGGCTGGCGCATACATACTTGGAACGACCTCATACCGGAGAGCATCATAGCCGGAGTGCGCCGTCGGATACGTCATGCCTCGGGCAACTGTCGCCGGTCGCGTTTTACTCTAAGTACAGGAGGATTACAGTACAAGGTGACGTTGGCCGGCAATCAACGAGTCTCAATCCCGGATCCCCTCACATAAGTTATACCTTTTATTAATTTCTTATTAAATAGATTGTAGGTTGTTATGTGCAAGGAGCACAGCAGATAACGCACAATAAGCGCTAGGCTGACATGTCCGTTTGTAGTTTTAAGTGATTTTGTAAGTAATTATTAATGTTATGTGCAAAAAGCACCACCAACACTATTATTACCATTAAAAGGCGCACGGAGCGCACGTAAGCGAAGTAAGTCGTTAGGATTCATTTCAAATTTAAATCTAACGGCCTGGTTCACTGCATGCATGCAGTGTTGAGCGGTCGCCCGATCCTGCCCCGCGAGAGCGAAAGCTCTAATGAAGAGTCAACCGTTTCGGGTGACCGAGGTTAGCGGACGGCTTGGCCGCGAAGAGCTAGGAGTGCGAGTTAGACGATTGAAGTAAACAGACGTGCGTAAAGTGTATCGAAGTATCGCGTGTGATAACGGTGAAGAGAAGAAGGAATAGAAAAGAAGAGACAAGTAAGCGACCTTTACTTGCAGTATATTATTAACATTGTTGTTAACTAATAGTTTGTAATTGAAGTAATAAATCTGCCTAATAATTAATCTAACCCCCCACCCCCGCATAGCGACAAGTAGAGTAGTGCGTACCGGCGGCAAAAGTGCAAGTGGTAGTGTGTGTCTGCGGCTTTGCCCGGCCACCCGTAGGCAGTGTGCGTCTGAGGCTTTTGCCCAGCCTGGTCGCTAGTGGTGTAGCGCGACTGAGGATTTTGCCTGGTCGCTAGTGGTGTAGTGCGACTGAGGCTTTTGCCCGGCCACTAGTAGGCAGTGCGTGTCCCTGGCTTCAGCCCGGCCATTACTAGGCGGAGTGCGACTGTGGTTTCGACCCTATCATCATCAGGCGGAGATTGTGTAGAATAGTGTAGCCGGTGGAAGTAGGGTATTCTGCAACGGAGAAAGAGTGTTTGGCCATAGTGTGGTCGATACGGAAGCTGAGATGCCATTTGGAGGGCTACAAATTCGACGTCATAACTGATCATATCGGGCTCAAATGGCTGAACTCCATTGAGAGTCCATCAGGCAGGATCGCGCGCTGGGCTCTGGAGTTGCAGCAATTTCAATTCTACGTACACTACAGGAGAGGAAAACTCAACGTGGTGGCCGACGCGCTGTCAAGCCAACCTCTGGAGACGTTTCAGCAGGCAGTGGAGGAGAAATCCACTTGCCGGTGGATCTCAAGTATGCTGGAACAAATCGGCCAGAATCCTGAGAAGTTCCCAGACTACGTGTTCGAAAATGGAAATCTGTACCGCCACTTGGGATACCGAGCCGATGAATAGGATTACGTGCCGTGGAAGCTGTGCGTAGGTGACAGGAAACGAGTGCTACAGGATTGCTACGACGCGCCGACAGCGGGTCACCAGGGGGTGAGGAAGACGATCTCCAGACTGGCTCAGCAGTACTACTGACCAGGCATGTTCAGAGACGCTGCCAGGTATGTAAAATGTTGTGAATCGTGCCAAAAGTTCAAAGTGGAACAGTTTAAGCCAGCAGGTCGCATGCTTACCCGTCAAGTGGTCGAGCCATGGGCCGTGCTATGTGCAGACTTTGTAGGCCCATTGCCACGGTCTAAACATGTTAACACAATGCTACTAGTGTTCCATGACGCGTTCTCAAAATGGGTGGAGCTCATCCCCCTGAGGAAGGCCACTACTGCACATTTACAAACTGCATTCATCATTCGCTTCGCTTCGCTTTCGCAAACGGACGTGTTTTTTTCTTGCGCCTCGCAGTTAATTTTTCTTTCCTCCTTCTTAGCAATTATTAAATTGCAAGTTTTGTATTTGTGACGTGTGTTTTCATTCGGTTGTGTTAAACACCTGTGTTGAGCTTTAATTGTAATTATTTGTGCTTTATTTGCAAATTTTAAATTTTTGTGCCTATACACAACAACAAACTGCAGCCAAGTATTCTGTTTGATTTTGCAGTTGCATTGCTGTCTGCTTATAATTTGTTTTTGTGTGTACTCACTTCATTCTCTTTTTTTATCTCTCTCCCGCGCTTGCATTAGTTGTGTTGTTGGTGTTGGTCGCGGTCTTTTCTGTTAGAAATCCGTTTGTGAGTTTCGGTCATCGCGCCCGCGCTTTGTGTTGTTATTGCGTTTGTAAGTACAAATCAGCGGTAGTTGTTTAACCCTAGGGTGCCTTTCCGTTCTTTTTACATTCTTTTTTGGTTCTTTTGCTTTTTATTTTATTTTTTGTTTATCTTTTTTTATATTCTATTTTCTTATATTTAAATTCCTTTTTGCTAGAATGTTTGTCTGTTACAATAAAAATTGCCAGGTTAGAGCAAACTCGAAGATGGGCTTTGTTTGTTGCTGGCTGTGTGATAATGTGTCACACGAAAAATGTGCTGGCCTAAACGGCAGAATTGTGGACCAGATTGAGTCAAAATCTGGCCTCAAGTGGACATGTGTATCCTGTAGGGATGTTGAACGGGACATCATGGGTTTCATGAGGCAGACTAAGAAAGGCTTTGGTGACATATTCGGGCGGTTCAAAAAACTGTTCGATGGTTTTTCCGACTTGGAGAACGAATTCAAAAGTATGAAACTTTTGAATGAGTCCCCAAAACGGAAGAAGGCTAATTTTAGGCTGTCTATTGGCCCCAATGAACTGCAACTCCCCACACATGCTTCCACTTCATCCGCAACTAATAAACAGTTAGAATTAATAAATTAATCGTCCCCCTCTCCTCATAATTCAATTATCAGAAGTGACGAGAATAGCATCGTACCCATGGATGTTGTTCCTTCTGACCCCGTAGAGCATTCTGATTCGCTGGCTTTTAACACTGTTGATCCGGATCAACAGCCTAGTGATAATATACCGGTCGAATCAACTGGTCTAGCAACCAATGCTGTGGCTCCAGCGGATGCAACTGCTTTGGTTGCTAAGAAGACCCTTATAGGAATTCCACCACGGAAACAAATCTTTGTTTCCAGGCTTGCCCCTGATACTACATCTGATGATGTGAAGGCCTTTATACAGGCCAAATCTAAAGCCCACATTACGGTGGAAAAATTCAAATTTACGTATTCTCGGGAAATTTCGTCATTTAAAATAAGTGTTCCGGCTGAATATTTCAACAATATTTGTTGCAAAGAATTCTGGCCCGACCACTTAGTTATTAAAGAATATGCCGTAAAAAAGAAAAATCGGCCTCCGATTTCACTTCCTTCTTCCGGTGGTAGTTCTAACCCACCTATTGTAATATCTGATAGTTCAAAAAACTAACATCCTCCCTCTCACTTGGCTATCAGAATGTAAGAGGTCTTTGTAGTAAACTTAGTAATCTTTATCTAAATAGCCTAACTTTTCCTTTCCATGTCGTTGCCTTTTCTGAAACATGGCTAAGGCCCGACATCCTTAATTCTGAAATCCTGTCTAACAAATTCTCCATTTATAGAAAAGATCGCACCCCTCGTCGTGGTGGTGGTGTTCTTATTGCTGTTGACGCTGATTTATCATCGGAGCTTGTAATAATCGATAATTGTATAGATATTGAATTTGTTGCTGTAAAATTGTGTATGTCCACAGTATCGTAGTAGACTTTTACTAATAAATCTTCCTTCTCTTTCTGATCGTAGAACCATGCTTGGTGTAATTTTTTTACACAAACTAATTAAAGGCGAAATTGATTCTTCTGAATTAATTAGCCAGATTAGTTTTGCAGTTCCGATCAGAAATTCCAGAAACTTTCTTCCCCTTTGTCTTCAAGTTTGTAACACTAATTATGCTATCCATAACCCTTTTCGTATCATATGTTCTAATTATAACAATCTTTATCATTTAATATGTAATGCTAGTTCTATTTCCGTACTTAGAACTTCAATTTTATGTTATCTGTGTAATTTATAGTTTTTTGTATATTGTTTAATTTATGTGTAACTTTTATTTAGTCTGTTCGTATTTATATGTTTCGCGATCTTCGTTACCGCACGTTATGCGGCGCGCCCCTCGGTCGGTTGGGCGGGAGGTGGGTTTGCATTTTGCCTGGGTCCGCGCGTTAACAAGCCCGTGCTTGGTGTCGTTTGGGCCACTTGAATGTACTGCCCGTTTAGTACATCAACGTCCGAAAAAAAAAAAAAAAAAAAAAAGGGAGAGGATACTGTGCCGATTCGGAGTCCCTCGTAAAATGGTGTGCGACAACGGTGCGCAATTTACGAGTCTGGCGTTTAAATCGTTCATGAAGACGCTTGGAGTAGAGGTACAGTACACGGCGCCGTATTGCTCACAGGAGAACCCGACGGAGAGGACGAACCGCACGGTGAAGACGATGGTAGCCCAGTTTATCCAAGATCGGCAGAGTTCTTGGGAAGAACTCATGCCGGAAATCTCGTTGGTTGTGAATTCGAGTATAGCAGATTCGACTGGGTACTCCGGATTTCCTAATACAGGGAAGAGAGCCACGCCTACCGGCTGCACTCTACGACGAAGTAACGCCAGGATCTGCGAGTACCCCACAGCAGCCAGATGAGAAGGCTGTTAAGCTGAAAGAAGTCTTCGATATAGCACGAAGTAACATGCAGCGCGCCGCTCAGGATCAGAGCCGGCAATTTAACTTGCGACGACGAGAGTGGAGACCGTCCCTCAAGTCGCTAGTATGGTTGCGCCAGCATTTGCTTTCGCGGCGAAATATGACGGAACCCTATTCGTGTCGCCCAACATCGTGCTGCAGGCAAAAGACGGTGAGCGGAAGAGGAGGAAGGCCAACATAGCAATCGCGTATCACCAAGACCAGCCCGGAGACGAGGAGGAACAAGTCGACGACGCGAGGCCGACGGGAAGGAATAGAGCCAGCGTTCGCCTAACACGCTGCCCGGGTAAAGAAAAAGGAAAAGGAGAGAGAGAGAGAGAGAGAAAAGTTGTTAAGTGTGTTGAGTTAACCAGTAACCCAAAATAACTCGTGGTAATTAGAAGGTACCCTAACATGTAAGCAAAGCAGTAATTAACATAAGTATTGTTCCCATAGATGTCGGACATAATTTCGATAAGCGACGAGGAGCCGAAACGAGAGGCCTTTGTAGAGGACGACGAGGAAATGGATATCAATCCTGAGCCGGAACAATACGCGGAGCGAGCTCATGGCGCCTATCCAGGGGGGCGACCGGAGGAAGAAGGCTACACGCGGCGCAATAACCGTCCGCCGCTGCCACCCCGTCTGACACCAAATATGTGCACGAAGAGGCCTTCACGGATGTGTCCGATGGGTACGTATGCATTCGGCAGGTGCGCACGGTGAGCGTGTTCATCGAGTGTCCCCCCGCCAGGAACTCGCCACCCTACGTGACCGAACCGGTATCGCCGCCTCCCCTGTTGGCGCTCCCTGAACCGCCACCGAGGAGTAGCGAACGCAAGGATGGAGCGGCTCTAGAGAGGCAACAGAGGAGTAATCCCGGCCACACGGTTCGATCCCGTCGCAGGCGGGCGCGAGGCCGACATCGGCGACTCGAAGTGACCCGCGGCCGGTCGTTCACCCGTCGACGCCAGAAGGCTACCCCGCAAGTCCGCACGGAGAGGGAGCGGAAGACACGGAAAAGCAGTGGACGACGACATACATCCGGCCGGTAGCGACCGGAAGGAGCCAGCCCCGCAGTCCCTTCCCCAACGATCGCCGCAGCGTAAGCGGTCGACGCGACACAAGTCGTCGAGAGGGGAGACACACCCGAAGAAGGAGCAGCCGCGAGGGAGTCGGCCGAGACACACGGACTCCAATAGAGGGGATACCTCAACAGAGGCAGCCAAGGGCGTCGCCGTCAAACGCGTGCGGGTCGATGGCAGCATGCCGCACCCGAGTACGGCGCGCGCGCGCGCCCACGCAGACGCACCCACCACCATTGAGCCAGCCGAGGACGCAAGGGCAGTCAACCCGGCCACCGGGCGTTGGACGCTTCGACCCACGGGTCCGTCCGCCGACCGGCTGGCGCATCCATACTTGGAACGACCTCATACCGGAGAGCATCATAGCCGGAGTGCGCCGTCGGATACGTCATGCCTCGGGCAACTGTCGCCGGTCGCGTTTTACTCTAAGTACAGGAGGATTACAGTACAAGGTGACGTTGGCCGGCAATCAACGAGTCTCAATCCCGGATCCCCTCACAATAGTTATACCTTTTTATTAACTTCTTATTAAATAGATTGTAGGTTGTTATGTGCAAGGAGCACAGCAGATAACGCACAATAAGCGCTAGGCTGACATGTCCGTTTGTAGTTTTAAGTGATTATGTAAGTAATTATTAATGTTATGTGCAAAAAGCACCACCAACACTATTATTACCATTAAAAGGCGCACGGAGCGCACGTAAGCGAAGTAAGTCGTTAGGATTCATTTCAAATTTAAATCTAACGGCCTGGTTCACTGCATGCATGCAGTGTTGAGCGGTCGCCCGATCCTGCCCCGCGAGAGCGAAAGCTCTAAAGAAGAGTCAACCGTTTCGGGTGACCGAGGTTAGCGGACGGCTTGGCCGCGAAGAGCTAGGAGTGCGAGTTAGACGATTGAAGTAAACAGACGTGCGTAAAGTGTATCGAAGTATCGCGTGTGATAACGGTGAAGAGAAGAAGGAATAGAAAAGAAGAGACAAGTAAGCGACCTTTACTTGCAGTATATTATTAACATTATTGTTAACTAATAGTTTGTAATTGAAGTAATAAATCTGCCTAATAATTAATCTAACCCCCCACCCCCGCATAGCGACAAGTAGAGTAGTGCGTACCGGCGGCAAAAGTGCAAGTGGTAGTGTGTGTCTGCGGCTTTGCCCGGCCACCCGTAGGCAGTGTGCGTCTGAGGCTTTTGCCCAGCCTGGTCGCTAGTGGTGTAGCGCGACTGAGGATTTTGCCTGGTCGCTAGTGGTGTAGTGCGACTGAGGCTTTTGCCCGGCCACTAGTAGGCAGTGCGTGTCCCTGGCTTCAGCCCGGCCATTACTAGGCGGAGTGCGACTGTGGTTTCGACCCTATCATCCTCAGGCGGAGATTGTGTAGAATAGTGTAGCCGGTGGAAGTAGGGTATTCTGCAACGGAGAAAGAGTGTTTGGCCATAGTGTGGTCGATACGGAAGCTGAGATGCCATTTGGAGGGCTACAAATTCGACGTCATAACTGATCATATGGGGCTCAAATGGCTGAACTCCATTGAGAGTCCATCAGGCAGGATCGCGCGCTGGGCTCTGGAGTTGCAGCAATTTAAATTCTACGTACACTACAGGAGAGGAAAACTCAACGTGGTGGCCGACGCGCTGTCAAGGCAACCTCTGGAGACGTTTCAGCAGGCAGTGGAGGAGAAATCCACCTGCCGGTGGATCTCAAGTATGCTGGAACAAATCGGCCAGAATCCTGAGAAGTTCCCAGACTACGTGTTCGAAAATGGAAATCTGTACCGCCACTTGGGATACCGAGCCGATGACTAGGATTACGTGCCGTGGAAGCTGTGCGTAGGTGACAGGAAACGAGTGCTACAGGATTGCTACGACGCGCCGACAGCGGGTCACCAGGGGGTGAGGAAGACGATCTCCAGACTGGCTCAGCAGTACTACTGACCAGGCATGTTCAGAGACGCTGCCAGGTATGTAAAATGTTGTGAATCGTGCCAAAAGTTCAAAGTGGAACAGTTTAAGCCAGCAGGTCGCATGCTTACCCGTCAAGTGGTCGAGCCATGGGCCGTGCTATGTGCAGACTTTGTAGGCCCATTGCCACGGTCTAAACATGTTAACACAATGCTACTAGTGTTCCATGACGCGTTCTCAAAATGGGTGGAGCTCATCCCCCTGAGGAAGGCTACTACTGCACATTTACAAACTGCATTCAGGGAGAGGATACTGTGCCGATTCGGAGTCCCTCGTAAAATGGTGTGCGACAACGGTGCGCAATTTACGAGTCTGGCGTTTAAATCGTTCATGAAGACGCTTGGAGTAGAGGTACAGTACACGGCGCCGTATTGCTCACAGGAGAACCCGACGGAGAGGACGAACCGCACGGTGAAGACGATGGTAGCCCAGTTTATCCAAGATCGGCAGAGTTCTTGGGAAGAACTCATGCCGGAAATCTCGTTGGTTGTGAATTCGAGTATAGCAGATTCGACTGGGTACTCCGGATTTCCTAATACAGGGAAGAGAGCCACGCCTACCGGCTGCACTCTACGACGAAGTAACGCCAGGATCTGCGAGTACCCCACAGCAGCCAGATGAGAAGGCTGTTAAGCTGAAAGAAGTCTTCGATATAGCACGAAGTAACATGCAGCGCGCCGCTCAGGATCAGAGCCGGCAATTTAACTTGCGACGACGAGAGTGGAGACCGTCCCTCAAGTCGCTAGTATGGTTGCGCCAGCATTTGCTTTCGCGGCGAAATATGACGGAACCCTATTCGTGTCGCCCAACATCGTGCTGCAGGCAAAAGACGGTGAGCGGAAGAGGAGGAAGGCCAACATAGCACAGCTCAAGCCGTATCACCAAGACCAGCCCGGAGACGAGGAGGAACAAGTCGACGACGCGAGGCCGACGGGAAGGAATAGAGCCAGCGTTCGCCTAACACGCTGCCCGGGTAAAGAAAAAGGAAAAGGAGAGAGAGAGAGAGAGAAAAGTTGTTAAGTGTGTTGAGTTAACCAGTAACCCAAAATAACTCGTGGTAATTAGAAGGTACCCTAACATGTAAGCAAAGCAGTAATTAACATAAGTATTGTTCCCATAGATGTCGGACATAATTTCGATAAGCGACGAGGAGCCGAAACGAGAGGCCTTTGTAGAGGACGACGAGGAAATGGATATCAATCCTGAGCCGGAACAATACGCGGAGCGAGCTCATGGCGCCTATCCAGGGGGGCGACCGGAGGAAGAAGGCTACACGCGGCGCAATAACCGTCCGCCGCTGCCACCCCGTCTGACACCAAATATGTGCACGAAGAGGCCTTCACGGATGTGTCCGATGGGTACGTATGCATTCGGCAGGTGCGCACGGTGAGCGTGTTCATCGAGTGTCCCAATGCCAGGAACTCGCCACCCTACGTGACCGAACCGGTATCGCCGCCTCCCCTGTTGGCGCTCCCTGAACCGCCACCGAGGAGTAGCGAACGCAAGGATGGAGCGGCTCTAGAGAGTCAACAGAGGAGTAATCCCGGCCACACGGTTCGATCCCGTCGCAGGCGGGCGCGAGGCCGACATCGGCGACTCGAAGTGACCCGCGGCCGGTCGTTCACCCGTCGACGCCAGAAGGCTACCCCGCAAGTCCGCACGGAGAGGGAGCGGAAGACACGGAAAAGCAGTGGACGACGACATACATCCGGCCGGTAGCGACCGGAAGGAGCCAGCCCCGCAGTCCCTTCCCCAACGATCGCCGCAGCGTAAGCGGTCGACGCGACACAAGTCGTCGAGAGGGGAGACACACCCGAAGAAGGAGCAGCCGCGAGGGAGTCGGCCGAGGCACACGGACTCCAATAGAGGGGATACCTCAACAGAGGCAGCCAAGGGCGTCGCCGTCAAACGCGTGCGGGTCGATGGCAGCATGCCGCACCCGAGTACGGGCGACGGCGCGCCCCACGCAGACGCACCCACCACCATTGAGCCAGCCGAGGACGCAAGGGCAGTCAACCCGGCCACCGGGCGTTGGACGCTTCGACCCACGGGTCCGTCCGCCGACCGGCTGGCGCATCCATACTTGGAACGACCTCATACCGGAGAGCATCATAGCCGGAGTGCGCCGTCGGATACGTCATGCCTCGGGCAACTGTCGCCGGTCGCGTTTTACTCTAAGTACAGGAGGATTACAGTACAAGGTGACGTTGGCCGGCAATCAACGAGTCTCAATCCCGGATCCCCTCACAATAGTTATACCTTTTTATTAACTTCTTATTAAATAGATTGTAGGTTGTTATGTGCAAGGAGCACAGCAGATAACGCACAATAAGCGCTAGGCTGACATGTCCGTTTGTAGTTTTAAGTGATTATGTAAGTAATTATTAATGTTATGTGCAAAAAGCACCACCAACACTATTATTACCATTAAAAGGCGCACGGAGCGCACGTAAGCGAAGTAAGTCGTTAGGATTCATTTCAAATTTAAATCTAACGGCCTGGTTCACTGCATGCATGCAGTGTTGAGCGGTCGCCCGATCCTGCCCCGCGAGAGCGAAAGCTCTAAAGAAGAGTCAACCGTTTCGGGTGACCGAGGTTAGCGGACGGCTTGGCCGCGAAGAGCTAGGAGTGCGAGTTAGACGATTGAAGTAAACAGACGTGCGTAAAGTGTATCGAAGTATCGCGTGTGATAACGGTGAAGAGAAGAAGGAATAGAAAAGAAGAGACAAGTAAGCGACCTTTACTTGCAGTATATTATTAACATTATTGTTAACTAATAGTTTGTAATTGAAGTAATAAATCTGCCTAATAATTAATCTAACCCCCCACCCCCGCATAGCGACAAGTAGAGTAGTGCGTACCGGCGGCAAAAGTGCAAGTGGTAGTGTGTGTCTGCGGCTTTGCCCGGCCACCCGTAGGCAGTGTGCGTCTGAGGCTTTTGCCCAGCCTGGTCGCTAGTGGTGTAGCGCGACTGAGGATTTTGCCTGGTCGCTAGTGGTGTAGTGCGACTGAGGCTTTTGCCCGGCCACTAGTAGGCAGTGCGTGTCCCTGGCTTCAGCCCGGCCATTACTAGGCGGAGTGCGACTGTGGTTTCGACCCTATCATCCTCAGGCGGAGATTGTGTAGAATAGTGTAGCCGGTGGAAGTAGGGTATTCTGCAACGGAGAAAGAGTGTTTGGCCATAGTGTGGTCGATACGGAAGCTGAGATGCCATTTGGAGGGCTACAAATTCGACGTCATAACTGATCATATGGGGCTCAAATGGCTGAACTCCATTGAGAGTCCATCAGGCAGGATCGCGCGCTGGGCTCTGGAGTTGCAGCAATTTCAATTCTACGTACACTACAGGAGAGGAAAACTCAACGTGGTGGCCGACGCGCTGTCAAGGCAACCTCTGGAGACGTTTCAGCAGGCAGTGGAGGAGAAATCCACCTGCCGGTGGATCTCAAGTATGCTGGAACAAATCGGCCAGAATCCTGAGAAGTTCCCAGACTACGTGTTCGAAAATGGAAATCTGTACCGCCACTTGGGATACCGAGCCGATGACTAGGATTACGTGCCGTGGAAGCTGTGCGTAGGTGACAGGAAACGAGTGCTACAGGATTGCTACGACGCGCCGACAGCGGGTCACCAGGGGGTGAGGAAGACGATCTCCAGACTGGCTCAGCAGTACTACTGACCAGGCATGTTCAGAGACGCTGCCAGGTATGTAAAATGTTGTGAATCGTGCCAAAAGTTCAAAGTGGAACAGTTTAAGCCAGCAGGTCGCATGCTTACCCGTCAAGTGGTCGAGCCATGGGCCGTGCTATGTGCAGACTTTGTAGGCCCATTGCCACGGTCTAAACATGTTAACACAATGCTACTAGTGTTCCATGACGCGTTCTCAAAATGGGTGGAGCTCATCCCCCTGAGGAAGGCCACTACTGCACATTTACAAACTGCATTCATCATTCGCTTCGCTTCGCTTTCGCAAACGGACGTGTTTTTTTCTTGCACCTCGCAGTTAATTTTTCTTTCCTCGTTCTTAGCAATTATTAAATTGCAAGTTTTATATTTGTGACGTGTGTTTTCATTCGGTTGTGTTAAACACCTGTGTTGAGCTTTAATTGTAATTATTTGTGCTTTATTTGCAAATTTTAAATTTTTGTGCCTATACACAACAACAAACTGCAGCCAAGTATTCTGTTTGATTTTGCAGTTGCATTGCTGTCTGCTTATAATTTGTTTTTGTGTGTACTCACTTCATTCTCTTTTTTTATCTCTCTCCCGCGCTTGCATTAGTTGTGTTGTTGGTGTTGGTCGCGGTCTTTTCTGTTAGAAATCCGTTTGTGAGTTTCGGTCGTCGCGCCCGCGCTTTGTGTTGTTATTGCGTTTGTAAGTACAAATCAGCGGTAGTTGTTTAACCCTAGGGTGCCTTTCCGTTCTTTTTACATTCTTTTTTGGTTCTTTTGCTTTTTATTTTATTTTTTGTTTATCTTTTTTTATATTCTATTTTCTTATATTTAAATTCCTTTTTGCTAGAATGTTTGTCTGTTACAATAAAAATTGCCAGGTTAGAGCAAACTCGAAGATGGGCTTTGTTTGTTGCTGGCTGTGTGATAATGTGTCACACGAAAAATGTGCTGGCCTAAACGGCAGAATTGTGGACCAGATTGAGTCAAAATCTGGCCTCAAGTGGACATGTGTATCCTGTAGGGATGTTGAACGGGACATCATGGGTTTCATGAGGCAGACTAAGAAAGGCTTTGGTGACATATTCGGGCGGTTCAAAAAACTGTTCGATGGTTTTTCCGACTTGGAGAACGAATTCAAAAGTATGAAACTTTTGAATGAGTCCCCAAAACGGAAGAAGGCTAATTTTAGGCTGTCTATTGGCCCCAATGAACTGCAACTCCCCACACATGCTTCCACTTCATCCGCAACTAATAAACAGTTAGAATTAATAAATTTATCGTCCCCCTCTCCTCATAATTAAATTATCAGAAGTGACGAGAATAGCATCGTACCCATGGATGTTGTTCCTTCTGACCCCGTAGAGCATTCTGATTCGCTGGCTTTTAACACTGTTGATCCGGATCAACAGCCTAGTGATAATATACCGGTCGAATCAACTGGTCTAGCAACCAATGCTGTGGCTCCAGCGGATGCAACTGCTTTGGTTGCTAAGAAGACCCTTATAGGAATTCCACCACGGAAACAAATCTTTGTTTCCAGGCTTGCCCCTGATACTACATCTGATGATGTGAAGGCCTTTATACAGGCCAAATCTAAAGCCCACATTACGGTGGAAAAATTCAAATTTACGTATTCTCGGGAAATTTCGTCATTTAAAATAAGTGTTCCGGCTGAATATTTCAACAATATTTGTTGCAAAGAATTCTGGCCCGACCACTTAGTTATTAAAGAATATACCGTAAAAGAAAAATCGGCCTCCGATTTCACTTCCTTCTTCCGGTGGTAGTTCTAACCCACCTATTGTAATATCTGATAGTTCAAAAAACTAACATCCTCCCTCTCACACCCGATCATCATCAGGCGGAGATTGTGTAGAATAGTGTAGCCGGTGGAATTAGGGTATTCGGCTTATCTACGAACCCCGTTTCTCAGTGTCCCAGCGGTTTACAAATATTCATGTAAACAGAACCTTGGCTAGACTGAGATTTGTACCCCGGCCAAGAAACTTCTTTACAACCTACAAATCATAAACTAATTATACCAATAAAACGTCCTCAGATAATGCCTCTTCGGAAAACCTAGATGCATAATCTGTGCTGTAGTGTCCGTTAGAAATAATGGAAATTTATTTTTTTCTAAACGGCTTAAAAACATATCAGAAACGCCCATAATGTTTTCTCTCGCGAGCCTTCTGGCTCTCTTAAAGTTTCGCTCGTCGCCCCCGCATGTTGACGAAGATAGCGCCAGACAAAAGTAAGCGATCGTTCATCAGCGCTGCTAGCGAAAACGAGACGAATGTTTACAGGCGGTACAGCCTGGGCGGGCGAAATTACAGAGGTCAGTGAGTCAAGGCTACTGAATCAAAGCAGACGTCTATGTGCGAACCGCGGAATTATAATAAGAAACGTGGTTGATACGATTTAAATATATTCTAGCGTATAGCCTCGTATATAGCGAATTATATACGGAGGCATAATTATTTTCCTTGCGACGAAGGAGTTTAAAAGTGTATGTAAGTGTGTTAGTGCAGTGCATATCTTATAGCTAGTCTACATTTCAGGCAACGTGCCATAAATAAAACTGGCTCGCAGATCCTGAACAGGAGGACTAAAGGTGTCAAAGTTGTCGAGCTAAGCTCCAACCTTGTCCCGTAGTCAACGACACGTGGTTTTTCTCGCTACTGGTTGCACGGTCATGTTGTTGTGCCAAGGCAACAACCTTGCTCCCCGTCTGTTGATGCTAGCGCAAGGCGCCAGCATCACAGTCATCCATCGCCCCGTGGGGAAAAATCAAGTATCTAGTGTAAAAACAACTATATATATATATCCTAATCACCATTAAAGTATCAGAAAGTTACATAAAGTAAACTGAATTATTTGTGAATTTTGAACAGTCTGCGCTAGGCTACGTACTAAACACATGTTTTCTATTTTGTTTTGATCGTTGAGCAAAATGTTACGCGCTGTTGACGGAATAAGCAGATATTGGATTTTTCGTTCTAATTAGAACATGCTTTAAGGGAAATTATTGTGCACTTAGTAAATGTGTTAGGGTCAATTCGTACAGATTAGGTGAGGAAGAACCCCGACGATCCGGCGAGCTAGATCCGAGTATAGCGAGAGTGCACACCCGATCCTCGTTATTAACCACTGTCACCCGTTAATAACAGGCCCACCTCTTATATCGTAAGAGTGTTCATGTCAGAACATTTCGCCAAGACTCAAACCGGTACACTACAAAGATCAACAAGATCAAGTAAGATCATTGCATTCGGACGCACACGACTGCAGAATACTATGTTCCCAGTCTTATAAAATTTGGTTATTTGTGGGTTCGGAAAGAGACCCGAAAAGAACAGTAGTCTGTACGTTAAATTTGATGACTCTACCTGTACAGGTGTGGGAGATATAGATTTTGCTCCTTTGTGGGTGAGGGGATGGGAGGGTCCAAAAATTTCTTATGCAGATTCGTCCAGGGGGCCAACATTAGTCTGTATACCAAATTTGGTGACTCTACCTGTACAGGTGTAAGAGATATAGATTTTGCACCTTTGTTGGGGTGGGGGTGGGGGTCCCAAAATATTTGATGCAGATTTGTCCAGGGGGTCAACATTAGTCTGTATACCAAATTTGGTGAAACCAGCTATTAAACTGTAGGAGGTATACCCCTGTAAAAAACGCGTTTTGGGGATAGCATGTGCCGATTTGCGGGGAGGGGGTGGGGGTGAGGGTGTCAACAAATTGTTGATGCAGATCTGTCTGGAATCTCAACATTAGTGTGTATGCCAAATTTTGTGATTATAGCTTTAAAAATGTGTAAGATACAGGTTTTCCCCTTAGCACTTATAAATTGGGGATATACAGCAACATGTATACCAAGTTTGGTTGCTCTAGCTTCAGGGTTGTCGAAAAAAATTGCGTTCATACATACATTTCGCAAACCCAATATACTATTTTCCCTTCGGGAACATAGTATAAAAATAACCCATTTTAAATCAAAATTTAAGAAAAAGAAGAAATGCAAGCAAATATAATAATTCCAGCTCAGCAGCCGTTAACCAATTGAATTAATGGAGCCCCACTTGAGTACACATTCCTTGTAATAATGTTACTTATCATTAATTTTGTCCGATTTATTAATTGTCAAAGTATTGAAGTAAATCCCATTCAAAGTAAGAATGGATATCTAATATTTAAGTCCGGATTTATAGATCTGCCGATAAATTATTAATGCCATTACTTGTCCGTCAATCTGGCTAAAACCGAGCAATCTTAATAAAGCAAGCTGTTACATACGCATACCATAACCAAATTTTTTACTTAAAAGAAAACGGTTCTCAATTTAAATCGAGCTATTTTCCGGCATTCTTAAATAGTTTTGGCATAACACAAAAGTGTACAGCTATTTATTCACCTCAAGCTAATGCTAGCGAGCGATTAAATAGATCCATTTTAGCGGCACTTCGCGCTTATGTTGGCAATGAGCATACCAATTGGGATTGCAATTTAGATGCTATAAGTGGGTCTCCTTATTTTCACGCTTTCGGTCAGAACATGATTTTAAATGGGAAGGATTATGCTCTTCTACGGCGCCTTGATCTTTTAAGCGATGGTTGCAAATTGGATAATCCTGATGCATTGCAACTTATCAGACAAAAAGCCAAAGAAAATGTAAATTAGGCACACGAAGCAAACGCACACAAATACAATTTGCGTAGCCGGGAGGTCCAGCTAAAAGTTGGAGATTCAGTGTATGCTAGGAATTTCACACAGAGCAACACTATAAAAAGTTCAGCTCTAAATTAGCACCTGCTTTTATTACAGAAAAAGTACACAAAAGCGAAGCCCATATTACTACGAAATAGTCGCAAGAAGGGAAAAATTTAGGAGTGTTCCACCTAAAGGATCTACAAATAAAAACTAATTATACTTTTCCTTTCCATGTCGTTGCCTTCTCTGAAACTTGGCTAAGGCCCGACATCCTTAATTCTGAAATCCTGTCTAACAAATTCTCCATTTATAGAAAAGATCGCACCCCTCGTCGTGGTGGTGGTGTTCTTATTGCTGTTGACGCTGATTTATCATCGGAACTTGTAATAATCGATAATTGTATAGATATTGAATTTGTTGCTGTAAAATTGTGTATGTCCAGTATTTGCTTTTATATTACTTGTTCTTATATTCCACCTTCTTCCGATATTTCTATATATTCTTTGCATGCTTCTGCTATACAATCTGTCTCATCTATGGTTTCTGATCGTGATTTTCTTGTAGTTCTTGGTGACTTTAATATCGCCGGAACTACTTGGACTTCAAGTCCCGATTCTAGCGTGTTGACTCCCACATCTCAGCACGATTTTATTGAAAGTTTATTTGGGATGTCATTGTGTCAAATCAATGATATCCCAAATTCTTCACATAAAATGCTTGATCTTGTTTTTGTCTTGGATTCCTCATTATATTCTGTCTCCCGTACTGAACCTATATCCACTCCTGAAGATCCTTATCACCCAACTTTGGAGGTGTTGATTGACTTACCAGCCAGTGTGCCAAGCCCTGGTAGAGAACCGGCTGAGCGAGTTCGACAATTTCGGAAAACCGATTTTACTAAACTTGCTCAGCTCCTATCCCAGACTGACTGGTCCCAGCTGTACATGTGTAGAGACATGGATTGTGCAATCAATTACTTTTATTCTACATTAAATTCATTATTTGATTGTTGTGTCCCGTTTTGTAACCCTCGTAGGTCTAACAAACCTGTGTGGTTTACACGTGAATTGATAAACTTAAAAAATAGAAAGTCGAGATTGTACAAAAAGTTCAAGGAATTTGGCTCTTCCTCGGATTTCTCTCGCTATTTGATTGCCCGATCTAACTTCTCTGCACTTAATTTACACTGTTATAACAACTACCTCAGGAGCTGTAGGTTACAGTTTCAGCGGGATCCTAAAAGGTTTTATAACTTCGTTAATGCGAAGCGTAGGTCATCAACATTTCCATCAACTGTATTTTTTGATAAAAAGACAGCTGACTCAGATCAGGCTATCGCCGATCTTTTTGCCGAATTTTTTCAAACGACTTACAGTTCACAACCTTATCAATTGCTTTCGCCTTATCCTTATCAGGTAATTAACTCCAATTGCATTTTTGGGCCTTTAATCACTGAAAGCTCGCTTCTACGTGATTTGAAGTCTATTAACCCCGTATTTTCTCCGGGACCTGATGGAGTACCAGGCTGTGTGCTCAAGTACTGTGCTGAAGGTATTTTTAAGCCATTATTTGTTCTTTTTAAATTGTCCGTGGAGTTGTGTTCTTTCCCCAATATTTGGAAAGAATCATTTATTATTCCTCTCCATAAAAAAGGAAACAAGTCTAATGTCGAGAACTATAGAGGTATTTCTAAGTTGTCTGCTATTCCTAAGATTTTTGAGAAATTAATAACTTCTCAACTTCAACATTTATGTAGATCTATAATTTCACCCTGCCAGCATGGGTTTGTGAAATATAGATCTACTACCACTAACCTATTGGAATTCACTTCTTTTATTATTAAGGGATTTCAATCTAAAATGCAAACAGATGTTATTTATACTGATTTCAGTAAGGCTTTTGATTCTGTTAATCATTCTCTTTTACTTCACAAGCTTCATCTTCTAGGATTTCCAAATAACTTAATTCTTTGGATTTCTAACTATTTAACTCTTAGAACCCAAAAGGTTTATTTCAAAGGCTTTGTCTCTAAGTCTGTTCAAGTTACTTCTGGAGTACCACAAGGAAGTCATCTTGGCCCCTTATTATTTACTCTTTTCATCAATGACCTTCCTTCTGTCGTAAATTACTCTCGGGTGCTGATGTATGCCGATGATGTTAAACTTTGTCTGTCATCTACTGATTTCTTATCTGGTCAAAGGTTGCAAACTGATCTTGACAGTTTTCAAGCCTGGTGTCGGGTAAATTTATTAAATCTTAATTGTGGTAAGTGTAAAGTAATGTCCTTTTACAGGCGAATGCCTTTTTTTAACAGTTATATTCTTAATGGTAAGCCGCTTGTTCGAATTGAGTCGGTTGATGATTTGGGTATCCTTTTAGATTTCAAGCTTAAGTTTGACAAACATATCTTTTCCACCGTTAATCGTGCCTTTGGTGTCCTGGGTTTCATTAAGCGTTGGTCTAAAGAATTTAACGATCCTTACATTACTAAAACTCTATATACTTCGCTTGTTCGACCTATTCTTGAATATGGGTCTTGTATTTGGTGTCCCCAGTACAAGATTCATCAGGATAGAATAGAATCGGTTCAAAAACAATTTCTTCTCTTTGCACTCCGGGGTCTTAACTGGAATCCTAATACTCACTTGCCTTCTTATCGTAGTAGACTTTTACTAATAAATCTTCCTTCTCTTTCTGATCGTAGAACCATGCTTGGTGTAATTTTTTTACACAAACTAATCAAAGGCGAAATTGATTCTTCTGAATTAATTAGCCAGATTAGTTTTGCAGTTCCGATCAGAAATTCCAGAAACTTTCTTCCCCTTTGTCTTCAAGTTTGTAACACTAACTATTCTATCCATAACCCTTTTCGTATCATATGTTCTAATTATAACAATCTTTATCATTTAATATGTAATGCTAGTTCTATTTCCGTACTTAGAACTTCAATTTTATGTTATCTGTGTAATCTATAGTTTTTTGTATATTGTTTAATTTATGTAGAACTTTTATTTAGTCTGTTCGTTTTTATATGTTTCGCGATCTTCGTTACCGCACGTTATGCGGCGCGCCCCTCGGTCGGTTGGGCGGGAGGTGGGATTGCATTTTGCTTGGGTCCGCGCGTTAACAAGCCCGTGCTTGGTGTCGTTTGGGCCACTTGAATGTACTGCCCGTTTAGTACATCAACGTCCGAATAAAAAAAAAAAGGGTCGTCAGATATTGCCTCTTCGTAAAACCTAGATGCATAATCTGTGCTGTAGTGTCCGTTAGAAATAATGGAAATTTATTTTTTTTTAAACGGCTTCAACACATATCAGAAACGCCCATAATGTTTTCTCTCGCGAGCCTTCTGGCTCTCTTAAAGTTTCGCTCGTCGCCCCCGCATGTTGACGAAGATAGCGCCAGACAAAAGTAAGCGATCGTTCATCAGCGCTGCTAGCGAAAACGAGACGAATGTTTACAGGCGGTACAGCCTGGGCGGGCGAAATTACAGAGGTCAGTGAGTCAAGGCTACTGAATCAAAGCAGACGTCTATGTGCGAACCGCGGAATTATAATAAGAAACGTGGTTGGACCACGTTGATACGCAAAAAATATATATTGATACGATTTAAGTATATTTTAGCGTATAGCCTCGTTATAATGATTCAATTAGAAAAGCCAGAACATTGGTAATTACATTGAGAAGACGTCCGTCTTCTCTGATGGTTCTTTATTGAATATGTCTTAGAATTAGAGCTGTCCACCGTGAGGCAGTGAGCAGCCGTTTTACATACATGGTTTTAAGGCTTATTATATACAACAAGAGAGTCAGAGAGAGTCATGCGCGCACATATGTATACACAGCGACGGTCAAGCGTGAGAACGCTGACTTAGCTATTTGGGCGGTCGTTGCTATCAAGTGCGGATCATATTTCGTATGCACTTGAATATGCGCAGAGGGCACTTAGCGTTAGGCGCGCTGCGACAAAGTCGCTGCTTATGTTTGCATTCTGTTGGCATAACAACAAAGTGTTGCAGCCTTATTCATATGTATGTATATACATATGTACGCATGCTACATCTCCCTCCTTTTAAAAAATAACGTAATTTATGTAGTTATTTTAAGTATTAATGTTAATTATTTTTATTTGTGTGTTTTTTTTTTGTTTATATTGTTTTAATATAAAAATTTTTGTTAATATGTATGTGTAAATGTATATGTTTAAAACTATGTGTATTTTAAAAAAAATATATGTATGTGTTAGTACTTTATTTTAAATGTTGTCTCTTTTTATAAAAGAAAAGAATTTTTCTTTCTTTTTGAGTTTCCTTTTCTTAAATTCCATTTTCCTTTTTATTGTTTTGTATTATTTTGTTCGAACAATTTGCTTTGTTTATATTAGAGTTTTCAATTCAATTATTATAAAATTTTAATCTGTCCTTATGTACTTTTTGTTTTTTCTTTTTAGTATCCCTAATTATTATATTATCGTTATCTTCTAACTTTTCTACTGTATAGGGTCCTAAATAAGTTGGATCTAACTTATGTCCTGTTTCATTCTTAAGTAGGACTTTATCTCCTACCGATATATCTATGTTTATTACTTTTTTATCATATAATTCCTTATTATTTCTCTTATTTTCTTCTAACATAATTCTAGCTCTTTTATATGCTATTTCTAATCTATATTTATTTTCCTTAGCATAATCATCTATATTATATAAAGGTTCTATGGTGTCTGTGCTATTAAAATGTTTTAATAAATTGTTTGTTTTACCGAAAACAAGTTCATATGGACAATAGTCATGTGCCATAGATGGGGTTGTGTTGAAACAGTAAACGAAATATTGGATCCATACGTCCCAATCAGTTTTATCAACCGATATATATGAACGTATGTATTCATTAAAAGTTCTGTGACTTCTTTCGACTGTTCCAACTGTCTGGTGGTGGTGTGCAGTTGATGTTATGTTATTTATTTGTAAATACTTGCACAAATCATTTATTATAGAATTTTTGTATTCTGTTCCCATGTCCGTAATGAACGTCTTCATTGGACCGTACTTTAGAATAAAATTCTCAAAAATCGCTTTTGCTACTGTGTTAGCACTTTTGTTTGGAATTGGAATCGCGACTAGATATTTAGTCAGATCACAAATTAATGTGACTGCGTATTCATTTCCATTTTCAGACTTGGGTAGTGGACCAATGGTGTCTACTATAACCCTGTCGAAAGAGTGTATTGGCGTATCAGTTATTGTTAAAGGAGTTTTTATTTTTCTTGTCACTTTTGATTTTTGGCATTTTGGACATTTTCGTATGTATTCAGTAATATCTCGAGTCATACCTTTCCAATAATAATGTCTTTTGACCTTGGCCAAGGTTTTTGAGATGCCTGTGTGACCTCCTTGTATTGGATCATCATGGAACGTAGACAATAGAGCTTCTTTTTCTTTTATTGTTTCTATTTGGGTCACCGGGTTGAGTAGCGCTACTCTCAATGAAATTAATATTTTATTGCCCACATTTTTGAAATTATCGATTGAAACGTGTTCAAAGATATTTTCCCACGGTGCCACTTTGAGTTGGCTGATTCTATTTATACCGGCTTGCGTTTCAAGCCTTTGGAAAAATTGACCTAAATCAAGAGTTCCATTGGTATATAAATCGCTAACATCATATCTTGCAGTAATTTTCTTACCATGTTTAAAAAGACATAGCATATTTTTTACATGCAAGGTCACTACTTTACGTACTTCGTCATTGTTAATGACTTTATATACGTTGGGCTTTGAAGCTTTTTCTATAGATTGCCATGGCAATTCTATTTTTTCTTTTCCTGCGCAGGAATTTTGTCTACTTTGATATCTTGTAGTGACTTTCTTTATTGATCCATTTATTTGTTGTAGCTGTTGAATGGTTATTCTTGATAACGCATCCGCTACAAAATTGTCTTTACCCTTCAGATATTCGACTGTAAAATTATACTCCTCTAGTTCAAGTCTCATACGCGTTAGCTTTGAGCTTGGATTTACCATTGAGAACAAGTATGTTAATGGTCTGTGATCTGTTTTGACATTGAAGTGTCTACCATAAATATATGGTCTGAAATAAGTTATTGCCCAATGAATTGCTGCCAATTCTTGTTCTGTTGTACTTTTATTACTTTCACCCTTAGTAAACGATCTTGATGCATAAGCAACTGGAAGTTGGAGTCCATTTTTGTTTTGAGTTAAAACTGCTCCACATGCTTGTTTACTTGCATCTGTTATTATGCAAAATTCTTTGCTGAAATCTGGGTATTGTAATAAATTCGGATTTATTAGTGCCGATTTGAGATGTTCGAAAGCATGCTGACAATCAGCTGTCCATTCGAATTCTACATCTTTTTTACATAATCTTGTTATGTGACGAGCATAGTCGGCAAAATTTTTGATAAAACGTCTATAGTAGTTGCAGAATGCAACGAATCGTCTGGCGCTGTCCGCATCATGTGGAACTGGGTAATTTTTAATGACGTCGTATTTTTTGTCGTCAGGCAAGATTCCTTTATCCGTGCATTTGTGTCCCAAAAATGTGACTTCATGCATGAAAAATGAACATTTTTCAGGATGTAATTTAAGATTGTATTTCCTACATTTCTCAAAAACATCAGTTAAGTTTTTGAGCATATGTGTTTCGGAACAACCAATGACTATTAAATCATCCATATAAAGGAAAGCTTGAGAAGGTTCTAATCCGGAAAATGCTATAGTCATCATTCTCTGGAAAGAATTTGGCGCTATTTTTAAACCGAATGGCAATCGCGTGAAGCGATACGAGCCATTGCTTGTTGAGAAAGACGTTATGTCTCTTGAACTTTTTTCGAGTTCAATTTGATGAAATCCTGACATTAAATCAAGGCATGAAAAGTATTTTGCTCTTCCTAGTTGATCCAAAATGTCATCAATTCTAGGCAGCGGGAATTTATCCGACAACAGTTTTTTATTAATTTGACGATAGTCAATTACTAATCGCCATTTTTTCTTGTCAGAACCTGGAAGAGATTTCTTCGGAACTAACAAAAGTGGGCTGTTATAAGGGGATACAGACGGTTCGACTATTTTATTGTCGATTAATTTTTGTACTTGTACTTGTATCTCATCTATTTGACTTTGAGGGTTTCTATAATTTTTTATGTAGACTGGTTCATCATCCTTCAATCTTAGTTTTTGTTTGTAGAAGTTATTGGTAGTGATCGATTCGGTTTCGAGTCCGAATACGTCGCTAAACTGGGTGCATAAGTTAGTCAATTCGTTTTTGAATTGTGGTGGAAAATTTTTAGCTAATTGAGATAAGACAGTTTTTTCCCTATTTTCTGGATTGTTTTGAACTATGTCGTAGTTCGAAAGTGGTTCATATGACAAATTTTTAATATCTACTACTTGATCAATACTGGTCGTATTCAGTAATCGGACAAATGCATTTTTGGTTGTTGCAACTGTGTTTGCAACATAAATGCCTTATTTAATTTCTTGGTTTGGAATTAGTACACTATCTTCATCTGATAATAGATTAATCTTTCGGACAACTTGGGATCTTGCTGGTAGAATAATGGAGTTATTACCAGAACTGTATGTTATTGGTACATAAATCGGAAAATTTAAATTATTTGGTCTCATTATGAGCCAATCTTCATTAGGTTTAAAATCTAACTGGCAATTGAATTTTTTAATGAAATCAATGCCTATTATTCCATCACATGGTATTGCGAAATGCAAATCTACTAAATGAAAGTCGTGTGGAATTATATATTTACCTGTCTGAATTTCTATTGATATTAGTCCTTTTGACTGTATTAATTCATGTCCTATGCCTTGAATATTAATCTTTTTATTTTCATTAATATTATGAAAGATATCGGAATTTTCTTTTAAGAGTGAGATATCTGCACCAGTGTCTATTAAAAAGACAAGGTTTTTATTTGTTTCTACATTGAAAAAGTTAACGAAAATATTGAGACTAAGATTGATGGTGTGAACTTTATGGTTTACTGTTGAATATCTGAGGGTTGTTGTGAGTTTCCCGAGTTGTTTTGGGTAACTCTTACATTATTGTTATTATTGTGGCCTCGATTGCCACGGCCTCTAGAGTTTCCTCTATAATTGCCTCTTCCACCATTATTTTGGTTATTACTATATTGGTTATTGTAGTTATTATTATAACCACGAAAATTACCTCTATAGTTTCCACGTCCTCGATTTCCGCCACGATGTGGTCGATTGTTATAGAAAAAGACATTATTTGACTGTCCATTTGCTTCTGACGTGTCTATGTATTTTGCAATTGCCTCAGCCATGGTTTTGAAATTACCGGCTTGCATGATAACTCTGACTTTATCAATTGGACAATTTTTAATCATTGCCTTGACTGCAAGATTAGTGGAGTACTCTCTGGCTACTTCATAGGATAAACCATCTTTTTTGTACGCGTTTTGTAAAGCTTGAGCCATTTGCTCTACCTCTACTGTATATTGGGTTGCGTTTTTATTGTGATGCTGTATGTTCATCAATTTTGCTGATAGAACTGCTACAGTATCGCCTTTGACAGTACCTTGAAGTCTGGCAATTACTTCAGGTATTGTTTTTTCGTTATCGATCAGATCTCTGGCATAACCTTTTAGCTTCGTTTTTATTATCGAAATAGCTAATGATTCATGTTCGCCTTTTAATCCGTCTACTGTTTCTAGAGCATCGATGAAACTGGCTAGATGCTTAGCCTGACCATCGAAAGCTGGTATAAGCCTGGTTGCATCGGCAATAAACTCATGACTTGAAGGATTTTGGGCCATGGTGTTTATGTTTATATGCTTTTGTTCTATTATGCTTGAATTTGTTTCAGAATCTGAATATTCTAGATCTAACACTTCAGACTGTGTTAGTATGGCTGGAATTGTCAGATTACTCAAGTCTTCTTCTTCGATCTTTGAGCTTGCAACTTCAAACTCTTGCGATTCTTTTGGTTCAGTGTTGGATGTTTCCGGTTCATCACCAGTTACAATTACCAATGGGCTATTCAGTATAGTTGGTACTGAAATTTCCAAATTGAACCTTTCTTTTATTGAAATCAAATTTGATCTTAGTTTGATCAAAAAATTTGATACTTGAGACCAATGGTCTTTATTCAAGTGTGTTCTATGCTCATATACTAGTCCACGTGCTTCATTAAAGCAGTTTACTAATATGGCTGCATGCCTATTTATTGTGGGGTTTTTTATTGGCCTATTTTGAGTTAGTGACTTATACGATTTGTCAAACTCTGTTTTTATTTTGTTTAGCTCTGCTAGTAACTCTTTCCATTCCATTGTTTTATGGATATGAATTATTTAATGAATACCATCATTATAAGAGTTCTGCCTAGCATTGGGTGGTCGTCTATAACTGATCTAACCTGTATACCGGGAATGGTTGTTAATACGATTGCCTTTTGTGTATTAGTGCAATGTATTAAAGGAGAAAATTCTATATTGTATTTTTCTGTATACATATATTCTAACTGATTGATGCTTACTGGGGTCGTTGAGACCAAACTTAGAATTCTTTCTTTAAAATAAGCATCCCTATCATACACCTGTATAATAGCCTTTAGTGTTGCCATTTAATTTTATTGATATTTTGTTTCTTTTTTATTTTTAATTATTTCATATTGTTCTTAAGTATATTTGTCATTTTGTTGTTGTGTGCATTTTTAATTATATTTTGTCCAAGTCATTTGCTTGGCTCATATATTTTTTCTTTAAACATTTATTGTGCATTTTATACAATTTATAAAACACATTTGCACACATAACAACAATAATGATTATTAATAGGATATTTGTTAATTCTAAATCTATGGTTGTTGCTTCTACTTTATTTATAACGTTAGCAGTGGAATCCACTGACTTAACGTCTACTAATCCCATTTTGGAGTTCTGTTCAGAATTATGATTTGATTCAATTAGAAAATCTTCGGAAAACCTACTTATTGCATTACTATTCATAAATAGAACATTTTTCCTGCCTATGGCTTTAATTTGATTCAATTGTTTTTTTTTTGATTTCTGATTAAACTGACTGAACTGAAAACTTATTATTTTTTTTCATTTTAAAATTTCAGATTTATTTGGAATTTAAGATTTGGATTAATTTGTTTGCTACTGGGTAATTTACCCAGTGCCTGAGACGTGTAAAAATTTTTTTTTTACATAGCAACCTGCCTAATTTTTTAGTTTGGCTTTATGGGCCTCACTTCTGATTGGGCAAAAGATTTTCTGCTCAATTTTACATAAATTGTTTCGATAATATAATATATATATATATATATTTTAAAATTATTGCTGGTGTCTGCTGTTCCTGTTCTTCCGCGTCAGCTGGTCATCACCAGTATGGTTGCGCTGACGCTCCCTTCGAAGGCGCAAGGGGCGGGGGTGCCTCTCGCGCTTGTTGATTTCTCAGCTGCTGTTGTCCTGGGCCTATGGGCTCAGGCGGAACCGGTGCCGGTCTTCGCACAGGTTACTGCCTTACCAGGCAAGTCGATCTGCAGTGTGGGCTGTCCAGAGGTCCAGGGCAATCTGCTGGGCATTGCTTGACGTACTGAGGCATTTTGCTTTTGGGAGGTGGTGTGGTTATAGTTTTGTCATTAACAACTTTAATATTTTTGATATTCACTGAGTGAGTATGTGGTGTAGGGTTTTCTTTTATCTGTTTCAGCTGTTGCTGATAAAAGTCAAGCATGGCCTGTAGCCTTGCTGTTGCCTTCCACGGTGTGTTGGCCTTGGGTGAATATAATTGCCACTTAATGTGAGCAATTTCTTTATTCAATTTTTTAACCCGGCCACCGCGACCCATAACACTCACTACACTCTACTCACTCAGTTTTTTGTTAATTTTTGTTCCGCCTTTGCTTGTTGTTGTTGCCTCCTTCGTCCTCTTCAATAGTTATAGTTGTTTAAGTCTCGGCTTTTATGTTGTTGTTGTTGTTGCTAATTTATTTAACACATGATTTGGTTTTTTATTTTAAATGCACTTAATACATTGTTACATTTGCAGTTTTTCGTGACTGTGTCACGGTCGCCATATAATGATTCAATTAGAAAAGCCAGAACATTGGTAATTACATTGAGAAGACGTCCGTCTTCTCTGATGGTTCTTTATTGAATATGTCTTAGAATTAGAGCTGTCCACCGTGAGGCAGTGAGCAGCCGTTTTACATACATGGTTTTAAGGCTTATTATATACAACAAGAGAGTCAGAGAGAGTCATGCGCGCACATATGTATACACAGCGACGGTCAAGCGTGAGAACGCTGACTTAGCTATTTGGGCGGTCGTTGCTATCAAGTGCGGATCATATTTCGTATGCACTTGAATATGCGCAGAGGGCACTTAGCGTTAGGCGCGCTGCGACAAAGTCGCTGCTTATGTTTGCATTCTGTTGGCATAACAACAAAGTGTTGCAGCCTTATTCATATGTATGTATATACATTTGTACGCATGCTACATCGTATATAGCGAATTATATACGGAGGCATAATTATTTTCCTTGCGACGAAGGATTTTAAAAGTGTATGTAAGTGTGTTAGTGCAGTGCATATCTTATAGCTAGTCTACATTTCAGGCAACGTGCCATAAATAAAACTGGCTCGCAGATCCTGAACAGGAGGGCTAAAGGTGTCAAAGTTGTCGAGCTAAGCTCCAACCTTGTCCCGTAGTCGACGGCACGTGGTTTTTCTCGCTACTGGTTGCACGGTCATATTGTTGTGCCACGCAACTATTGCATCGGCGCGATACTTCAACCTGCAAGTGTCCGAAGACACTTCAGTTGCGCAATTATCGCACACTATGGAGCTGCACCGCTGCCAGGCGATTTGAACTTCGTGGGAGTACACATCACAACCCAGTGGCCTTCCTACAAGGCAACAACCTTGCTCCCCGTCTGTTGATGCTAGAGCAAGGCGCCAGCTTCACAGTCATCCATCGTCCCGTGGGGAAAAATCAAGTCGTGTCGTGAACATAGTATAAAAAGTACTTCAGGACAAACCGCAGCTAAATGCCCTGGTCCGCCATCGTCAATCGACGAGGAGTTTAATTTTTCAATTAACAATGAGTTAATCGAATTCAATGAATTCAGGCTCGATCATCTAAACGATGAAGAGAGGAAAATCCTCACCAACATCCCATCAGAATTTAGGGATATTCAGTACAAAGCATGTGAAAATTTGACCTTTACCAGTACAATTAAGCATGTTATCACAACTAGAATTGATAAGGAAATTTACAGAAAACCATAAGCATATGACGAAGATGAAATGATAGAACAAGGAAAATTTGGCAAATCAAACAGCTCTTATTATTCTCCAATTTGGATAATTCCAAAGAAAAGTGATTCTTCATGTAAAAAGAAGTACCGGTAAGTCATAGACTACTCATAGACTACATGGTCTCAACGAAGTAACCGTTGATGACAAGTATCGACTTGCAATTATGGATGAAATATTAGACAAGCTTGGAAGATGTCAGTATTTCACTATCATTGACCTAGCAAAAGGCTTCCATCAAATACAAATGGACCCCAATTCAATTTCGAAAACATCGTTTTCAACTAAACATGGCCACTACGATTACACTCGTATGCCATTTGGCCTTAAAAATGCCCCTGCAACATTTTAACGTTGCATGAATAATCTCTTAGAAGATTTAATTTATAAAGACTGTCTAGTATACTTAGATGACATAATAATTTTCTCCACATCATTGGAAGAACACTTGTCCGCTCTAAGAAAAGTCTTCACTTAGCTCAGGCTAATAATAATAAATATGTATTAGCTTTCGAAAAATTAAAAATGCTAATAATGTCTGAGCCAATATTAGTATATCATAACTTCGAGAAGGAATTCTCATTGACTACAGACGCAAGTAATATTGCTATAGGACCGGTATTATCTCAAGGTCACAAACCAATCTGCTTTATTTATTTATTTACTAGTATATTAGTCTATTTATTTATTTATTTTATTTTGTTTTCTTGTAATACTTACCCTTTGCAACTAAGAGTTCGTCGACCCTGTAAATAACAACACCAACACGTTTAGCATTTGCACACACATTAGCTGCCAAACAGCTGATCATTGAAAATTATATACCCGTATGTGGTGTCGCGGGCTTAAAATATATCATTGCGATTGTTGAAGGGATAGTATAATAAATTATTTACTCCATATTATTTGTTTTGGCCTTTCCCTGACCCATAACAAGAGCTCTTGGTAGGTGTAGGTTGAATATTGGCGCCTTATTACCAGCTTATTAACCCCCTATTCGCATGAAATAATTTATTCCCATGGTATTTATTTTCTTTATTTAAATTGTTTGCATTAAAAGTTTTGATGTCTAAAATTGAATTCTTATAATTTCCTAATTATTTATTTTCATTACAATTTAATTAATTTTTTGCAAAAATTTGTTATTTACTTATTTATTATACTCTGTTCCCGAAGGGAAAAAGAGTATATTGGGGTTGCGAAATGTCCGTCTGTCCGTATGAACGCATTTTTTTCCACACCCTTGAAGCTAGAGCAACCAAACTTGGTAAACATGTTGGTGTATACCCTTAATATATAAAGTGTCTAGATCGCCCCCACACCCCCACCCCTAGCAATTTTGGAAAACCTGTATCTTCCACATTTTAAAGCTATAGTCACCAAATTTGGCATACAGACTAATGTTGAAATTCCTGACAGATCAGATATCTCCTACAGTTTCAAAGGTAGAGTTACCTAATTTGGCATACAGATTAATGTTGACTTCCTGGACGAATCTGCATCAAAAAATGTTTGACCCTCTCCCGCAAATGAGCAAAATCTATATCTCCCACACCTGTACAGGTAGAGTCATCAAATTTGGCATACAGACTACTGTTTTCTTTGCGTCTCTTTCCGAACCCACAAATATGCAAATTATACCGGACTAGGAACAGAGTATTCTGCTAGCGGTACGTCCGACTGCAACGTTCTTACTTGTTTAAAGCTAGTATTAAATTAAATTTAATGCAAAATATATTAGGGTCGTAATTATGATGAATGGGACCACAGATAGGTCGGGCGCGCGGGGTGGAAACATTGATGCCTCATCCATCTGACAGTCTTCTGTTTACACCCTGTACCAATAAAATGGGTAAAAAGCGGGTACTAAATCTGTGCAAATGTATGTAACAGGCGGAAGGAGACATCTTCGACCCCATAAAGTATATAATGAAAAGTCACGTTCGTTGAATTTTTTTTTTTCTCTGGACGTTGATGTACTAACGAACAGTACATACAAGTGGCCCAACGACACCAAGCACGGGCTTGTTAACGCGAGGACCCAAGCATAAATGCAACCCACCTCCCGCCCAACCGACCGAGGGGCACGCCGCATAACGTACGGTAGCGAAAGATCGCGGACATGCAAATACAACAATAACATTATACAAAAGTTCCTAAGGATTACATAAATAACGTAAGAGTAAAGTTTTAAGTGTAGAAATTGAAGTAGCATTACTTATTAGATGGGAAAGATTGTTATAGTTAGAGCATAAGATTCGAAAGGGGTTATGAATAGCACAATTAGAACTACAAGCTTGAAGAGATAGTGGAAGAAAGTTTCTAGAACAACTGATCGGAACTGCAAAACTAATTTGGCTGATTAATTCAGAAGAATCAATTTCCCCATTAATTAGTTTGTGTAAGAAAATTACACCCAGCATGGTTCTACGATCAGAAAGAGAAGGCAAATTTATTAATAAAAGTTACTACGATAAGAAGGCAAGGGAGTATTAGTATTCCAGTTAAGACCCCGGAGTGCAAAGAGCAGAAATTGTTTTTGTACCGATTCTAATCTATCCTAATGAACCTTATATTGGGGACACCAAATACAAGAACCATATTCAAGAATAGGTCGCACAAGAGAAGTATAAAGAGTTTTAGTAATATAGGGATCGTTAAATTCCTTCGACCAACGCTTAATGAAACCCAGGACACCAAAGGCACGATTAGCGGTGTAAAAGATATGCTTGTCAAACTTAAGTTTGGGATCTAAGAGGATACCCAAATCATCAACCGACTCAATTCGAGCAAGCGGCTTACCATTAAGAATATAATTATTAAGAAAGGGCATTCGCCTGTAAAAGGACATTACGTTACACTTACCACAATTAAGATTTAATAAATTTACCCGACACCAGGCTTGAAAAGTATCAAGATCAGTTTGCAACCTTTGACCAAATAATAAATCAGTAGATGACAGACAAATTTTAATATCATCGGCATACATCAGCACCCGGGAATGATTTACAACAGAAGGAAGGTCATTTATGAACAGAGTAAATAATAAGGGGCCAAGATGACTTCCTTGTGGAACTCCGGAAGTAACTTGAACAGACCTAGAAACTAAGCCTTTGAAATACACTTTTGGGTTCTAAGAGTTAAATAGTTGGAGATCCAAAGAATTAAGTTATTTGAAAATCCCAGATGGTGAAGCTTATGAAGTAAAAGAGAATGATTAACAGAGTCAAAGGCCCTACTGAAATCAGTGTAAATAACGTCTGTTTGCATTTTAGATTGAAATCCATTGATGACAAATGAAGTGAATTCCAATAGGTTAGTGGTAGTAGATCTATATTTCACAAACCCATGCTGGCAGGGTTAAATTATAGATCTACATAAATGTTGAAGTTGAGAAGTTATTAATTTCTCAAAAGTTTTAGGAATAGCAGACAACTTAGAAATACTTCTATAGTTCTCAACATTAGACTTGTTTCCTTTTTTATGGAGAGGAATAATAAATGATTCTTTCCAAATGTGGGGAATGTGGGAAAGAGCACAACTCCACGGACAGTTTAAAAATAACAAATAGTGTCTTTAAAATACCTTCAGCACAGTACCTAAGCACACAGCTTGGTACTCCATCAGGTCCCGGTGAAAATACGGGCTTAATTGCCTTTAAATCACGTAGAAGCGAACTTTCAGTTATGAAAGGTCCAAAAATGCAATTGGAGTTATTTACATGATAAGGATAAGGAGAAACCATATAATAAGGTTGTGAACTATAAGTCGTTTGAAAAAAATCGGAAAAAAGATCGGCAATAGCCTGCTCTGAGTTAGCTGTCTTTGTTTCGAAAAATACAGTTGATGGAAGTGTTGATGACCTACGCTTCGCATTAACGAAGTTATAAAACCTTTTAGGATCCCGCTGAAACTGTAACCTACAGCTTCTGAGGTAGTTGTTACATCAGTGTATATTTAGTACAGAGAAGTTAGATCGGGCAATCAAATAACGCGAAAAATCAAAGAAAGAGCCAGATTCCTTGAACTTTTTGTACAATCTCGACTTTCTATTTTTATAGTTAGTTAAATCCCGTGTAAACCACGCAGGTTTGTTAGACCTATGTGGGTTACAAACTGGAACACAGGTATCAATTAATGAATTTAAAGTTAAATAAAAATATTCGATTGCACAATCCATATCTCTACACATGTACAGCTGGGACCAGTCAGTCTGGGATAGGAGCAGAGCAAGTTTAGAAAAATCGGTTTTCCGAAATTGACGAACTCGCTCTGCAAATTTTCTGCCTGGGCTTGGCATCCTGGCTGGTAAGTCAATCAACACTTCCAAAGTCGGGTGATAAGGATCTTCAGGAATGGATATAGGTATAGTCCGGGAGACAGAAAAGAAGGAGGAATCTAAGACAAAAATAAGATCAAGCATTTTATTTAAAGAATTTGGGATACCATTGATTTGACACAATGACATCCCAAATAAACTGTCAGTAAAATCTTGTCAACACGCTGGAGTCAGGACTAGAAATCCAGGTAGTTCCGGCAATAGTAAAATCACCAAGAACTACAAGAAAATCACGATCAGGAAGCATAGATGAGACAGAATGTATAGCAGAAGCATGCGAAGAATAAACAGAGAAATCTGAAGAAGGTGGTATATATGAACAAGTAATAAAAAAACAAACACCACAAAAACTAACTTTAACAGCAATAAATTCAATATCTACAGAGCTATCGGTTATTACTATCTCAGATGACAAATCAACGTCAACAGCAATAAGTACACCACCACCACGACGAGTAGTGCGATCTTTTCTATATATAGAGAATTTATTAGAAAGAATTTCAGAATTAAGAATGTCGGGCCTTAGCCATGTTTCAGAAAAGGCAACGACATGGAAAGGAAAAGTTAGGCTATTTAGATAAAGATTACTAAGTTTACTACAAAGACATCTTACATTCTGATAGCCCAATGAGAGGGAGGATGTTGGTTTTTTGAACTATCAGATACTACAATATGTGGGTTAGAACTACCACCGGAGGAGGGAAGTGAAATCGGAGGCCGATTTTTCTTTTTTGCCATATATTCCTTAACAACTAAGTGGTCGGGCCAGAATTCTTTGCAACAAATGTTGTTGAAATACTCTGCCGGAAAACTTATCTTAAATGACGATATTTCCCGAGAATACGTGAATTTGAACTTTTCCACCGTAATGTGGGCTTTAGATTTAGCCTGTATAAAGTCCTTCACATCATCAGATGTAGTTTCAGGGGCAAGCCTAGAAACAAAGATTTGTTTCCGTGGTGGAATACCTATAAGGGTCTTCTTGGTATCCAAAGCAGTTGCATCCAATGGAGCCACAGGATTGGTTACTAGACCAGTTGATTCGATTGGTATATTATCACTAGAGTGTTGATCTGGAACAACAGTGTTAATAGCCAGCGAATCAGAATGCTCTACGGGGTCAGAAGGAACAACATCCATGGGTACGATGCTATTCTCGTCACTTCTGATTATTAAACTATGAGGAGAGGGGGACGATAAATTTATCAATTCTAACTGTTTATTAGATACGGATGTAGTGGAAGCATGTGTAGGGAGCTGCAGTTCATTGGGGCCAATAGACAGCCTAAAATTAGCCTTCTTCCGTTTTGAACACTCATTTAAAAGTTTCATACTTTTAAATTCGTTCTCCAAGTCGGAAAAACCATCGAACAGTTTTTTAAACCGCCCTTTCTTAGTCTGCCTCATAAAACCCATGATGTCCCTTTCAACATCCCTACAGGATACACATGTCCACTTGAGGCCAGATTTTGACTCAATCTGGTCCACAATTCTGCCGTTAAGGCCAGCACATTTTTCGTGTGACACATTATCACACATCCAGCAGCAAACAAAGCCCATCTTAGAGTTTGCTCTAACCTGGCAATTTTTAGTATAGCAGACAAACATTTTATTGAAAGAAAAATATAGATAGATAAAAAATAAAATAAACAGGAACCACTGCACAAGAAATAGAAAGTACAAAATAAACAAGAACGTTGCAGTCGGACGCACCCGACTGCAGAATACTATGTTCCCAGTCCTATATAATTTGGTTATTTGTGTGTTCAGAAAGAGACGCGAAAAAATCTGCACAGGTGTGAGAGATATAGATTTTGCTCCTTTGTGGGGGAGGGGTGGGGGGACCCAAAAATTTTTGATGCAGATTTATCCAGGTGGTCAACATTAGTCTGTATGCCAAATTAGGTAACTCTATCTTTGAAACTGTAGGAGATATCTCGACACTTCATAAATTGACAGTATACACCAACTGGTGTACCAAATTTGGTTGCTCTAGCTCAAAGATAAAGGCAAAAAAATTGCGTTCATACGGACAGACGGACATTTCGCAAACCCAATATACTATTTTCCCTTCGGGAACATAGTATAAAAAGAAGGCACCCTAGGGTTAAATTTGTTGACGCTGATTTGTAAGTTAAGAAAAAAAATATAATTTTATTAATATAACAAACTTAACACTAGTCAGATACAAATTGTTCTCTATATTCAGATTATCAAATTAAGACTAAAAGGCTCGCACCAATGCAATCGCAAATCTATGCTCGGTGTAAGAGATTTTTGAATAAGCTTTCGCTCTTCATGCATAAATATTCTTTCTAAGAGATTGGGCCAAAAGTGCTCTCATTGATAAAATTCCATTAATGCTTGCGTTCGATTTTGGTGGGTGTGGGAATATTGCGCGAGACTTGTTCTCAACGGATGTTTATATTATTGGCTTTTTGTGTGTTTATGCTATCAGGCTTGTGCCTGTGGCTTATGCATTACTTATATGCTATGACTTTCTTATGACGATGTTGCTAAGTGCGAAGTTACTAGGCAAGAGTTCTGAATTTTACGTTACTAGGCAAGATTTTGTATGTGCGTGGGACGTATGGATATGTCACTTTCCCATTCTTTAGAAACTTGCCTGACCTCAGGCGGATAGTTTCGGGTACAAAATCGGGCTATTTTCATTTTGAGGATTTACAAATATTTGATTTTCTATGTTTTCAATTTGAGGTGGATTTACAATATTTTAAATTTCAAGTTGATTTTCTTGATTTTTATATTTTATGATAATTTTCCTTGGAATGCCTTTATACTTATAAGTAACAAATATTATAAAATAACTATAATTACAATAAGTGTTGTTAATATTATTATTTGGAAAGTATTATAATTTTTTGTGTGCTCATTGATTATTTCTCTTGTTGTATATAAGACAAGGGTTCTAGTTTGGTTACATTATCATTGATATAAATGGTTAATCGGATATTGAGCTTGTAATTATTATTTCGTTTAGTTGAATAGTTAAATTTAGTGCTTTAATAATGTTGTTTCCTTAGATAATAATATCTCTATTGATGCACTTTTGGTTTAATGACAATTTAGGCAAACTCAAAGTTAGGATAATGTTAGGCTCTAAAAAAATTACTTCATAATTTTTATGTGTTTTAATGTAACTGCATTCTGTGGTTACTTGGCTTAAAATATCTGTTATGCATTTGTTCTGAACTATGTTTCTTGAGGTTGCTGAGTAAACTAGGTTGTTTTGAATAAAATATTTGTCATGAATAGCTTCTGTTAAAATTATATTATTGTTATCTGGATATGGTATGGTTTTTTGATAACATCTTTTGGAATATGGGAAATAATCAATATCTCATTTGTGGTGGTTTGTAGCCAAGTTGACGTTATAATATTTAATAATTTTTCAACATTTACTTGAGTGAGAGAGTCATGTCATAGAAGCTTGTGGTTGAATATTCCTAATCTAGTTAGTTGCATTGCTAACTCTATGTCTTCAATATATTCTGTAAATTGTTGGAGGTTAAATATGAGAAGTGCTTTTCTTTTATCATTTTCGTTTGTGATGCTTAGTTGATTTATTTCATCAATACCCTTAATAATAGTTTAATAGTTTCTATTACTAAGTTGAGTTCGATAACCTGAATACTATTTTTGGCTATATTGTCGATTTTTGATCGTAATTCTTCTTTATCATTCTGGTCTAACGTTCCGAAAAGGTGTTTGTAAATTGTGCCCATAAAATCAGCAAGGCATCTTTTACTGCGTATTGCAATATTTTTTCATTAATTTCTCGTTTAAGTTATGGCATTCATAATTTATCGGCAGATCTATAAATTCGGACTTAAATATTAGATATTCATTCTTACCTTGAGTGGGATTTACTTCAATACTTTGACAGTTGATAAATCGGACAAAATTAATGATAAGTAACATTATTATAAGGAATGTGTACTCAAGTGGGGCTCCATTAATTCGCTTGGTTAACGGCAGATGAGCTGGAATTATTGTATTTGCTTGCATTGATTTTCTTCTTTTTCTTAAATTTTACTTTATAATGGGTTATTTTTATACTATGTTCCCGAAGGGAAAATAGTATATTGGGTTTGCGAAATGTCCGTTTGTCCGTCTGTCCGTATGAACGTAATTTGTTTCCACACCTCTATATAGTATTCTGCAGTCGGGTGCGTCCGACTGCAACGTTCTTACTTGTTCTACCGCTGTGTGTCTCTTCGAAATATGTATCGTCAATTCGTTTTATTTCACCTGTTTCTTTAAATGGATTCGTTGCTTTTGATTTCACAAGAGGGGCTTGTCTGTATTTGGTATCCTACCTCATATCTTGTGCGTTTATCATTTAGTTTATTAATTTTATTTGTTTTTATTAATTGCATATCATATGCAGGGGTACCTGCATATAGAAATATGTCGGCTGGTGTTCTACCAGCTGTGCTGTGTTTTGTTTTATTTTTTATTATTATTATTATTTTTAGTGCCGTTTTCACTCAGCATTCAACTGTAAAAATGAATTTTGAGCCATCGGGACTTGCAAAGCCTTCGGTGGCTTCAAATGACATTGCCTTTTACAAGGAAAAATCTAGTTCAGTATATCGGCAAGTTCAGGCATTAAATGAGTTTTTGAAATCAGAAAACCTGTCCCATTTTGATGAGTTTGATCTCGAGGCACGCATGGAAATGGCTGGGCGTATGCTTTCCGACTTTGACAAATCAAGGAGCACCTTAGAGAAACTTGACCTAGTGGAACTGGCTTCTGACGCTCGAACCGAATTTGATCACATGTTCTGCGAAATAAAATCTCGGTTATCGCGCGAACTCAAGCACCAACGCAAATTGCCAGTTGTTAACTCAACTGTCATTCGGAACGGCTCGGATGATCGGGGTGCAATCTTCCGGGTTTCAGCAAGGAGTACCAGGCTATCAGAATTTCATCTGTCCCGTTTTGCTGGCGATTATATGGAATGGCCTAACTTTTACGCCATGTACAACAATGTAGTTGGCAGCAATGAAGATCTCACGAAATTGGAGAAATTTCAGCACCTGCGATCCTGCTTGGATGGCGCTGCGTTGGACACCATACGTTCTCTCGAGCTCACAAATGATAATTATGACACAACTTTGGAGTTTGTTAAGCAACCGTTTTGATAATAAATTATTTCATTTTCAGGCACACGTAAGGTTGATTTTTGGGCTGACATGTGTTGAGAAAGGCTCTGCATGGAGCTTGCGCGATTTGAGTGACAAGATCAATTCGCACTTACGTGCTTTAAACACGATGGCCTCAGCTCAGGAAATAACCGATGGTATGCTGATCCATCTCGTCGTTTCAAAATTAGATACGCTACCCAGGAGAAATGGGAAGAGGTGCTGCCAACAAATAAGCTGCCTAAATGGAAGGATATGGCTTTGATTTTGGAAAAGAGATGCCGAATGATGGAAAATTTGGAAAATGCTGCGGTAAAACCAACACCCAGCCCTCAGGTGGGAAAATCCAAAATATATCGCAATGCCTTCATCTCTTCTTCTAGTTCCAGCTGTATCTTGTGTAATCTCAACGATCATTACATATTTAAATGTAAAAGATTCCTGGATTTGACTCCAAATTTCGTTACAAGGAAGCGAAACGGCTACGCCTTTGTTTGAACTGCCTGCGCAAGGGACACAGCCTGCAACAGTGCAAGTCTGGACAATGCAGGCATTGTCACTCAAAGCACCACTCCTTGTTGCATATGGACTCAAATACAGGTCCTATCATAGCGCAGACTCCACTCGATTCGCAACATCAGTCACATTCAGCACTCGTCTCAACGGCTTCATCTGCAGCTTCGCTTGAAGTCCAAAATCAGACCGAATACGTGTTGCTAGCCACTGCCGTTGTTTACATAAAAAATCGATCGGGTGCACTTGTCCCTTGTCGAGCCATACTTGATTCTGCGGCTCAACTTAATTTGGTCACATCTCGTTTCGCAAACTTACTTCAACTTAAGCCTCATCGATCTGGCATTTTAATAGCAGGCCTCGGAGAATCGGCTGTCTCGTGTGACAATACTATTGAAGTTCAACTGCAATCTCGGAAAGCAGCTTATAAAACTTCGTTCACTGCAGCAATAACAAACACTATTACAGGGTATCATCCACACTTTGATATCAAGTCTACTGAATGGAATATTCCCAATAATGTCTACCTCGCAGATCCACTTTTCTACAAAAGCCAACGAATTGACGTGCTCATTGGTGCTGGTCTATTCTACGGCCTTCTATGTGTCGGTCAGATTAAATTAGCTGATAATCTGCCATTTTTGCAAAAAAACCAACTCGGCTGGATCGTAGGTGGAAGTATTTCTTCTGCAAATACTTGTAAATTTTCAACCTTGGCTGTATCTCGTGTAGAATCAACTTATCAGTCGGAGAGCGACGCATTGTCTGATATCGTCAAGCGATTTTGGGAAATAGACCATTGCTGCGGCACATCAGATGACGACTTGCTCTGCGAGCAGCTGTTTCAAAAGAGATTTACTCGACTTAGCTCCGGACAGTACTCAGTTCGTTTGCCCACCAAAACTAGCTTCGATTCCCTTGGAGAATCTTACTAGCGTGCTTTGCATCGGCTAAAGGCACTTGAGAGCAAATTTGCAAAAGGATTCCGTTCTAAAATCAGAATATTCAGCCTTTCTTAAGGAATACCTTGATTTGAGACACATGTCTTTGGGCAACAAACAGTCTATTCTACCTCAGTATTATCTGCCACATCACTGCGTGCGAAAAATGGATAGCACAACAACAAAATTGCGTGTTGACTTGATAGCTCGGCGAAATCTACCTCCGTCCTTTCTATAAATGATCTTCTTCTTGCTGGACCTTCTATACAACCTAAGATATTCTCAACAATTCTTCGATTTCGATTTTATCGAATTGCTCTGTGTGGCGACATTTGTAAAATGTACCGTTGCGTACGCGTATCACATCCTGATGAATATCTTCAGTGCATCTTGAGGCGCGACAGTCCTGTTGAAGAAGTGAAGGTGTACACTCTGGACACGGTTACGTACGGAACAAAACCGGCCGCTTTTTTAGCCATACGCTGCCACTTGCAGCGAAGATCGTTCGCCGAGATTTTTATGTTGACGACTTAATATCTGGAGGAGATTCTGTCGAAGAGGTCATGGAAATTCGAATGCGAGTAAAGGAACTGTTGCGAAGAGGTCACTTTCCGATTCGAAAGTGGTGCTCTAACGATCCAGCTGTGTTGCAAGGCAAGTCTGAAGATGAACGAGAAAGCTGACATTGCAAAGACTTTGGTTTTTGTTTGGGATCCAAGTTCTGACAACTTGATCTCCCAATTTTCAGAAAATTTGACTGAGAAGTCGGCAACAAAAAGATCTATCTTATCAACTATCGCGAGATTTAACGATCTCCTCGGAATAATAGCACCAATCATCACAAAGCTGAAAATATTCCTGCAGGAGTTGTGGAAAATTAGGCTTGACTGGGACGAAAGTTTGCCTCTAGCCCTGCATTCATCTTGGGTGGAGCACAAATCGCAATTTACAGCTGTCCGTTGCTTCAAATTTCCTCGCCTTGTTATGGTGCCACATGCCGCATGGGAGATACAAGGCATTTGCGATGCTAGCATGTCTGCCTACGGTGCATGCATATATGTTCGTTCGGAAGTACAAGGAAAATTCGCAGCGCACCTTCTTTGCTCTAAGTCAAGGGTTTCTCCACTTAAAACATTCACAATTCCCAAATTGGAGCTGGCCGCAGCACACTTGTTGGCCGAACTCATTTCTAACGTCATTTCATTGTAGCTTCCATTGTTGGTCAGATTCCACTATAGCTCTCTCCTGGATACGTAAAGCTCCATCTAGCTTCAATGTTTTTGTTTCCAACAGGATAGCTCAAATACAGGAACGCACTAAAGGAATGACGTGGCGGCACGTACCCTCCCAGATGAATCCCGCAGACATACTCTCTCGTGGATGCACACCACTCGAGTTGCTTGGATCGAGCCTGTGGTACGAGGGACCTTCCTTCCCACGATCAGGGAGCAGCTGACTGGCCAGCAAGCGTACCACCGTTGACAGAGCTACCTGAACGCCGACGTCGAGCATTCAGCAATCAGCTGGACATCTCATTTAGATGGAAATACCAAAATTATTTTGATAAGATGCAGCGTGTCTTTGCTTACATCCACCGCTTTTTACAACGCAAGCAGAAAGATCAGCCACGCTCAAAGGGTGCTCTCACAGTAGACGAATTCAGAAATAGCACACATTTGCTCGACAAAGCCATACAATTGGTTCATTTCGCTGCCGAATTCAAAGCTTTCGAAGAAGCAACTGTCATCAAAAATTGGATCGATCTCTCTGAATCCGTTTATTGATGAATCTGGATTGATGCGAGTTGGTGGGCGCTTGCAGAACTCGCTGTTGGACTTCGATGCTAGACAGGATGCTGTTACCAAAACGACATCCTGTAACCACTGCGATTATCCTTTTTTACCATCAGAAGTTTTTGCACGCTGGTCCACAAAGCCTTATTGCTGCCTTGCGGCAAAGATTCTGGCCAATTGGTGGACGGAAAACTGTTGCAGCCATCAGCAGCAAGTGCATTCGATGCTTTCGTTTGAAGCCTAAACTTTGCGAGGACATCATGGCTCCATTGCCAGCTGATCGTGTGCAGCCTAATCGCCCATTTCTCACCACAGGAATCGACTTCTGCGGCCCCTTCTCTTGCAAATCGGAAGTGAGGAACAGGCCATCAAGGAAATGCTACATTTCGGTTTTTATTTGTTTCGCCACCAAGGCAACACATCTAGAAGTTGTTGAAGACCTTTCCACATCGTCGTTTATCGCTGCATTGAAGAGATTTATTAGCATCAGAGGCAAACCAAACGCCATTTGGTCAAAAAACGCAACAAACTTTGTTGGTGCAAGAAACGAGCTCAAAGAACTGCGACAACTTTTTCTCAGCAACCCTCAAGCCAATGAGATAATGAACGCCTGCTGGTCAATCGGAATTAATTAGCACTTCATTCCACCGCGCTCTCCTCACTTTGGCGGTTTGTGGGAGGCAGCAGTGAAATCGGCCAAATTTCACTTCTATCGCGTTGTTGGGAAAACAATTCTGACGTTTCATGAACTTCGCAATCTAGTGTGTGAAATCTCTGCAACGTTAAACTCACGACCACTTTGTCCCATTACAGAGAATCCCTCCGACCGGGCCACTTCCTAATTGGGTCAACCTACGCAACATTTGATGAGCCTGACGTTACACACCTTGACATCAATCGACTTAGTCGTTGGCAACGCGTCTGCCAGATGCAGCTTCTTGGCGAAAATGGAGCTCCAATTATCTCTCGCTCCTGCAAGAACGTGGCAAATGGTGCAAATCTGTGCAAAATTTGGAGTCGAACAGCATCAATGGCGCATGGGGAGGATTGAAGATACAATCGCTGGAGACGATGGCACAGTTCGTGTTGCTATCATTCGCACTGCCTCTGGCTTAGTCAAAAGATCTGTTAGCAAGATCGCTGTTCTGCCCTTCGATACCACTTCGGTTGAAAGGATACCTCTTTCAACGGGGGGAGCATGTCGGGAGCAGAACTAGTGAAATATGTTTGCCTTCATTTATTTACATGAAATTGTTAATCTTGCCCATTGTTACAGTCAAGCTTTAACTGCATATGTACTCAATATAAGAGCTGCACTCTGTAAATGCGCTCTTGTCAACATTAAGCATTTGGCGCAAGTCAGTTTTTCGCTTATACACATTAAAAATACACGCGTGCACGCATCGCAACAAAAGCTGAACTAAAATTCTCGTGTAACTATTTCGAAAATTAATAACGTTACTAACTAACTGGCAGAAAGGGTTTCACAAAATAGTGTTCCCTCTAAACAATGTATGAAGAGCGAAAGCTTATTCAAAAATCTCTTACACCAAGCTTAGATTTGCGATTGCATTGGTGCGAGCCTTTTAGTCTTAATTTGATAATCTCAATATAAAGAACATTTTGTATCTGACTCGTGTTAAGTTTGTTATATTAATAAAATTATATTTTTTTTCTTAACTCAACGAACTTGACTTTAAATTATATACTTTATGGGGTCGAAGATGTCTCCTTCTGGCTGTTACATACGTTTGCACAGATTTGGTACCCGCTTTTTACCCATTTTATGGGTACAGGGTGTAAACAGAAGACTGTCAGATGGATGAGGCATCAATGTTTCCACCCCGCGCGCCCGACCTACCTGTGGTCCCATTCATCATAATTACTACCCTAATATATATTCCATTTAATTTAATTTAATACTAGTTTTAAACAAGTAAGAACGTTGCAGTCGGACGTACCGCTAGCAGAATACTCTGTTCCTAGTCCGGTATATTTTGCATATTTGTGGGTTCGGAAAGAGACGCGAAGAAAACAGTAGTCTGTAGGCCAAATTTGATGACTCTACCTGTACAGGTGTAGGAGATATAGATTTTGGCCATTTGCGGGAGAGGGTCAAACATTTTTTGATGCAGATTCGTCCAGGAAGTCAATATTAATCTGTATGCCAAATTAGGTAACTCTACCTTTGAAACTGTAGGAGATATCTGATCTGTCAGGAATCTCAACATTAGTCTGTATGCCAAATTTGGTGACTATAGCTTTAATAATGTGGAAGATACAGGTTTTCCCAAAATTGCTAGGGGTGGGGGTGTGGGGGCGATCTAGACACTTTATATATTAAGGGTATACACCAACATGTTTACCAAGTTTGGTTGCTCTAGCTTCAAGGATGTGGAAAAAAATGCGTTCATACGGACAGACGGACATTTCGCAACCCCAATATACTCTTTTTCCCTTCGGGAACAGAGTATAATAAATAAGTAAATAACAAATTTTTGCAAAAAATTAATTAAATTGTAATGAAAATAAATAATTAGGAAATTATAAGAATTCAATTTTAGACATCAAAACTTTTAAATGCAAACAATTTAAATAAAGAAAATAAATACCATGGGAATAAATTATTTCATGCGAATAGGGGGTTAATTAGCTGGTAATAAGGCGCCAATATTCAACCTACACCTACCAAGAGCTCTTGTTATGGGTCAGGGAAAGGCAAAAACAAATAATATGGAGTAAATAATTTATTATACTATCCCTTCAACAATTGCAATGATATATTTTAAGCCCGCGACACCACATACGGGTTAATAATTTTCAATGATCAGCTGTTTGGCAGCTAATGTGTGTGCAAATGTTAAACGTGTTGGTGTTGTTATTTACAGGGTCAACGGGTAAGTATTACAAGAAAACACAATAAAATAAATAAATAAATAGACTAATATACTAGTAAATAAATAAATATTGACAGGAACGGTGCACCAGCATCTTTATTGCAGTTTTCATTGCCGGCTGCAATAGAAGGTGCGCAGCAGAATAGGCCCAGACGCAGGCACATACATATGTTTGTAGGTGTGTGTTGCGAAAATGAGTGCGCAAGAAAATATGCTCAACGGGCACAACACAGGTAAGCTTGCACTAATTACTCCCTGTACCCATAAAATGGGTAAAATGGGGGTACTAAATGTGTGCAAATGTATGCAACAGGCAGAAGGAGACATCTCCGACCCTATAAAGTATATATATTCTTGATCAGTAGCAAAAGAGATTTCGATTTGGCCATGTCCGTCTGTCCGTCGTCCGTCCGTCCGTCTGTCCGGATGAACGCGTCGATCTCAGCAACTATAAGAGCTAGAGACACCAAATTTTGAATGTAGGTTCCTGTATACCATACGCAGATCAAGCTTGTTTCCAATTTCAGATATATTTTTACATTTTATTATATTTTTAAAAACGTTTTACAGACACACTTTTAAAGATATTGCTTTTGGAGTTGGCATGTATATCATATTGGTCATTCTTTATCTACTGTTCAAATTTCAAGTCGATCGGATAATAAACGCGGAAGTTATTCATGAAAGAAGATTCAGTGATACAGCGCGGGGGGTGGGGGGAAGAAGAAGCACAGCAACCACTTAAGCGATAGGCTTATGCGTTTGGTTAGTTACAGACCATCTAAATGCTCGAGGAACAATTGATAACAATCGAGCTCTACCATTTCGCTGAATTTTTCGGTATAGTATTCCTGCTCTCAACTTGTTAGTTTTTGCAACGTCCTCGGCAAGAGAATTTTCTTTCAATTTATATATTGTAATTTACTATTTCAGAATCTTGGCACTGTTCGACCAAAAGCCAATTACTTTAAATTTTTGCCAAATTAACTCGTTTTTCAGGAATTTTACAAGTTGTAGCAATCAAATCAAGTAAAGGCAAATTTCTTGAGAAGAAGTCAACATGAGCCATTCGTTTACCTTCCATATATTGTAATTCAAATGTAAATGACTGTAAATAAACCCACCATCTTTGTACTCTGGAAGATAGGTCATGTTTAGTTCTTGATGCTTTAAGTGAGTTACAGTCAGTAAAGACAAAAAAATTTCTACCCAATAAATAATGGCGAAAATGTTTTATAGACAAAACAACAGCAAGAGTCTCCAACTCATAAGAATGATACCGTGACTCTGCAGGTGATTCTAAAATATTCAATGAAATAAGACTTGTTGTTGATTTTGTGTGTCAAGATGGCACCGTATCCACGAGAACTTGCATCGGTATGCAACTCAATTTGATACTGCGGGTTAAAAATGACTAAGACTGGCTTTTGTGTAAGGATTGAAATGACTTTTTGTCTTATTTGTTCATGGTCTGGCCTCCAAACAAATTTATTCTTCTCAGAAGTTAAAAGATATAACGTCTTCATAAAGCAAGAAAATCACTGTATAAATATTCGAAAATAAGACGCTAACCCAATAAATTGTCGTAAAGCGGAAACCGATTGAGGAGGTTGCAAAGTAGTTAATGCTGCAATTTTAACCATATTCGGAGGAATTTCACCTGAGCTCACTTCGTGTCCCAAATATTGAACTGTTGAGTTAAGAAAAGAACACTTTTTTATATTGAATGAAAATCCAGCTTTCGTGAGACAATCAAGAGCAATCTGTAACCTTTCTAAAGCCTCACTTTTCGTTGCAGCAGCCACCACTACGTCATCCATATACACGATCACAAATGTATTTGCAAAGTCTCCGAATGCTTGCATCACTGTACGTTGAAAAACTGAAGGCACATTCCTGAGCCCAAACGGCATTGCTAAAAATATTGTCCGTCTGGTGTGACAAAAGCAGTACACTCTATCGAATCTTCGTGCTATCTGGCTATCTGGTCCGATATTAGCGGCAAGGGGTATCTATCTGAGACCGTATTAGAATTTAATTCACGGCATCGACGCACAAATACTTATCGTCTAAAACATGGAACAATATTTCAATACAATGATGGTTAAAGTTTATGTAGCTAAGTATTTGCAATGTGCTACATATGCTGCCGTTGCCAATTCCTTTCAATATCACTACATTGTTAATTCTTTTCCCAACTAATTTGGTACTTATCTTTTGTTTGGTTAATGAACATTCCGCTCCAGAGTCGAACGTAGTTGCAAACGTTTCACCTTGATGAACCATCTCTCCTTTGGGCTCAACAATTTCAAAAAGCTCGACTCTTTTCATTTGAGGCGAATTTTTGACCTTGTCCATTTTGGGCTTGTCGCAGTGTGTTGAAATATGGTAAAAGGAAAGAAGAAGCACAGCATACACTTAAAATGCCTCGCTTGCGCTGTCGCTTTTGCTGTTGCTTGAGCGTGTGCGTCTTTGTGTATGTATGTGTGTATGTGTAAGTGTGCGAAGATGCGACCGCAAATTTTTGACCTGTGTACAGGAGTTTTGTAGTCGGGTATACTCGACTATAGCATTCTTACTTGTTTTAAAATGTACAACTTCACACCATTTAATGTTGCTTTTTGCAGGGTATTGGCTGCTGTATGGCCAGGCCAAAAATTTGCACTGCCCGGCGTGGGCTTAGAAAAGGGGATCACCTGCGAGGCTGTCAACACCAATGGAACGGACTCACTTGGATCACTTTAGCTGGCTGGCGACGGAGGCCTTCGATTTTATCCGCCGTGTTCGGCTCCAGCGCACTTCTCTGCCACTTGCCGGTGAGTTACTCACCGTCAGTCATTTCACTGACCCGGCTGCTATTTACGCTCTTCCAGGCCAGGGTGCCGAGGATAGAGAATATGTCACACACTGTTCACTGGGCAGATCGAATGCATATACTCACATGTTCAGAGTTAATCCTCACACACAAACAAATACAAACTATATATATTATGGCCCGCCTACGTGCACATAACCTGTTCTAATCGCGCGATTCGCTTTTCACTCCTATTTATTCCCTTACAAGCGCCACAGTATTGGCCGCCTGCTCCCCGCTACTATTACATACCCCTAGACTCCCCCAACTAAACACTGCTTACTAATCAATTTTTATTGTCAGCCCTGGTCTTGCATGCGTTGGTACTTAGCCCGGTACAAAATGGAACAAGTACATCATCGGAGAACGCATGGGAATGAGGTTCGATGTGAAACACCGATTCACACTGACATCATCAACATCCAACATCAATTGAACCTTTGACGTTAGCAGGGATTTGATTTTAATAATAAAGTTGCTGCTGTTGTGCAGCATTACAATGAGTTAACACTTTACTATTGACGGTACTTGACTAAAAAAAACGAGAAACTAACCCAGAGTAACCAGCCTCATTGGTCATCTAGCTCATTCAAAAGAGATGGTGGGACGAATGGTCAAATTTCGGCACGGGTAAAATTATGGGAACATCATGACAGATGATGGGGGATGTTAGATGTTGACTCAGTGTGAAGAACCTATAAGGATTAACAGCTGCGTGAGTAACATAATAAAATGTGTTTATAATAATGGTATGTCCGTATGTATGTACTACATATATACAATTTGTGTAAATATGCACACATTCCAATTCCGATTTGTTGTCCGTTTGCATTTAAGCAACATCTTAAACGGCATTCTGTTGCTTTATAATGTTCACACACTGCATTAAAATAAATTTTCTTAATCATATTTAAAATCAATTGCAAAATTGGATGAACCGGTGCCAGTGTTCCCACACCAATTTTGGTATTTAATTGTTCTCTCAGAACACGTGAGGCATTCCCCAAAGTAATAATTGGTTGTGTTAGAATTAGCTATTGTTGAATTTAGAAACATAACTATTTCAGAATTAAGTATATTTTAATTATTGGTTAATAATACTAAAATTACGAGAACATACAAAATAAATCGATTTTTAAAAATAAGTAAGCCTAGTTCTAAATATTTAAAATGCACTTATTATGAAATTTAAAATTAAGTAAATATAAAATTATAATAGTAAATAACAAAACGAACACATTAATGAATATCGATCAAAACTAGAGTTCAGTAAAATGTTAAGTTAACTTAGGACGACCCTTATAATTAAAATATGAATTTTATATCAAAAAAATATGCTTTGTTTAATTTCAACAATTGTCTGTCCAGTATCCTTGCTGGGATATTATAGAATGTGTTAGAGGACTTTGAGCCTTTGGACTAGGGACAATGTATAATAATTTTAAACATTGTCACAGCCACACACACAAGATAATAAATTCGCTCGAACAAAATTAAAATTTAAAAAAAAATTGCAACAACATGAGTTGTAAGCAAGTTCATGGGCAGGGGTTCAGCTCAATCGCGCCCAGAGTCTTTTACAAAGAAATTTATAAAATGCCGAGAAAAAGAGACTTAACCACCCTACCGGGTCTCTCACGGTACTACCGCTGAAACCCCCGGCGGCGCCTTAAGTGGTGTCAGGACCTACAGCCCGCGTTGAGAAAGCCCTAACGCGCGGTAGTGCCCCGGCCCACCGCCGAGGTAGGCTTATGAGTGGAATGTTACACCACCAGGGATACCTGGGGTGATCCAGGCGAGGGAAAAGGCCAGCAGAACGTGTTGAGAACTCTCTAACACGCTTTATTGGCCCGTCCACCGCCAGGGAAGAGCTGTGGTGGGAAGAGGGGAGGGGTAGAGTTTACACCACCAGGCCCACCCAGTACGCACACTGAGACTCTCTAGTACGCGTATTGGGTTACCTGGGGTGATCCAGGCAGGAGACAAGGCCAGCAGGGCGTGTTGAGAACTCTCTAGCACCTTCTGTTGGCCGGTCCACCACCAGAGCAGAACGCAAGACACTATGTAGAAGAGGGGTAGAAGCGGAGTCTTTCAACACATGTATTTGAGGGTTTTCTTTATTTAAATCAATAACACTAAATTTCCCTAACCGCACCGTGAACTCGTCCTAACTCGCTCCTTTGAGCACGCATGGCCAGGTTACCCACTGTTCGAAATCGTCCTCTCGGCGTTACTCCCGGCCGTTATGGTCGCGTTGCGCGCGGTTCAAATTTACAATTTGGATGATGTCCCGTTGGCCGGCCGGTTGATCCACGTGTACTTGTTCGTTTCGGCCGCTTAATCGCGCGCGCTCTTCTGTCTTTTTTGCTACTCCCTGGGCGACGGCCTTGACCTCATTCTTGAACACGCGCTTGAGCCTCTTGCTGCTCTAGGGCTGCCCGATCGCTGCTTGCTCTCTTACCCCTTCTTGTCTGCGCCCTAACTCCTGGGCAACTGGTATGTGTCAGCGAGCGCGTATGTATATGGTGAGTTTGCCGGCTGCCGTGAGCGCGCCTCTGTGTGGTACGCTCTCTATGTGCTGCTTGCATTGATCGTGTGCGCGTGACTGTGTGCCTTGTGTTCTCGCAGTCGCGGCACTCCCGTTCACTCTCGGCTTGGTGCGTGCTGTCAGTGTCAGTGTTGTCCATGACTGTCATTGATGCTCTGCTCTTATGAAACTATTTGCTATTGTTTCCTTACTTATTTTATATATTTAAATTTCTTCGCTTACAAACTATTAAAACTAAAAACTTCATGTTACTTAATTCTATAAAATAATATTACTGAATGGGGGGGGAGCGTCCTACGCTCCTTCACCCCCTCCCTACTTCGGGGTTATTTGTGAGACCGTTCCCTCACGCCGAATGTTGGCCTTCCACCGGAAGATGTGTGGTGCGATGGGGAATAGGTTCCGGACCCGCAGTTTGGCGTCTGGATCGGCCAGATAGTGCTCGTGGAACACTATTAATGACATCGGCAGCCTCGTCTCGCTTGTGCTTACGCACCAGGTCGGCGGCGCGACGCCCCACTCCTCTTCCTCCTCTTCGGCTGCATCCGGGGCCTCGCCCACACCGTCGCTTGTTGAGGAGTGCTGTCCGGTGGTACCGGACCGAGGTGCCTGCTCGTTGACCCGACTCGCGGTCCCGTTGGTGTCGCTGTCCGTTGTCGGTGGTTGGTCGGGGGTACCGGACTCGAGTGGCTGCTCCTCCCGGACGTCACCCACAGTTGGGTGCATCTCCAGCTCCTCCAGCACCTCCCGCAATGCGTCGTCGTCGAGACTTGGGTCCATGTTTTTCTCCGTGGATATGCCAGAGAGCGCCGTTGACCGGACTACCTGATTTGGCCCTATCAGCCATGACCCATAAGTTGGCGGGGGCGACGCTGCGTACGGTGGTGGCGGGTTCTCCCAGCGTCACTGGACTCCTCGCCACCTTCTTCCTCCATATTACGCATGTTTTGGTCGTCCTCAGCCTCGCTCCCCTCCCACTCGGTGTCGTGCGCCAATTCCTCTACCTCACTACTATCGCTCTCCTCGTCCTCGTCCTCCATGTTGCCGTATGCCCGTATGCCGTTGGCGTCAAACCTCCCGTCTGGCTCGACATCGCTGTCGTCAGATGGTATCGTGATGGTGTCGGTGGGCAGGATCGGAGTATCCGAAACTCCCTCCGTTTCCGTGGCGTTTTGGCACGCGACCCAGTCCATAACTGACTGCATCGGTCAAGCGCGTGGGGGTGCCATATCCCATCGGGGATGTGCACTTGCTTTAGCAGGACTTGGGGGTTCAGCCACTGGTCCAAGGGACGGCCCAACTCTTCGTCGTCTGCCCACATGGACCGTGTGGCTGACTGTTTCTCGTGTGTTGATATCTGACGCTTCTATGGTTTGGGTAAGAAAAGATTCCTATGATTACTAACCATCCTACCTATCCTAGCAACTGGCCCTGCGGTGCGGTGTTCTATGTTTACTTAGTTTAACTTAATTAGGCTCGGAAGAAGCTTTTACATTCGTGTTTCTGATGGTAATCCATCAGGTTTGGCCTCGTGGACCTTGTTTGGCGCAACTCAACCGTCTGCTGGTCACTTCGCTTATCAATACTCGATGTCCTGTTCCTGCTCCTTGTCCTGCGTAGCCTAGTGCCCCTGGTCCTCTCTCGGTTGGTGGTGGCAAGTTTTCGTCTGCTCTCGCCTGGAACTCTTTTCTCATGGACGTTGATGTACTAAAACGGGCAGTACATTCAAGTGGCTCAACGACACCAAGCACGGTCTTGTTAACGCACTGACCCAGGCAAAATACAACCCCTCTCCTAGCCAACTGAACGAGAGCGCCACATAACGTGGGTTAAAAAAGATCGCTGAACAGATAAGTAAATACAAACTAAATGAAAGTTATACATAAATTTAACAATAGACAAAAAGTACCTATAAATTACACAGATAACATAAAAGTGAAGTTCTGAGTAAGGAAATAGAAGTAGTATTACAAATCAAATGATAAAGGTTTTTATAATTAGAGCATAGAATACGAAAAGGGTTATGGATAGCATAGTTAGTATTAAAAGTTTGAAGAAAAGAGGAAGAAAGTTGCTAGGACTTCTGATCGGAACTGCAAAACTAATTTGGCTGATTAACTCAGAATAATCAATTTCCCCATCAATTAGTTTGTGTAAGAAAATAACCCCAAGCATGTTTCTAGGATTAACAAGTAAGAATGCTATAGTCGAGTATACCCGACTACGAAACTCCCTGTACCCAGGTCTAAGACATTCAATCACATCTACGTCCACTTACACATACATACACACATACACAAAGACGCACACACACACTGGCGGTAAAAGCGACAGCGCAAGCGAGGCAATTTAATTGGTGGCTGTGCTTCTTCTTCCCCCTCTCGCTGCATCACTGAATCTTCTTTCGTGAATAACTTCAGTGTTTATTATCCGATCGACTTGAAATTTGGACAGTAGATTAAGAGAGATTAAAGTATTGTACATGCCAAATCTTAAAGCTATATCTTGAAAATTGTTACTGTAAAACGGTTTTAATCGATTTGCGGGGGAGCGGGGGAAGATATCTGAAATATGAAACAAACTTGATCTGCGTATGGTATACAGGAACCTACATTCCAAATTTGGTGTCTCTAGCTCTTGTAGTTGCTGAGATCGACGCGTTCATACGGACAGACGGACAGACAGACGGACATGGCCAAATCGAAATCTGTTTTGATACTGATTAAGAATATATATACTTTATAGGGTCGGAGATGTCTCCTTCTGTCTGTTACATACATTTGCACAGATGTAATGCCCCCTTTTTACCCATTTTATGGGTACAGGGAGTAAAAGAGAAGGAAGATTTATTAGCAAGAGTCTACTACGATAAGAAGGCAAGTGAGTACTAGGTTTCCAGTTAATATACCGGAGTGCGCAGAGAAAAAATTGTTTTTGTACCGATTCTATTCTATCCTGATGAACCTTGTATTGGGGACACCAAATACAAGACCCATATTCAAGATAGGTGGAACAAGAGAAGTATGAAGAGTTTTAGTAATGTAGGGATCGTTTAATTCTTTAGACCAACGCCTAATGAAACCCAGCACACCAAGGGCACGGTTAGCGGTGGAAGAGATATGTTTGTCAAATCTTAGCTTGGGATCTAAAAGGATACCCAAATCATTACCTGACTCAATTCGGACAAGCGGCTTACCATTAAGAATATAATTATTTAAAAGGGCACCTCCATTTCGATTATTATATTTGGGAAATCACCCTAAGGGTCTTATACCTGCCGCCAGGTACCTCGAACCATGGCTCCGGTCGCAGTACCCCCATCTTGGCAAAGCCGACACTACCTGGGGATTAAGGCGAGCAAGTGACACCCGTTTACTCCGAGGTTAATACAGTGTCCATTGCCGGGCAGCACCCTCGTGGAGGGTTCAGTTCAACGGTTTTCGCCAGCCATTTGGCTGATTAATTCGGAAGAATCAATTTCACCATTTATTAGTTTGTGTAAGAAAATTACAACAAGCTTGGTTCAACTTCAGCTGACTCTGATCAGGCTATCACCGATCTTTTTGCCGAGTTTTTTTTAAACGACTTATAGTTCACAGCCTTATCAAATGGTTTCGCCTTATCCTTATCATGTCAATAGCTCCAATTGCATTTTTGGGCCTTTAATCACTGAATGTTCGCTTCTACGTGATCTAAAAGCCATTAAGCCATTTTCATCTGGCCAGGGTTCGTGAAATATAGATCTACTACCACTAACCTATTGCAATTCACTACTCTTGTCATAAAGGGATTTCAAACCAATTTTGCAAACAGATGTTATTTACACTGATTTCAGTAAGGCTTTTGACTCTGTTCATTCATTCATTATTACTTCACAAGGTGCATCTTCTGGGATTTCCAAATAACTGAATTCCAGAATTAGCCAGATTAGTTTTGCAGTTCCGATCAGAAATTCTAGAAACTGTCTTCCTCTTTCTTTTCAAGCTAGTAATGCTAACTACTATCCATAACCCTTTTCGTATTCTATGTTCTAATTATAACAATCTTTATCATTTAATATGTAATGCTAGCTCTATTTCTGTACTTAGAACTTCACTTTTGTGTTATCTGTGTAATCTATAGTTTCTTGTCTATTGTTTTTATTTATGTAGAACTTGTATTTTGTTTGTACTTATTAATATGTCCACGCGCCCCTCGATCGGTTGGGCGGGAGGTTAACAAGCCCGTGCTTGGTGTCGTTGGGCCACTTGAATGTACTGCCCGTTAAGTACATCCGCTATAATCGCTGACAGGCAGGGACAACACTGACAAACACACATTAGAGCAGAGCATCACTGATAGGCACGGACAGCACTGACAATCACACGCGCCAAGCCGAGAGTGAACGGGAGCACCGTAACAGCGAGAACACAAGGCACACAGACACACGCACACGATCAACATAAGCAGCACAGAGAAAGAGAATGTACGGAGCGCGCGCTTTGCGTAGACTCATCACATACAGACGCGCTCACAGCAGCCATACACCATATACATGCGCGCTCGCTCACAGACACCAGTTGCCCAGAATTAAAAGCACAGGCAAGAAAGGGAAAAGGAGTCTGGGGAAAGAGCGAGCAGCGCTTGAGCAGCAAGAGGCTCAAGCGCGTGTTCAAGAATGAGGTCAAGTTAGTTGCCCTGGGAATAGAGACAGAAACGGACGTGTACGCCCGCTGGTAAAACGTAAACAAAACGGGACCGGCGCAACGGGACCTTTCATAAAGGCGACACATTTCGGCATTGGAAAACAACGCGAGACATAAGGTGAAGGAGGAGTACGACTGGAGGAGAAGAGGAACGCGTCGAGTGTGTAAGCTGGCTATGCGTGCTCCAAGGAGCGAGTTAGGACGGTGCGGTTAGGAAAATTTATTTTTCATTTATTTAAATAATGACCAGAAAACATGTCTCAAATGCGTTCCGCCCTGTCGGGGTTGCAGGACCGGTGCTTATGTTAGAGACTCTAAAAATACTCTATCGGCCCTATTTTCCCTATGGATGGTGACCCCATCCGAGCTTACCCACATGCATTAGAGAGTCTCAGTGCGCGTTGATGGAATCTGGCGGTGTAAACTCTGCCCCTTCCCCCTTTTCTATCTAGCTCTCCCTGGTGGGGAACATGCTAACAAAGTGCGTTACAGAGTTCCCAACGTGCTTTGCTGGCCCGGCCCCCTTGTGGATCACCCCAGGTACGCCAATGCACACATTAGAGAGTCTCAGTGTGTGTTCTGGGTGGACCTGGTGGTGCAATGTTTCATTATAATACTGCAACGTTGCTGGCGTGAATCAGAGATAAGTGTAAGCCAAGTGTATATCCTCAAGACACCCTGAGCAATACCCACACTGATAAAGTGAAGACGCAACCAAAGTTCAGGATTAACAAACGCGGGAAAATGGGAGTAAGATGGATCGCATTCCGTCGTAATGACGAACTGCAGCAGCTAGCGCAGGAGTTCGGACTCGGAGCTACCGGTTCGGTGGAAGAGTTGCGTGGAAGGATCTCGGCGATCCTGACTAGGGGTGAACACCGGACGCGATTCGGACAATGCTGGGGGAATTGGAATCCAGCTACGGAGATGCGCCAATCCCTCTCTGACCCCTTCATCAGCACCCGTTTCCCGAGACACCAAGGATAATCACTATCATCAGCTGCAACTGCCTGTGGCGGAACTAAACACGTCTAACCGAGGATTATCGGAGCAGACCGGTGTCGACCGAGATGCCGCAGTGCATAGGCTTGCATGACTGGGACGAGACGAGATCTCGTGTTCCATGTTGGCGGACAAGCTGCGCAGCTGGGGTATCTTCTTCGACGGCCTCTGAGATTCTTTGAGCTTCATCGAAAGACTGGAGGAACGCGTAGCGGCATACCGGGTGAGTGTTGAGCATTTTCCACGAGCCATATCTGGACTGTTGACTGGTCGGGCGGAAGGTTGGTTCCGCACGTACCACATGCAGCATGAGTCCTGGGAGGGATTTAAGACGGAGTTTCTTGATTTCTTCCTAACCCCTCGGTATTTCCAACGCTTGGAAGATACCATACGCGCACGATACCAACGTCCAAGGGAAGCCTCGGGACTGTCTCATTGAGCTGCGATTGATGATGCGGAGAGCTCAGTACTTCCCAGAGAAGGAAATAAAGCGCATCTATGAAAATTTTCTTCCGGAATACCAACTGTTTACCCGGCAACACGAATTCAAGACGCTAGCCACGCTGACACAGTTGATCACGGTCTATGAGACCACCAGAAACCGCGACCCCGCCCGATTCGCTACAATAGTGCCCACTCGCATCGGAAAGCCCCAGCTGAGCCCAAACATCGAGTACGTAGAACTCACTGTAAGCACGTCTGGATCCGTGTCGCTAGATGCAGCCCTGGTCCCTCGAAGTCCTAAAGGATCAAATATATTTGGACAACCGAGAAATAGAGAAGGCTCTACTAGTGATGCCAACGATACTGGACAACGTAATCTTGGATCTAGAGTTCTTGTGCGGAACACAGACGAAGATCCCGACCACAAGACACGCTGCCCCGTCCCGTACTGATGACCCCACGCCAGGCACCAACACCGACAAGGACATCGAAGCAAACAGCCAAAGTGAAAATTCAGCCGGCCAACCTCGTAGAGACCACGCAATCCAATGTTGCACCGAAGAGGACACCGTAGGACGCCGATACGGCGGACAGCCTGCCAGCCTCGTACAGACCGAACTGGCTATGGTGCGCCCAATATTACATCGCAGGACACAACCACGGCGAACACCCAGCCTGCCAGCGTCGTAGAAACTGAGCAGGCAGTCAGAGTTAATGAAAGGAACCAGACAACAAGGAATTATGAGTACCCACAACGGACCAGGGCGTACCCCAGTACCCCCTCAAGCCATTGGAAGACTCCACGGTTGCCCAAAACAAAAATCCGTATCCTCGTCTAACGCCCTCGCCAGAGCAGGATACCAGAGATTCGCGGAAAAATAGCGATCCGATTGGCTGAGCAATTGTGATGACGACAGCAGCGTCGGAAGAGGCCATCTTACTCGAGCGACATTCGGAGCCTCCTCTTGGGTCAAAACATTTCTGGACCACGAATTGGCTCAATCCGAAGGATCGACAGGAGTCTCCCACATCGCCCAACACACGATTGTCATGACAGATGACAAACCATTCAAGCAGTGGGACTTTCCAAAGAACAGCGATATAGTTCTAGTTGACAAAAAGGCGGGTGAAATGTGGATGTTCGTGGACTACCGGGTCCTGGATGCTCGATTTGTGCCAGATGCGCATCCTCTTCCGGGTATAAATCACATCCTGGAGAAGTTTAAAAATGCGAAGTACATTTCTTCTCTGGACTTCAAGAGTGGACACTGGCAGATCCCCATGGCCAAAGGCAGCCGCAAGTACACAGCGTTTACGGTGCCATCCCAGGGTCTCTTTCACTGGAAGGTTATGCCATTTTGGCTACACTCCGCTCCGACCACCTTCCGACGAGCATTGGACAGCGTTATCAGCCCAGAGATGGAGCCACACGCCTCTGCATATTTGGATGACATCGTTGTCAAATTAGCCACCCTGGAGGAGCACGTGAACAACGCGACTATGATCTGAGCACAGTGTTGACACAAAATTTAGAGCGAGGCGAACGAGTGACAGCATACGCTAGTTGCCACCTTCTCAAGGCCGAGGAAAACTAATCAGCGAAGAATAATGCCTCGCCATCGTTTGGGCCATTCGGAAACTACGCTGCTACTTGGAAGGATGGAGATCATCACAGACCATCTCGCCTTAAAGTGGCTCAACACGATGGACAACCCGCAGGACGCATCGCTCGCTAGGCGCTGGTACTTCAGCAATACAGGTTCGACATTGTTTACCGACGCGGCAGTTAGAATATAGTTGCTGATGCGCTCTCTCGTCAACCATTGAAAGTCCTCCAACGAGCCCAGGAAGACACTACGAAGTGCCCTTAGATACAACGGTTACAAAAGCGAATGCTGGAACAGCCTGAGAAGTTCTCCGAGTACCGGCAACCAGTATAACGTCCCATCGAGGAAGGACACGTGACATGGAAGCTTTGCGTGGCCAGCCAGCATTGGCGTCGAGTGCTAGAAGAGTGCCGCGATCATCCGATCGCAGGGCACCTGGGGATCCGGAAAACAGCGACTCGAGTAACCCAACGTTACTTTTGGCAAGGACTTTTAAGTGATGTAGCGCGATACATTCGACAATGCGAGAAGTGCCCGAAATTCAAGGTAAGCCAAACAGCCGGACAAATGTATACCCGACAAGCACATGGCCCGTTTCACATCCCTTGCACCGACTTCATTTGACCATTACCACTTTCCAAGTATGGAAACTCGACGCTTCTCGTGTTCTTCGATTTCTTCTCCAAATGGGTAGAGCTGGTACCCTTACGGAAGGCCACAACGGCTCAACAGGAAAAGTCGTTTCGGGAGCGGATACTGTGCCGGCTTGGAGTGCCACGGAAGTTAGTATGCGACAACGGGACGCAGTTCACGAGTATGTCGTTCCGAACTTTCTGCAAGACGGCAGGTATGAAGTTGGAACATACGGCACCATTCACCGCAACAGAACCCGACTGAAAGGGCAAACCGGACGATCAAGACAATGGGGGCCCAGTACATCGAGGAAGACCAAAACACCTGGGATGAGTTGCTACCGGAACTGAGCCTAGCAATCAACAGCCGCCCATCAGACACTACGGGATTCAGCCCAACGTTACTGCTACAGGAATTAGAGACCCGACTATCAGGGGCTATTTACGAAGAAGTCACGCCGGGAATGGGCGAAGTCACCGAACAGCCAGCCGAGAAAATCTCACGCCTTAAAGACATATTTCAGGTGGTTTAGGACAACATCCAACAGGCCTCGCAGGAGCAAAGGAAGACCTACAACCTCCGCAGAAGAGAGTGGAGACCCACTCTAGGATCTCTCGTGCTCCTACGCAAGCACCACCTATCAAAGGCTTACCGGAGGCTTCGCTGAGAGCTAGCACCTAAGTACATGGGACCGTACAGGTTAGTCCCCGAACATATTGAGGTTGCAAGGCCGACACCGAAGGACCACCAGCTTGGCGGACTTAAAAGAGTTCCAGGCAAGAGCAGACGAAGACGCGCCACCGCCAACCGAGACAGGACAAGAACACCAGACGTGCAGGAGTGCCAGAGCGGCGCATAGCCAGCAGCACGATTCACGGTGGCCTGTTTTGATGGTTTGCCATCTTAACGTCCCCGCCCCCACGTGGGGGAAAACCTCACTCGCTAAGCATGACATCGAGCAGTGGTGAGAAAATTTACCAGCAGATTGTTGAGTAACGCCAAACTAGATCCACAGGGCCAAATCTGATGGATTACAATCAGAAACACGAATGTAAATGCTCCTTCAGAGCGTAATTATGTTTAACTAAGTAAACAATGCACACCGCACCTCAGGGCCTGTGTTAGGATAGGTAGGATGGTTAGTTATTTTAGGAATCTTTTATATTCGTGTTCGCCTTCATTCGCCAACGGACGTGTTTTTTCTTGCGTCTCGCAAATTGATATATTTCCCCGTTTTTACTCCCTGTACATATAAAATGGGTAAAAAGGGGGTACTAAATCTGTGCAAATGTATGTAACAGGCAAGGAGACATCTCCGACCCTATAAAGTATATATATTCTTGATCAGTATCAAAAGAGATTTCGATTTGGCCATGTCCATCAGTCTGTCCGTCTGTCGCTCTATCCGTAAGAACATGATTGTGATTGGATGTTTTAGACCTGGGTACAGGAGTTTCGTAGTCGGGTATACTCGACTATAGCATTCTTACTTGTTTTCAATTAACAATTCGCTATTTTCGAACTTGTGACTTGTTTTAATACTTCGGTTGTGTTTAGCACAAAGTTGGACAATAATTACATAAATTGTATCTAAGTACAAAAAGAATCTGCAGCCTAAGCTTGTTGTATTGTACAGTTGCTTGGTGCCAAATATTTTGTTTCTGTACTTCGACGCTTTGCTATCGTCGCGCTCTCTCTTTGCTCACGCTTACACGCTTACATTGTTGTTGTTTTGTGTTGGTTTTATTTTGCTTTTTATTCCGTTGTGCAGTTTTCGGTCGCCGCGCTTGCGTTTCTGTAACTGTATTGTTGTGATTGTAAGCTCAAATTTGTTACATTAGATTTTAACCCTAGTGTGCCTTATTTTTAATTGCCTTTATTTTTATTTGCGTTGCAGTGTTTTTGGTAAATCTCTTTTTTTATATATATTTATTTTTCTGTCACTCTTGTAATTAATCATGGTTGTCTGTTATAATAAAAATTTCCAGGTTAGAGTAAATGTTAAAATGGGTTTTGTTTGCTGCTAGCTATGTGACAATGTGTCACATGAAAAATGTGCTGGCCTTAACGGCCGAATTATAGACCAGACTGAGTCTAAATCTGGTCTAAAGTGGACATGCGAATTCTGTAGAGAGGTGGAAAGAGATATTATGGGAATCATGCGGCATACTAAGAAAGGCTTTGGATATATTTTGGCGCGGTTTAAAAAACTGTTCGAAGGTTTCTCCGATTTGGGGAATGATTTTGAAAGCATGAAACTTTTGAATGAGTCTCCAAAGCGGAAAAAGGCCAATTTTAGGCTGTCCATTGGTCCAAATGATCATCGTCCACTTCCCTCACACGTATCCACTACACTCCTGAGAGAAATGCCGAACTAATTAATTTATCGTCCCCATCTCCATATATTTCAATCAGAAGTGACGAGAACAGCATCGTGCCCATGGATGTTGTTCCTTCTGACCCTGGCGAGCTTCCTGATTCGGTGGTTGTTAACACAGTTGATCCTGAATAACTTTCTAGTGTTAATATACCGGTCGAAACAGATGGTCTATCAACCAACGCTATGGCTGCACTGGACGCTACTGTGTCGGTTGTTAAGAAGTGCTAAGTGTTCCACCAAGGAAACAAACATCTAAGGATGTTAAGGCCTTTATACAGGCCAAATCAAAAGCCTTTATTACGGTGGAAAAATTCAAATTCTTATATGCTCGGGAAATTTCGTCATTTACGATAAGTGTTCCGGCCGAAAATTTTAACGATATTTGTTGTAAAGAATTTTGGCCGGATCACTTAGTCATTAAAGAATACACTGCAAAAAAGCAAAATCAGCCTCCGGTTTTACTTCCTTCTGGTGGTAGTTATAAACCACCTCTTGGCACCTCTGATAGTACAAAGCCTCTCTCTTGGCTATCAGAATGTTAGAGGTCTTTGTAGTAAACTTATAGCTTGTTTCCACGACATCATATTTCCACATTTTTCGTAATTTTTTTTATTTTGGAAATTTGTCACATTTTTCCTGTAGAAAATCCCATAAGGAAAAAAATTACAAATTCGTCATATTTTTAATATGATGCCATTCGCCCCGGCATTTTTTTTAGTATTTTCTTATCGAGCTCACGATGTTTATCGATTAACTGGTGCAAAGGTAAACAATGACGAGTTGTGCGCCAAAATTAATTTTTGAATTAAATAGTAAAATGCTTATATCTTAATGTTCCTGTATTTAGTAAGGATGAGGTTAAAAGGAAAAGTTTGTCCGGAGGTGCATCCTCGAACTGGCACTATTTTGACAAGGTACACCGCCTTTTAGGAGCATTGAAGTTTGTGCACTTCACAGGTGCGCACTCGCAATTTCATTGTAAATTTCTCCCATCTCCGCATCCCAGACATCTTCCAATTGTTCAAAACCGTACGAACACATCGCAACTAAATGCCTATTGATATGCAACTTTGACTTTTTACAGTTCTGCCATTATTTGCCATATTTTTCACTTTTTGTGAAAATTTTCATCAAAACAAGCCGAACTGCTGATTTATTTCGGGCAAATGACAAATTGCGCATTTGACCGTGGAAACACCATCATCCACATTTATGGAATGTGACATGTTTTAGCTGTAGTGGAAACAGGCTATTAGTAATCTTTACCTAAACAGCCTTACTTTTCCTTTTCAAGTCGTGGCCTTTTCTGAAACATGGCTAAGGCCCGACATTCTTAATTTTGAAATTATGTCAAGCAAATTCGCCAAACATAGAAAGATCGCGCTACTCTTTGTGGTGGTGGTGTTCTTAGATATTGAATTTGTTGCTGTAAAATTGATCTTGTCTGGTGTTTGCTTTTTATTACTTGTTCTTATATTCCCCCTTCTTCAGATTTATCTGTATATTCTTTGCATGCCTCTGCTATACAATCTGTCTCCTCTATGCTTTCTGACCGTGATTTTCTTGTAGTTCTCGGCGACTTCAATATTGCCGGTACTACCTGGATATCAAATTTTGACTCCAATGTGTTGTCTTCCGCATCTCAGCACGATTTCATTGACAGTTTTGTTGGAATGTCATTGTGTCAAATCAATGGTATCCCAAATTCTTTACTTAAAATGCTTGATCTTATTTTTGTCTTCGAATCCTCCTCCTTATCTGTCTCCCGAACTGAATCTATATCCAATCCTGAAGATCCAGACTGACTGGTCCCAGCTTTGCATATGTAGAGACATGAATAGTGCAATTAAAACTTTTTACTCTACTTTAAATTCATTATTTTATATTTGAGTCCCGTTGCTTAAGCCATCTAGGTCTAACAAACCTCTGTGATTTACACGGGATTTAATTAACTTGAAAAATAGAAAGTCGAGACGGTACAAGAAGTTCAAGGAATCTGGCTCTTTCTTGGATTTCTCTAACTTCTCTGCACTTAATATACACTGTTATAATAACAACCTCAGAAGCTGTAGGCTACAGTTTCAGCGGGATCCTCAAAGGTTTTATTACTTCGTTAATGCGAAGCGTAGGTCATCAACACTTCCATCAACCGTATTTTTCGAAAAAAAGACAGCTGACTCAGAGCAGGCTATTGCCGATCTTTTTGCCGAATTTTTTCAGACGACTTATAGTTCACACCCTTATCATATGGTTTCGCCTTATCCTTATCATGTAAATAACTCCAATTGCATTTTTGGACCTTTAAAAACTGAAAGTTCGCTTCTACGTGATTTAAAGGCCATTAAGCCCGTATTTTCACCGGGACCTGATGGAGTACCAAGCTACGTGCTCAAGTACTGTGCTGATGGTATTTTAAAGCCATTATTTATTCTTTTTAAACTGTCCGTGGAGTTGTGCTCTTTCCTTAACATTTGGAAAGAATCATTTATTATTCTTCTTCATAAAAAGGAAACAATTCTAACGTCGACACCAATAGAGGTATTTCTAAGTTGTCTGCTATTCCTTAGATTTTTGAGAAATTAATAGCTTCTCAACTTCAACATCTGTGTAGATCAATAATTTCACCCTGCCAGCACGTGCTCATGATATATAGACCTACCACTAACCTATTGGAATTTACTTCTTTTGTCATTAAGGGATTTCAATCTAAAATGTAAACAGATGTTATTTACACTGATTTCAGTAAGACTTTTGACTCTGGTAATCATTCTATTTTACTTCACAAACTTCATCTTCTTGGATTTGCAAATAAATTAATTCTTTGGATATCTAACTACTTAACTCTAAGAACCCAAAACCCTACAAAGGTTGCAAACTGATCTTGACAGTTTGCAAGCCTGGTGTCGGGTAAATTTATTAAATCTTAATTCTGGTAAGTGTAACGTAATGTCCTTTTAGAGGCGAATGCGCTTTTTAAATAATTATAGTCTTAATGGTAAGCCGCTTGTTCGAAATGAGTCGGTTGATGATTTGGGTATCCTCTTAGATCCCAAGCTTAAGTTTGACAGCATATCTCTTCCACCATTAATCGTGCCTTTTTGTGTCCTGGGTTTCATTAAGCGTTGGTCTAAAGAATTTAACGATCCCTACATTACTAAAACTCTTTATACTTTTCTTGTTCGTCCCATTCTTGAATATGGGTCTTGTATTTGGTGTCCCCAGTACAAGGTTCATCAGGATAGAATAGAATCGGTACAAAAACAATTTCTGTTCTTTGCACTCCGGGGTCTTAATTGGAATCCTAATATTCGCTTGGCTTCTTATCGTAGTAGACTTTTTTATAAATAAATCTTCCTTCACTTTCTGATCGTAGAGCCATGCTTGGTGTAATTTTCTTATACAAACTAATAAATGAAATAAATTCTTCTGAATTAATCACCCAAATTAGTTTTGCAGTTCCGATTAGAAGTTCTAGAAACGTTCTTCCTCTTTCTCTTCAATTTTGTTGTTCTAATTATGCTATCCATAATCCTTTTCGTATTCTATGTTCAAATTATAACAATCTTCATCATCTATATGTAATGCTTTATTCTATTCTATTTCCTTACTTACTTAGAAATGCACTATTATGTAATCTATGTAGCCTATTGTTACCTATTGCTGATTGTTTTATTATCATATATTTACATTTATATAGAACTAGGTTTTATGTTGTACTAATTTATCTGTCCGCGACCTTCGCTACCGCACGTTATATGGCGCGCCCCTCGGTCGGTTGGGCGGGAGGTGGGTTGCATTTTTCCTGGGTCCGCACGCTAACAAGCCCGTGCTTGGTGTCGTTGGGCCACTTGAATGTACTGCTCGTTTTAGTACATCAACGTCCGAACATATTACCCAAAACAGTGGTGGTGGAAGCAGCAGATGTCAACCAACGAGGAACAGTCAGCCACATGGTCCATGGTGGCAGACGACGGAGAAATGGACCGTCCCTTGGACCTGTGGCTGAACCCATGGGTTATGCTGAAGCGAGTGGCCATCCCGACTGGACTGTGTCCCCCACAGAATGCACCAGACCGGATGCAGTCGGTCTTGGTTTGAGTGGCGTGCCAACACGCCGAGGAGCATTGAAAGTACCGCCGAGCGCTCAGGTGGACATTGGATGGCCTAAACATTTCCCTGTCTGAAGACGCAAGCTAGCCACGACGACCATAATCGCCCTTCGAAACCAACGAGAAGAGGGAACGAGGACAGCGGCAGCAGCGAGGTAGAGGACCCGGGGCACGACACCGTATGGGAGACGAGCGAAACAGAGGATGAGAGCATGAAAGACGTGGAGTAACAAGGCAGCGAGGAGTCCGAAGAGGATATGTGCGGACGCTGGGAGGACCCACCACCACCGTACCCAGCTTCGCCCCCAACAGCTTATGCATCATGGCTGATGGGGTCGGATGAGGTGCTCCGGTCGACGGCCTTTCCCGATGTTTCCACGGAGGAGGGCATGGACCTCGGTCTCGACGCCCACGCGTTAAGTGAGGTGCTAGAGGCGCACCCAAGCATGGGCGATATTTGGGAGAAACAGGTACACGAGTCCGGCACCCCCGACCAACCACCGACACCCGACAGCGACACCAACGGGACCGCGAATCGAGTCAACGAGCAGGCGCCTGGGTCCGGTACCCCGGACAGCACTCCCCGACAAGCGATGGTGTGGGCGAGGCCCCGGATGCGGCCGAAGAGGAGGAAGAGGAGTGGGGCGTCGCGCCGCCGACCTGGTGCGTAAACACAAGCGAGAGGAGGCTGCCGATGTCATTAATAGTGTTCCGGACGCCAAACTGCGGGTCCGGAACCTATTCCCCATCGGACCACACATCTTCCACTGGAAGGCCAACATTCGGCATGAGGTTACGGTCTCCCAAATCACACGGAAGGAGCGTAGGACGCTCCCCCACATTCAGTATTAGTATTTTATAGAATTAAGTGACATTAATGCTTTAGTTGAAATAGTAATAGTATATAAGCGAAAAACATTTGGATATAAATATATATTAAGTAAGGAAAACATAGTAGATAAATTTTCTAGAGCTAAGCATCACTGACAGGCACGGACAGCACTGACAAACACACGCGCCAAGCCGAGAGTGAACGGGAACATAAGAAGCACAGAGATAGAGAATGCACGGAGCGCGCGCTTTGCGTAGACTCATCACATACAGACGCGCTCACAGCAGCCGACAAACATACCATATACATGCGCGCTCGCTCACACGCACCGGTTGCAACAGAGTGCGTTTGAGAGTTCTCAACGCTCTGCTGGACCTGTCCCCACCTGGATCACCCCAGGTACCCCCACGCATCCCAACAACGATGAATTATTATCTATAAACACCAACGTTTGATTGCCATATCGTTGGTTTAAACGATCGAGCGTCTTGGGTCAATTTTTAGCCGTGACCTGGAATGCTTTCACCGTTTCCAATGCTGCTCCCTTTAAACAGCTGATCAGCAGATTGAATTTTTCTTATTGATCTATAAGTTGCTTAAAAAATCAGTAACAAATTTTGTATTGTCTGCATAATTACCATCGAAACTTAACCAAGTTATTCGAGGCAGTTTCGCAGACGGCGAAAATGCTGATAAGAGCGGTGATAAATGCACACTAAACAGAAAATTATCCCATCTCAGTCAAACTAATCATGTGATACAGGCAACAGTATCAATACGCAGTCTGTCTGCACAATCACTTGGGCTAAAAACTTTTTCATGATTATGACTGAGTATCCATGAGTGTCCAGTCGAGTCGTAATCGAAAACAAGTGTGAGTACAGAAAATGATTTGCATGCATAGACTAGCAAAGGCGGAGAGCTTCGCTGTCTCTCTCATTCCATCCTTAAAATACAAGCAACAGTCGATATTGGCATAATGGCTACTGTGAACACTATCAACACTTTGAACACAAGAATTAATATGTACAAATTTCGGCTAATAAAAGTAATGTTTTTAAGGGTGATTTAATACGTGTTAAATTTTTTGAAGATTAATCTTGTGTACTTTATTAAAGCTCGAATTATTGTTTATTTTGATATATTAAGACAAGTCAGAAGTGAAGTAGGTACATTGGCATGTACAATACATGTACATACATTTGCACAGATTTAGTACCCCTTTTTACCCATTTTATGGGTACAGGGAGTAAAAAGCAAATACTGGAAATACACATTTACAGCAACAAATTCAATATTGTAGTAGATACATTGGCATGTACAAACACAAACTGATCATAATAGTTGTAAATCTTAAGCTCATTTGAATCTCGCGTTCGATTATGCATAACTTGTCGCGCTCGATACAAATACTCACATTATGTATATCGATAATAATAGTTTAACAGAAGTGTACGCTTACCATAGACATTAACATGAACAGGAATAAAACATTCTGAAGATGAATATTGAAGCACGCGGACGTGTCTTGTTATTAACTTCGGCTGCCACAGAAGCGACGTCTAACGCCGCTTACCGTTCTCGTGTCACATACCACACTGTTGCAACTCAGCGAGTTCACAACGATCTCTCACGATCATAAAGATTTTCGTAACAGTGTGAGAGCGCATCATACGAAATGACTCGAATCACACGACATCTCAGCTTCGAGTCAATGAGTCCCAAAAATATCATAAGGAATTAAAATTATCATTTGAAGATCACACATTCGTTGTTTTAAATGTGTGCACATTGTCATTTCTGACTGTGAACTTGTGTGCACTTGTGCTGGTCTACTATGATGACGGCTAATATTCCGACGAATGTTTGCGCGTTGTTGTTTAAAATTATCAACACTCTGTGATGGAGCGTAGGACACTCCCCTCATTTAATAGCTTCTAAGCGAAGAAATTTTAATATGTAAATTAAGTAAGGAAGCAAAAGCAAATAGTTTCATTACAGCAGAGCAGGTATGGACAATACTGACAGGGATGGACAACACTGACATGCACGGAGAGCGGCGCTCGCGGCAGCCGGCAAACTCACATACGCGCTCCCCCCACACACACCAGTTGCCCAGGTATAAGGGCGCAGACACGAAAGGGTAAGAGAGCATGCAGCATCGGGCAGCGTTTGAGCAGCAAGAGGCTCAAGCGCGTGTTCAAGAATGAGGTCAAGGCCGTCGCCCAGGGAGTAGCAAAAAAGACAGAGAAGCGCGCGCGATTAAGCGGCCGAAACGAACAATTACACGGCCATAACGGCCGGGAGTAACGCCGAGAGGACGATTTCGAACAGTGGGTAACCTGGCCATGCGTGCTCAAAGGAGCGAGTTAAGACGAGTTCACGGTGCGGTTAGGGAAATTTAGTGTTTTTGATTTAAATAAAGAAAATCCACAAATACATTTGTTAAAAGACCCCGCTTCTACGCCTCTTCTACATAGTGTTTTGCGTTCTGCCATGGGGTGGACCGGTCAACAGAACGTGCTGGAGAGTTCTCAGCACGCTCTGCTGGCCTTGTCCCTCGCCTGGATAGCCCCAGGTACCCCTACACAAGCACTAGAGAGTCTCAGTGTGCGTACTGGGTGAGCCTGGTGGTGTAAACTCTGTCCCTCCCCGCTTCCCACCCCAGCTCTACCCAGACGGTGGACGGGCAAACAAATCATAATAGAGAGTTCTCAACACGCTCTTCCTCCCGCTCGGATAACCCCAGGTATCCAAACACACGCGCTAGATAGTCTCCGTATATGTGCTGGGTGGACCTCGTGGTGTAAGCTCTGCCCCTACCCTCTTTTTTGCCCAGCTCTCCCCTGGCGCTGGATAGGCCAACAGAGTGTCTTTGAGAGTTCTCAACACGCTTCGTGACCTTGTCCAATGTGGTCGGGCATACATGCAGTTGTCCCGACCACAAGACATTCTACCTCGCGCAGTACTGATAACCCCACGCCAGGCACCGGCCACGACAACGCAGGACCCAACCAATGTGAACACTCAGCCTGCCAACTTTGTAGAGACCGAGCAGGGCAGTGTTGCACCCACTAGGACATCGCAGGACACAGCACCGGTGACCACCCAGCCAGCCAGCCTTGTAGAGACCGCGCAGGTCAGGGGTGATGGAGAGAACCAGACAGCAATCAACTATGAGTACCCACGGCACTCCCGGGCTTACCCTGCATACGTTTTCGAGCCCTTGGAAGACTCCACGGTTGCCCGAAACAACAATATGCTTTTGAAGGCCTCCAGAAGTGGCCAACCACGTCCAACGCACTTGCCAGAGCAAGTCACCCGAGAGGAACCGGAGGCGCTGGAAGATAGCGATCCGATCGGCTTGGCAACCATGAAGACAAAAGCACCTGTAGAAGAGGCCACCTTACAGGAGCGGCCTTCGGAACCCCCTCTTGTAGGTCAAGACATTGCTGGACCATGAATTGCCTCATTTCGATGGATTGACGGGAGTCTCTCAAATCGATCAACACACGATTGTCATGACAGATGACAAGCCAGTCAAGCAGCGGGACTTTCCAAAGAACCTAGCGATGCAAAAGATCATTAACGACCAGGGTTCCGAGTTATTGCGGGATGGCCGGATCGAACCTTTCATCAGTTCCCACAGCGCACCCATTGTTCTCGTTGGTAAAAAGACGGGAGAAATGCGTCGAATGCTCGATCCGTGCCAGAAGCGTACCCTCTTTCGGGGATAAATCACATCCTGGAGAAGTTAAGAAATGCGAAGTACATTTCTACTCTGGAATTGAAGAGTGGATATTGGCAGATTCCCATGGCAGGAGACAGCCGCGAGTTGACAGCATTTACGGTGCCAGGCCGGGGTCTTTTCCACTGGAAGGTTATGCCATTCGAGTTACACTCCGCTCCGGCCACCTTCCATCGAGCATTGGACAGCGTTATGGGCCCGGAGATGGAGCCACACGCCTTTGCATATTTAGATGACATCGTTGTCATCGGAACAACACTGGAGGAGCACATGAACAACTTACGCGAGGTCTTTCGTCGGTTGCGTAAGGCCACCCTTAAGTGGAACCAGAAAAAGTGCAGTTTCTTCCGGAGGAGGCTAGTCTAGTTAGGACACGTCATCAACGAAGAGGGCATCTATACCGACCCGGATAAGATCGCGGCAGTATAGAATCTGCTCCCACCAACGACAACAAAAGATCTGAGGCGTTGTTTGAGCATGCATCTTTGTGTCGCCAGCTGGTGCCGAACTTTGGGACCATCGTGCAGCCGATGACAAGCCTACTCAGGAAAGATACGAAAATGGAGTGGAGCGAAAAGCAGCAGGCTGCGTTTGAAGACTTCAAGACCAAGTTAACTCAGGCCCCGGTACTAGCATGTCCAGATTTCACTGAGACCTTTACGTTGCAGACATCAGTCTGCTGGCGACTATGGTCTGGGCGCAGTGTTGACATAATACTTAGGGGGATGCGAGCGAGTCGCCGCCTTCTTAAGGCCCAGGAGAACAATTCAGCGACCGAGAAGGAATGCCTAGCCATCGTTTGGGCCATTCGGAAGCTGAGCTGCTATTTGGAAGGATACCACTTTGAGATCATCACGGACCATCTTGCCTTAATGTGGCTCAACACGATCGGAAACCCTATCGGACACATCGCTTGCTGGGCGCTGGAACACCAGCAATATAGGTTCGACATCGTCTACCGACGCGGCAGTCAAAATGTAGTTGCCAACGCGCTCTCTCGACAACCATTGGAAGTCCTCAAAAGCCCAGGAAGACACTACGAAGTACCTTTGGATACAACGACTACAAAAACGAATGATGGAACAACCAGGGAGGTTCTCCGAGTTCATCGAAGAAAATGGACAGATCTAATGGCAACCAGGACAACGACCCACCGAGGTAGAACACGTGACATGGAAGCTCTGCGTGGCCAGCCAACACCGGCGTCGAGTGCTAGAAGAGTTCCGCGATCATCCGACCGCAGGCCACCTGGGGATCCGGAAAACAGCGACTCGAGTAACTCAACGTTACATTTGGCCAGGACTTTTCCGTGATGTAGCGCGACACGTCAGACAACACGAGAAGTGCCAGAAATTTAAGGTAAGCGAAACAGCCGGACAAATGTATACCCGACGAGCACAGGGCCCGTGGAAACGCGACGCTTCTCGTGTTCTTCGACTTATTCTCCAAATGGGTAGAGCTGGTACCCTTACGGAAGGCCACAACGGCTCAACAGGAAAAGTCGTTTCGTGAGCGGATACTGTGCAGGTTTGGAGTGCCACGGAAGTTCGTATGCGACAACGGGACGCAATTCACGAGTAAGTCGTTCCGAACTTTCTGCAAGACGGCAGGCATGAAGTTGGAACATACACTGCAACAGAACCCGACTGAAAGGGCAAACCGGACGATCAAGACAATGGTGGCCCAGTACATCGAGGAAGACCAAAACACCTGGGATGAGTTGCTACCGTTACTGCTACAGGAATTAGAGACCCGACTACCAGGGGCTATTTACGAAGTCACGTCGGGATTGGGCGAAGTTACCGAACAGCAAGCCGAGAAGGCTTCACGCCTTAAATACATCTTCCAGGTTGTGCAAGACAACATACAACAGGTCTCGCAGGAGCAAAGGAAGACCCACTCCAGGATCTCTCGTGCTCCTACGCCAACACCACCTATCAAAGGCAACCGAAGGCTTCTCTGCGAAGCTAGCACCTAAGTTCGAGGGACCATACAGGGTAGTCAAGTTTATCTCCCCGACCATAGATCGATTGCAAAGCCATCTTGGCCGACTCCGGAGAACCGCTAGCTTGGCGGACCTAATTGCTGTTGACGCTGATTCATCTTCAGGGAAAGTAATGGCCGATAGTTCTGTAGTTCCTGTAAAATTGTTGCTGTAAAATTCTGTATTTCAGGTGTTTGTTCTTTTATGACTTGTGCTGGGATGCCATTGTATCAAATCAATGATATCCCAAATTCTTTACATAAAATGCTTGATCTTATTTTTGTCTTGGATCCCTCCGTCTTATCTGTCTCCCGTACTGACCCTATTTCCTTTCTTTCGTGATTTACCTACTAGGGTGCTAAGCCCATGTAGTAAAACTGCAAAGCGAGCTCGTCAATTTCGGAAAACCAATTTTACTAAACTCGCTCAGCTTCTATCGCAAACTGACTGGTATCAGCTTTACATGTGTACAGACATGGATAGAGCAATTCAGTTTTTTAACACTACCTTAAACTCATTATTTGATACGTGTGTCTCGTTGGTTAAACCACGTAGGTCTAACAAGCCTGTGTGGCTGAAGCGGGATTTAATAACATTAAAAAATAAAAAGTCGAGATTGTACAAGAAGGTCAAGGAATCTGGATCTTTCTTGGATTTCTCTCGCAATTTGATTGCCCGATCTAGCTTCTCTGTATTCAATACACATTGCTATAATAACTACCTTAGAAGCTGTAGGTTACAATTTCAGCGGGATCCTTAAAGGTTTTATTACTTCGTTAATGCGAAGCGTTGGTCATCAACACTTCCAACAACCGTATTTTTTTTTAAAACTACAGCTGACTCTGATCTTGCTATCGCTGATCTTCTTGCAGAGTTTTTTTTAACGACTTATAGTTCACAACCTTATAACCTTATAACCTAAATAATAACTTAAAGTTCGCTTCTAAGTGATTTAAAGGCCATTAAGCCCATATTTACAACGGGACCTGATGGAGTACCTAGCTGCGTGCTTAGGTACTGTGCTGAAGGTATATTTAGGCCATTAGTTATTATTTTTAAATTATCTGTGGAGTTGTGCTTTTTCCCTAACATTTGGAAAGAATCATTTATTATTCTTCTCAAAAAAAAAAGTCTAACGTCGAGAACTATAGAGGTATTTCTGAGTTGTCTGCTATTCCTAAGATTTTCGAGAAATCAATAACTTCTCAACTTCAACATCTGTGTAGATGCATAATTTCACCCTGCCAGCACGGGCTTGTGAAATAAAGATCTACTTTCACTAACCTTGTAAGGAAATTGTTGGGCTTGGGTATAGCTGAGTCACGCCCAGAGTCTTTTACAAAGATATTTATAAAAATGCCGGGACCCCGATATGCGTGGGGGGAACGTACATATCCGACCGGTGTGGAAGAGGGGTGGAAAAAGAGACGTAACCGCCCTACCGGGTGTCTCACGGTACCATCGCGACTCTGAACCCTGAAACCCCCGGCGGCGCCTCAAGTAGTATCAGGACCTACAGCGCGCGTTGAGAATGCCCTAACGCGCGGTTGTGCCCCGGCCCACCGCCGAGGTAGGGTTAGGAGTGGAATGTTACACCATCAGGTCCACGAACACACACACTGAGACTCTCTAGTGCGCGTATTGGGTTACCTGGGGTGATCCAGGCAGGAGACAAGGCCAGCAGGGCGTGTTGAGAACTCTCTAGCACCCTCTGTTGGCCGGTCCACCACCAGAGCAGAACGCAAGACACTATGTAGAAGAGGGGTAGAAGCGGGGTCTTTCAACACATGTATTTGTGGGTTTTCTTTATTTAAATCAATAACACTAAATTTCCCTAACCGCACCGTGAACTCGTCCTAACTCGCTCCTTTGAGCACGCATGGCCAGGTTACCCACTGTTCGAAATCGTCCTCTCGGCGTTACTCCCGGCCGTTATGGTCGCGTTGCGCGCGGTTCAAATTTACAATTTGGATGATGTCCCGTTGGCCGGCCGGTTGATCCACGTGTACTTGTTCGTTTCGGCCGCTTAATCGCGCGCGCTCTTCTGTCTTTTTTGCTACTCCCTGAGCGACGGCCTTGACCTCATTCTTGAACACGCGCTTGAGCCTCTTGCTGCTCTAGGGCTGCCCGATCGCTGCTTGCTCTCTTACCCCTTCTTGTCTGCGCCCTAACTCCTGGGCAACTGGTATGTGTCAGCGAGCGCGTATGTATATGGTGAGTTTGCCGGCTGCCGTGAGCGCGCCTCTGTGTGGTAAGTCTGCACGCTCTCTATGTGCTGCTTGCATTGATCGTGTGCGCGTGGCTGTGTGCCTTGTGTTCTCGCAGTCGCGGCACTCCCGTTCACTCTCGGCTTGGCGCGTGTCCTCCTCAGTGTTGTCCATGACTGTCATTGATTCTCTGCTCTTATGAAACTATTTGCTATTGTTTCCTTACTTATTTTATATTTTTAAATTTCTTCGCTTACAAACTATTAAAACTAAAATCTTCACGTCACTTAATTCTATAAAATAATAATACCGAATATGGGGGAGCGTCCTACGCTGGCCGTCCAGATCGGCCAGATAATGCTATGGAACACTATTAATGACATCGGCAGCCTCTTTTCGCTTTTGTTTACGCACCAGGTCGGCGGCGCGACGCCCCACTCCTCTTCCTCCTCTTCGGCCGCATCCGGGGCCTCTCTCACACCGTCGCTTGTTGAGGAGTGCTGTCCGGTGGTACCGGACCGAGGTGCCTGCTCGTTGACCAAATTCGCGGTCCCGTCGGTGTCGCTGTCCGGTGTCGGTGGTTGGTCGGGGGTACCGGACTCGAGTGGCTGCTCCTCCCGGACGTCGCCCACAGTTGGGTGCATCTCCAGCTCCTCCAGCACCTTCCGCAATGCGTCGGCGTCGAGACTTGGGTCCATGTTTTTCTCCGTGGATATACCAGAGAGGGCCGTTGACCGGACTACCTGATCTGACCCCATCAGCCATGACCCATAAGCTGGCGGGGGCGACGCTGCGTACGGTGGTGGCGGGTCCTCCCAGCGTCCGCACATATCATCACTGGGCTCCTCGCCACCTTCTTCCTTCATATTGCGCATGTTTTGGTCGTCCTCAGCCTCGCTCCCCTCCCACTCGGTGTCGTGCGTCAAGTCCTCTACCTCACTACTATCGCTGTCCTCGTCCTCGTCCTCCATGTGTTCGTCCTCCGATTTCTCTGCCTCCATGTCCTCGTCGGCCCCGACCGACGAGTACGGCCGTCGCGGTGTGCTGGCATCTTCGGACAACGTGGAGACGTTGAGGGCCTCCAGTGTCCAATTCAGCGGCGCCCGTATGCTGTTGGCGTCAAACCTCCCGTCTGGCACGACTTCGCTGTCGTCAGATGGTATCGTGATGGTGTCGGTGGGCAGGATCGGAGTATCCGACACCCCCTGCGTTTCCGTGGCGTTTTGGCACGTGACCCAGTCCATTACTGACTGCATCGGTCAAGCGCGTGGGGGTTCCATATCCCATCGGGGATGTGCACTTGCGTTAGCAGGACTCGGGGTTTCAGCCACTGGTCCAAGGGACGGCCCAACTCTCCGTCGTCTGCCCACATGGACCGTGTGATTGACTGTTCCTCGTCTGTTGACATCTGACGCTTCTATGGTTTGGGGAAGAAAAGATTCCTATGATTACTAACCATCCTACCTATCCTAGCAACTGGCCCTGCGGTGCGGTGTTCTATGTTTACTTAGTTTAACTTAATTAGGCTCGGAAGGAGCTTTTATATTCGTGTTTCTGATGGTAATCCATCAGGTTTGGCCTCGTGGACCTTGTTTGGCGCAACTCAACCGACTGCTGGTCACTTCGCTCATCAATACTCGATGTCCTGTTCCTGCTCCTTGTCCTGCGTAGCGGTTGCGGTTTTCGCCCCGTGGGGGCGGGGACATTATGAGGGCGGACGATGAAAAGTGGACCCCGTGAATTGTGCTGCTGTCTATGCGCCGCTCGGGCACTAATGGTCGCCTAGTGCCCCTGGTCCTGTCTCGGTTGGTGGTGGCACGTTCTCGTCTGCTCTCGCCTGGAACTCTTTTCTCATGGACGTTGATGTACTAAAACGGACAGTACATTCAAGTGGCCGAACGACACCAAGCACGGGCTTGTTAACGCGCGGACCCTGGCAAAATACAACCCCTCTCACAGCCAACTGACCGAGCGCGCCGCATAACGTGGGGTAACAAAGATCACTGAACAGATACAAATGTACAAACTAAATAAAAGTAATACATAAATTAAACAATAGACAAAAAGTAACTATAGATTACACAGATAACATAAAAGTGAAGTGAAATAGAAGTAGTATTACAAATCAAATGATAAAGGTTATATAATTAGATCATAGAATACGAAACGGGTTATGGATAGCATAGTTAGTATTACAAGCATGAAGAAAAGAGGAAGAAAGTTGCTAGAACTTCTGATCGGAACTGCAAAATTAATTTGGCGGATTAACTCATAATAATCAATTTCCTATTAATAAGTTTGTGTAAGAAAATAACCCCAAGCATGTTTCTAGGATTAAAAAGCGAAGGAAGATTTATTAGTAAGAGTCTACTACGATAAGAAGGCAAGTGAGTATTAGGATTCCAATTAATACCCCGGAGTGCGCAGAGCAGAAATAGTTTTTGTACCGATTTAGCACAATTTAACATCGTCGGCATACATTAGCACCCGAGAGTGATTTATGACAGAAGGAAAGTCATTTAAGAACAAAGTAAATAATAAGGGGCCAAGATGACTCCGCAAGTACCTTGAACAGACTTAGAGATTAAGCCTTTGAAATAAACCTTTTGGGTTTTAAGATTTAAGTAATTAGAGATCCATGGAATTAAGTTATTTGGAAATCCCAGAAGATGAAGCTTGTGAAGTAAAAGAAAATGATTAACAGACTCAAAAGCCTTACTGAAATGAGTGTAAATAACATCTGTTTGCATTTTAGATTGAAATCTCTTCATGACAAAAGAAGTAAATGCCAATAGGTTAGTGGTAGTTGATCTATATTTCACAAACCCGTGCTGGCAGGGTGAAATTATGGATCTACACAGATATTGAAGTTGAGAAGTTATTAATTTCTCGAAAATCTTAGGAATAGCAGACAACTTAGAAAGACCTCTGAAAGTAGATAGACATTGCTAATTCTTGGAATCATTTTGTAAGACTGAAACTAATGTATTTCGCACGCTCCCTCCTGGCAAGCCACGCAATCCGCCAACACCGTGATCAAGTTTATCGTTCAGTTGTACAACTCTATCATGCGCTTTATGTTCTAGTTCGGATCATCGGATCTCGCGGTGCACCCAGTTCAATGACATGTCAGCCATATGTAGCAGTTAATCGTCTCGCATTATGCCTGAATTGCCTTATCAAAAGTCATCAGGACGCCAGGTGTCCATCTGCTCGAAAATGTCGCTGCTGTTCTCGCTCTCATCATACGATGTTACATCGGGAACCAGGTCAATACCTATATCGTCAGTAAAGTCTACTTCATTGCAAACCTCGCACTTGGCAGCAGCCCCAAGCGATGTTGTCACACACACGCACTGCGGAACATCAGATCAAGTGGTCTTGGCCACGCCTATTATCTACGTTCGAGATGCTTCCGGAAATTAAAAGGTTGGTCGCGTATTACTGGACTCTTGCTCTGAGGTAAACCTCATCTTTGAAGAACCGCTGCGTTTACCATGGATTAAATGTCAATTGACGATTTACAGCGTTATCGCGTCCCACACTTACATCAAATACGGTACTTCTCCCACAATCAAGACTCGTTTAGTAAAAATCAAGAGGATACGTTTATTTCTTGGTATGCCGACTACTCCTGATAAGATCTATCCTACCTTAGTGCACTGTTCAAGCACGTTTGCTTCCTGCTTTATTCCGTTTTTCGTAATTTTAATGAGCAGGTTTCCTCCGATAAGTATATATACTCTGCTTTTTTCATTGAATGTCGGATCTGCCAGTATTTCATTTTTGCAGATTTTTACTCCCTGTACCCATAAAATGGGTAAAAAGGGGGTACTAAATCAGATAGAAGCAGACACCTCCGACCCTATAAAGTATATATATTCTTGATCAGTATCAAAAGAGATTTCGATTCAGCCATGTCCGTCTGTCTGTCAGTCTGTCCGGATAAACGCGTCAATCTCAGCAACTATAAAAGCTAGAGACACCAAATTTGGTATGTAGGTTCGTTCCTATATACCATACGCAGATCAGGTCCAATTTAAGATATCTCCCCCCATTCCACCGCAACTCGATAAAAACGTTTTGTACCAACATCTTTAAAGATATAGCTTTGGGATTTGAAGCAGCACAGCGACCACTTAAAATGCCCCGCTTGCGCTGTCGCGTATGCGTCTTTGTGTTTGTGTGTATGCATGTGTAAGTGTACGAAGATGCGATCGGAAATTCTTGATGTGGGTACAGGGAGTTTTGTAGTCGGGTATACTCAACTATAGCAGTCTCATAGCCTGTTTCCACTACAGCCAAAAAATTTCACACTTAAAAAATGTGGATGATGGTGTTTCCACGGTCAAATGTGCAATTTGTCATTTGCTCGAAATAAATCAGCTGTTCGGCTTGTTTTGATGAAAATTTTAAATAATGGCAGAAATGTAAAAAGTCAAAGTAATTTTGGCGCACAACTTGTCATTGTTTGCCTTTGCACCAGTCAATCGATAAACATCGTGAGTTCGATAAGAAAATACTAAAAATGCCGGGGCGAATGGCATCATATTAAAAATATGACGAATTTGTCATTTTTTTCCTTATGGGGTTTTCTACAGGAAAAATGTAACATTTTTCCAAAATCAACAAAATGGCGAAAAATGTGGAAATATGATGTCGTGGAAACAGGCTATTACGTGTTTTATTGTATTTAAATAAATTTGCTTTCTGAGGACTTACAATATTTTTGAGAAACGACTGCTTCAGTTTGTAATTTATCGCTGCGAGGAAATCGGGGACGCATCTTTAGATCCATTATATTTTTCCAGACTCCTACTGGGTTTTCGCCAAGTCCATAAATTTTTAACACCTTTTTCTTGTTGGTAGCCTCAATATTTGCGCGGCTTCTTTGGATATCACTGTCATCCCTGATCCACAAGACTTGGGCTGTTGTTAAAAGGATGGTTTGAGCTGTCCTGTTGTCAACGAAATTTTCGATTCTGCTTCATAGTGTAATATTTCAGGATGTTTGTTTTTTCATTTTATGCATTTATCATTGCAGAATTTACTTGGTATAAATTCCCATCTCTCTTGCATTGTTAGATTGCCAAATTACCTGTGGCCTGGTAAATTGCAATGCATGCACTCGTTGTCGATCGTGATGCTCAAAATTCTTGAATTTCCTTATATGACTTCGGTTTCATGACTATTATTGCTTTTAGATGCTTTTCAATAAAGAGTATTACATCTTTTGGAATTTGTACCTCCTTTTTTTTAGTGGATGTATGTTCGCATTGTTGCAATCCTTGACGACACAATTTTATCAGTATTATTGCTGCCATAAATACATCACTGTCATCTAGATTAATTCCCATTCCTTGAATCGCATGTATACTTTTTGTATGGGGTCCAGCATTTGTTGAACGTTTTTCTCCGATTCGGTATTCATTGTTGGTAATTGCAGAATTAGATTAAAATGTTTCATAAATAGCTCTTTTCGTTTTCATAACTATCCTTTAGGATGTTCAATGATATTGAATAGTTTTCCTCTTTTCTAGATCCTTGTAAATATCCGTCAGCTAATCGAAATCTTCTTTAATTTCGTCGATGTCCATTTTGTGGAAGTATTGGCTTCCACCCGTGTTTCTCAATTGTTTCATTAGCTCAGCTACCTTTTTGTTTTTTCCGACAGTATTTTGATTTTGAGATTTGTTTGTTTTATCATAACCTCCTTTTTTTAAAGTAATCTCCTACTTTAACATCTCCTGATGTTGTACTTTGAAGAGCTCCCACTGGCTTTGTACTTCGGTCATCAATTGAAAATTTTGAGCGTCCAAAAGACCCTTTCTTCAGTTGTAGGTAAGTGTTGCTCTGACTTCCTGCCGGAGCTGTGAGTTGCTCTCCATTTTGCAGCATTACTAAAAACAAAATTCATAGTTTTATTTTTAATTTTGATTTTATTTTTGTTTTACTTTAAAAGTTTTTAACAATTCCTTTTTATAATCTCCTTCTGAAATACTTATGAGTCTACAGGTCTTCCAATTCCTTGCTTTGCTGCTACTTTTCCCACCTGTTTTTGTTTTATTCTTGGGTTTCTCTATCGCAGTAGGTGTTTTGTTTTTTTTTCGTGCCTCGCTTTGTATTTTTCGGTCGTCAAAGGTCGTGGGCCTTGTCCTTCTGCTATTGCTTTTTGAAAGGCAACAGCTTTTTCCAACACCTGCTCGAATTTTTCTTCAAACCTTTCGTCCGTGGTACGACGCACAGTGGCGGCTTTTGTCATTTTACTTTGCGAAAATCATATTTTCTGAACAAAACAAGATATTGTCAAAATGTAAAAGGCATTTCACAGGGAATTTCCGTAGCTTTGAAATGAAAACGTGTAAGATCTTTAAAATCTGACGGAAGAATTCTTCTGAAGACTTTGCCAAAGTTGAAGTTTCTTTTCATAGGAATTTACACCATAGAAATGCATTGGAAACATGATATTTTTCATAAATAATTACTGTTCCGATTTTAAAGATCTTTCACTTATTTTAAAGTTACGGAAATTCACAATAAATCGCTTTTTAAATTTTTGCAATATCTTATTTGGTTCAAAAGATATGATTTTATCAAAGTGAAAAGTAAAAGTTGGCATTAAAAAGGGCTCTGACTTGCATGCATCTTGCCGACCACGACCATACAGAGCACTCCGTACTGCAGCGGTACATTTAGCGCAAAATTGAGCCCGACGCGTCTCATTATTGCGTTTTTTTCATAACAAGTAAGAATTCTATAGTCGAGCGTACCCGACTACCAAACTCCCTGTACCCGGGACAAATATTTCCGATCACGTCTTCGTACACTTACACATACACAAAGATGAACACACACAAGCCACAGCGTAGGCGACAGCGCAAGCGAGGCATTTTAAATGGTGGCTGTGCTGATTCTTCCCCCCACGCTGCAGCACTGAATCTTGTTTGTTGAATAAATTCCGTGATTATTATCCGATCAACTTAATATTTGGACAGTAGATTGGAAGTTATTTAGGTATTGTACATGCCAAATCTCAAGTCTATATCTTGAAAACTGTTACTGTAAAACGGTTTTTTATCGAATTGCGGGGGAATGGGAGAGAATATCTAAAACCTAAAATAAACTTGACCTGCTCCCGCTATACACGAACCTACATTCCAAATTTGGTGTCTCTAGCTTTTATAGTTGCTGAGATCCTTGCGTTTATAAATACGGACGGACAGACAGACGGGCATGGCCAAATCAAAATCTCTTTTGATACTGATCAAGAATATGTATACTTTATAGGGTCGGAGATGTCTCCTTCTGCCTGTTACATACATTTGCACAGATTTAGTATCGCTTTTTACCCATTTTATGGGTAGAGGGAGTAAAAAGACATTAAGAATCGAGTGAGCCGTTTGGTTATAATACCTTCGCAAAGGTAAAAAATTTTTCTCACAAAACCATATTCACAAAAAGTGGAAATATTTGTCCATTTTGGGGACCTGTACCGCCCAAACAGATGAACCAAATCTTAAAATATTTCACATCCATAAACTATAACCAATTCTCTATCAAACTGCACTTGCCGTTTTACATTTGCTCACCATTGCCTTTTTGATTTGTGCCACGTGCCTCTGCAAAAGGCGCCACTGTGCGACGCCTTAATAGCCTCGATGACGCTCCATATTTTTAGGTTCCTAGCTCAAGTTCCCACGTCGCTTTCACACTCGTCCAACGCCGCTGCTACGGTGTTCGAAATATGCTATCGATCGTTTAGCCGCTAGTTCACTGCCTGTTGTAGTGTTGATTTCCCAGTCGTCCAACGCCGCTGTAACGGTGTTCCAACGCTGCTGTCGATCGCTTACGCAGTTTTTGTTTTGTTTTTCCTCCACGACGCGTCGTTAGGAAACCGGAAGCTGGAGGCAGCCTCCAGCAACAGGATGCCTCCTAAATAGAAGATCCTTTGGAAGGGTCAGACACTTCATGTGTATCCAAACTTTTCGATAAGCCGGTGTAGATAATAGTATTTGATTTAAGCCATATCTTAGAGCTTATGAAAATATTTAGAAATAAGAGGCAAATTTTTTCGAGCGATCATCCTACGAATCTCAAAAATAAATGGCAAAAGTAAAATGTTAGCTCAGATAGATTTTAATAAATATCCGCAATACAAGCCAATCAAGCCGTTAGTTAAAACTGTTAAAACGGAAGATCTCACCAAGTTCTTGGCACTTTACAGAGAAAGACATGGAGCTTTATGTCATACCCTCACTGGTACAGAACCTGATTTTGGGTATCGATTTCTGGCGTGCATTTGATCTGGCTCCGGGAGTTATTAGTTCAGTTAGTGGCCTGTGTCAGAAAAATTATTCTTTCAAGTATCTGTTGTTTCCATATCATGGAACACAAGGATTAGGCCGAACAGCTTTAACCAAACACCACATCGAGATCACTTATTTAGGATTTTCCACTGGAAGTGGGTGAATCACTACGAGTTGCGTAGATAGGGGTATTTCGGGAAAAATCCACCCGCATTGAGTTTTTGGAAAAAGATTATATTTAAAGATATAATTTATAAATTTGAGTTTTCGCGCATAAATCATAGGTAGAAATAAGAGCCTCAGACTCGAAAAATCGAATTAATGCCATGAAATTAGAATTTTTGATAAGCTTGCAGTTCATTAATCTTGTTTACGCCATTCGTTGCCCTTGAATCGCGAATTCCATAAATCTAATTTAGACTTAATTCAAGCCATGGATCTCGATTGGAGCAAATGAGGATGTGTATTGCTAACATCCACGAAAATTTAAAAAATGGCTGAGGCTGTTGACATTGAAACCAAATACAAATAATCAATTTCTGCACGTCTATGTTATGGATCTCGGATCACGAATTTATTTTGGAACGGTATTCGGTCCTCTTTAAGAATAATTCACCGGTATTGAGAAAAATTCTATAAATTTATAAAAAAAAATTCTAGCTTAAACTTCGCTTTATCAATACCTACTAATTTTTTAATGTGTGGAGCTTTGAAAATAAATTTGACTCAAATTGTGTCAAATGAGGTTTTGTATAGATTCTTCAAAATTCGATTCGAATGTGAAATTTGTCATTTGCCCGAAATAAATCAGCTGTTCGGCTTGTTTTGATGAAATTTTTTACAAAAAGTGAAAAATATGGCAAATAATGGCAGAAATGTAAAAAGTCAAAGTTGCATATCAATAGGCATTTAGTTGCGATGTGTTCGTACGGTTTTGAACAATTGGAAGATGTCTGGGATGCGGCGATGGGAGAAATTTGCAATGAAATTGCGAGTGCGCACCTGTGAAGTGCACAAACTTCAATGCTCCTAAAAGGCGGTGTACCTTGTCAAAATGTTGCCAGTTCGAGGGTGCACCTCCGGATAAACCTTCCCTTTTAACCTCATCCTTACTAAATACAGGAACATTAAGATATAAGCATTTTACTATTTATTTTAAAAATTAATATTGGCGCACAGCTCGTCATTGTTTACCTTTGCACCGGTTAATCGATAATCGTGAGTTCGATAAGAAAATACTAAAAAATGCCGGGGCGAATGGCATCATATTAAAATATGAGGAATTTGTAATTTTTTATACTATGTTGCCGAAGGGAAAATAGTATATTGGGATTGCGAAATGTCCGTCTGGCCGTCTGTCCGTCTGTCCGTATGAACGCATTTTTTTTGCCCTTATCTTTGAGCTAGAGCAACCAAACTTGGTACACATGTTGGTATATATCGTCAATTTATGAAGTGTCGAGATCGACCACCCACCCCCACCCCCTCCCCCACAATTTGGGGAAAACCTGTATCTTCACCATTTTTAAAGCTTTAGTCACCAAATTTGGCATACAGACAATGTTACGATTCCCGACAGATCTGCATCAAAAAAATTTTGGCCCCACCACCCCCACCCCCACAAATCGGCATATGATATCCCCAAAACACGTTTTTCAAGGGGTATATCTCCTACAGTTTCAAAGTTAGAGTTACCTAATTTGGCATACAGACTAATGTTGACCACCTGGATAAATCTGCATCAAAAAAATTTTGACCTTCTCACCCATCTCCCGCAAATGAGAAAAATCTATACCTCCCACACCTGTACAGGTAGAGTCACCAAATTTGGCACACATACTAATTTTGACCCCCTGGACAAATTTGCATCAAATATTTTTGGACCCTCCCACCCCTTCCCCCACAAAGGAGCAAAATCTATATCTCTCACATTTGTGCAGTTTTTTTCGCGTCTCTTTCTGAACACACAAATAACCAAATTATATAGGACTGGGAACATAGTATTCTGCAGTCGGGTGCGTCCGACTGCAACGTTCTTACTTGTTTTCTTTTGGGATTTTCTACAGGAAATATGTGACATTTTTCCAAAATCAAAAATATGACGAAAAAAGTGGAAATATGATGTCGTGGAAACAGGCTATTAAATTCACGATCTCTCATCGCAAAGGCAAGGAGCACATTGTACCTGATGCATCATCCAGACTATGCGATGATGAGATTGATAGCATCAAGATGGTAGTTCTAAACCACCTCTTGGCCCCTCTGATAGCACAAAAACTAACTTCCTACCTATCACTTGGCTATCAGAATGTAAGAGGTCGTTGTAGTCAACTTAGTAATCTTTACCTAAATAGCCTAACTTTTCCTTTTCAAGTCGTGGCCTTTTCTGAAACTTGGTTAAGGCCCGACATTCTTAAATCTGAAATTCTGTCTAACAAATTCGCCATATATTGAAAGGATCGCGCTCCTCGTCGTGGTGGTGGTGTTCTTATTGCTATTGACGCAAATTTATCTTCGGAGGAAGTAATAACCGATAGTTCTATAGATATTGAATTTGTTGCTGTAAAATTGATTATTTCTGGTGTTTGCTTTTTTATTACTTGTTCTTATATTCCCCCTTTTTCAGATTTATCTATATATTCTTTGCATGCCTCTACTATACAATCTGTCGCCTCTATGCTTTCTGATCGTGATTTTCTAGTAGTTCTCGGCGACTTCATATTGCCGGTACTACTTGGATATCAAATTCCGACTCCAATGTGTTGTCTTCCGCATCTCAGCACGATTTCATTGACAGTTTAGTTGGGATGTCATTGTGACAAATCAATGGTATCCCAAATTCTTTACATAAAATGCTTGATCTTATTTTTGTCTTAGAGTCCTCCTCCTTATCTGTCTCCCGAACTGACCCTATATCCAATCCTGAAGATAGGGTGCTAAGCCCAGATAGCAAACCTGCAGAGCGAGTTCGTTAATTTCGGAAACCCGATTTTACTAAACTCGCTTTTTTCGCCTTATCCTTATCATGTAAATAACTCCAAATGTATTTGTATGGCTTTAATCACTGAACGTTCGCTTCTACGTGATTTAAAGGCCATTAAGCCCGTATTTTCACCAGGACCCTTATGGAGTACCAAGCTGTATGCTGAGGTACTGTGCTGAAGGTATTTTAGCGCCATTATTTATTCTTTTAAACTGTCCGTGGAGTTGTGATCTTTCTCTGTCATTTGAAAAGAATCATTTATTATTCCTCTCCATAAAAAAGGAAACAAGTCTAACGTCGAGAACTATAGAGGCATATCTAAGTTGTCTGCAAATCGTAAGATTTTCTCAACTTCAACATTTGTGTAGATCTATAATTTCATCCTGCCAGCAAGGGTCCGTGAAATATAGATCTACTACCACTAACCTATTGGAATTCACATCTCTTGTCATAAAGGGATTTCAAGCTAAAATGCAAACAGATGTTATTTACACTGATTTCAGTAAGGCTTTTGACTCTGTTAATCATTCTCTTTTACTTCACAAACTGCATCTTCTGGGATTTCCAAATAACTGAAATCCTTGGATCTCCAACTATTTAACTCTTAGAACCCAAAAAGTGTATTTCAAAGGCTTAGTTTCTAGGTCTGTTCAAGTTACTTCCGGTGTACCACAAGGAAGTCATATTGGCCCTTTATTATTTACATTGTTCATAAATGACCTTCCTTCTGTCATAAATGGGTGCTGATGTATGCCGATGATGTTAAACTTTGTCTGTCATCTACTGATTTCTTATCTGGTCAAAGGTTGCAAACTGATCTTGACAGTTTGCAAGCCTGGTGTCGGGTAAATTTATTAAATCTTAATTGTGGTAAGTGTAACGTAATGTCCTTTTAAAGGCGAATGTGCTTTCGTAATAATTATATTCTTAATGGTAAGCCGCTTGTTTGAAATGAGTCGGTTGATGATTTGGGTATCCTCTAAGATCACAAGCTTAAGTTTGACAAGCATATCTCTTCCACCATTAATCGTGCCTTTGGTGTCCTGGGTTTCATTAAGCGTTGGTCTAATGAATTTAACGATCTCTACATTACTAATACTCTTTCGTCCTATTCTTGAAAATGGGTCTTGTATTTGATTGCCACAGTACAAGGTTCATCAGGATAGAATAGAATCGGTACAAAAACAATTTCTGCTCTTTGCGTTTCGGGGTCTTAATTGGAATCCTAATATTCGCTTGCCTTCTTATCGTAGTAAACTTTTATTAATAAATCTTCCTTCACTTTCTGATCGTAGAACCATGCTTGGTGTAATTTTCTTAAACAAACTAATAAATGGTGAAATTGATTCTTCCGAATTAATCTGCCAAATTAGTTTTGCAGCTCCGATTAGAAGTTCTAGAAACTTTCTCCCTCTTTCTCTTCAAGCTTGTTGTTCTAATTATGCTATCCAAAATCCTTTGCGTATTCTATGTTCAAATTATAACAATTTTTATCATCTAATATGTAATGCTACTTATATTTCCTTACTTAGAAATTCACTATTATGTGATCTATGTAGCCTATAGTTACCTATTGCTGATTGTTTTATTATCATATATTCACATTTATATGGATCTAGTATTTGTTGTTCTTATTTATCTGTCCGCGAGCTTCACTACCGCACGTTATATGGCGCGCCCCTCGGTCGGTTGGGCGGGAGGTGGGTTGCATTTTGCCTGGGTCCGCACGTTAACAAGCCCGTGCTTGGTGTCGTTGGGCCACTTCAATATACTGCTCGTTTTATAACATCAACGTCCGAACATATAAAAAAGATAGAAGGTCCTCTAATCGATCTAGATTAGCCTGAATTTCTAACTAGTGAGTTTGCTGAATAAGCGCAAAAAATTGCAGCTGATCCCGATAGATATCCCGATTTGCGTGTCTTCGAGAAGTATGAATACATACGTACACAACATCCCAACAAAACTACGTCAGAGAGTGTGGTACGTGCAACGAAACTAAGGCTCCGAATATGGTGCTTCGTGCTCCTATAGGAGTACAAAGTGTGTTATATCGGCCGTTTAGGTTTTTTTTTAGTTTTTTAAGCCATCTTTAGGCTTCTGATAGTTTTTGCGAAAAATTAAATTCAAAATTCAAGTCAATTGCCACTGCAGATTCGCCTCAATTCACCGAGGAAAATAAGAGTGAGTGTAAAATGTGTGTATATAAAAGTATGTTAGTTAAAACTAAAACAAGAACGACCACCGTTGAAGATAAGAAAAAAAAGCAACAAATACCACAAGGTGACAATAAATAGTGAGATAAAAGTGCATGGAAAAACAATACATACAAATTAAGATACATAAAAATACAAATACACAGTCAAAACAAATACTAAAAACAACAAACGAGGAGGCTTCCGTCGTCGATTGTAAATTGGTGAGTGAATCGAGTGCAAATACCCCACAAGGGCTTCGGATGCGCGAGACAGGAAACTTAAGAGCTTTGAAAGTTCGGTTCTCTTTCTAATGCATTTTGGCGAGTGCGGCTCAAGCCTGAATTTATGCTTGAACCAAAAGCTCTTGCCATCTTTTCTCAACTGCTCCCATCGCTTCTCATACGCTCCCAAAAAAAATAGGTTGGTTGTAATTGTCGTTTTCTTTGTTCACCTGGCACAGCCATCCAATCAGCTGTTGTTTATAGTACACAATTACTGGGACACATAACTTTGTACGATATTGTTTGTCAAAAGATTAATCGATTAATCAATCGTTCGTCGATCGAGCCAAAACCAATAAGTCCGACCGAGCGGTGTAGATTGCATGTGACGAAAGCTTGCTCACGTTGGCCGCGGCAATGCTCTTCAAACGCATTTTGCCAATCAGCTGTTCCTTGGCGAAGTTCAACGCCCCTTTGATCGTTTTCGCTCGATTGTCACGGTCAACCAGTTAATTATTGCACGGCGATCCACTTCTATAAGCAGTCGCTTTAAAACTGTTTTCGTTTACCTTGCATTCTGCCTGTATTAAAATATTGTACTATGACATGAAAACTGTAGTGCTTTTATTGAATTAAGAAAAATTTAATGTAGAATATTTAGTTATATAAGCTAACTATATAAGCTATAAAATTACTGTAACTAGTGTCAAATATCGAGCCGGTTTGTGTGCTCAATGAAATTAGTAACATCTATGGTACACATGTATGAACTTATAAATTTGCGTCTCTTTCCTCTACAGTCGCCATCCTTGAGCTCATCGATAACGGAGTGATTAACTGCAGTAAAAGTTGGTTTCACACTTGAATACCTTACTGTTTATTTCAGCAAGTTCGAATATTGTGGTGTCGCGAACAATGCCTAAATTAAAGAAATCTATGCCCTGTTAAAACTTAATATAATCTTTTTTACTCCCTGTACCCATAAAATGGGCAAAAAGGGGGAACTAAATCTGTGCAAATGTAGGTAACAGGCAGAAGGAGACATCTCCGACCCTATAAAGTATATATATTCTTGATCAGAATCAAAAGAGATTTCGATTTGCCATGTCCGTCCGGCTGTCCGTCCGTCCGTCTGTCCGAATAAACGCGTCCATCTCAGCAACTATAAGAGCTAGATACAGCAAATTTGGTACGTAGGTTACAGAAACCTACCATACGCAGATCAAGTTTCTTTCCAATTTCAGATATTTCTCACCATTCCTCCGCGATTCGATAAAAACGATTTACAGCAACAATTTTAAAAATATAGATATTGGTCACTCTTAATCTACTGTCCAAATTTCAAGTCAACCGGATAGGAACAACGGAATTTATTCGGCAAACAAGGTTCAGTAGTGGGGCGTGGTGAAAGGGCTGGCAACCTTTTAAAATGCCTCGCTTGCGCTGTCGCTTGCGCTGTCGCTTGTGCTGTCGTTTGTGCTGTCTCTTGTGTGTGTGCGTCTTTGTGTATGTGTGTGTGTATGTGTAAGTGTACGCAGATGCGATCGGATATTTTTGACCTGGGTTCAGGGGTATACTCGACTAGAGCATTCTTATTTGTATTTTTAAATTTTGACTTATAATAATGAAATAATGTTAGTTCTTAAAAACAAGAATAACGTTAAGTGCCGTAAATTTTAATAACAAATGTACAATGTAAGCAAGGCCAACATTAAAGTGTTTGTCTGTAGTATATTTATCGTTCCCCGGAACACTTAAATTTTGCGAGGGTTGGTAATAAAGTTTCGGAATAATTTTTGGGTAGTATATAAACGCCATCAATATGTTACGTTTGGTTACTATGAATAATGGATTGAATAAATTGAATTTTAAAATGAATGTGTAAATAATTCATGTTTTCCCTTAACGTAATGGGATAGTTTAGGTGAAGTAGCGTTTCTCTTGGGATTTTTTCGATAAATACGCGCCATGAAAAAATAACTGGTTAGCATCGGGATATCTTTTTTATGTAGTATAGGTATGCGTGGTCAGAAGTAGTCAACAACCCCTGGCGACTGTTTTTGCTAGCTGTGTCCCGCGACTTTCTTCCCCAGCACGACTCTTGAACCTATACATAAACCTTCGTAATCGTTAATTCCAATTGTACCATTCATAACGGACGCCCAACTAACTCCCAATATTTCATACTGCATATTTGGTGGAATAAAGTGGGCATAGGACAAAGTGTTCATAACATAATTTGTGGTTCCACACGTGGGGCAGGCTAAGAATACCCCATTTTTTTAGTCAGCCTCAATCTTTAAGAGTCCCTACTTAACTATTTTCCTTTCATTATTTGGATCTTTTATATTATTTTAATAAATCCATGCAAATATGTATGTAACAGGCAAAAGAAGACATCTCCGACGCTATAAAGTATATAGTAAAGTATATATTTATATATATATTCTTGATCAGTATCAAAAGAGATTTCGATTTGGTCATGTCCGTCTGTCTGCCCGTTTTTCCGTATGAACGCGTCGATCTCAGCAACTATAAGAGCTAGAAACACCAAATTTGGCATGTCGGTTTCTGTATACCATACGCAGATCAAGTTTGTTTTCAATTTCAGATATCTCCCACCGTTCCTCCGCAATTTTAAAGAAATAGCTTTGGGATTTGGCATGTATAATACTTTTCTCACTTTTAATCTACAGTCCAAATTTAAAGTCGATGGGATATTAAACACGCAATTTATTCACAAAAGAAAATTCCGTGCTGCAGCGCGGCGGGAAGAAGCAGCACAGTCCCACTTAAAATGCCTCGGTTGCACTGTCGCTTGGGCTGTCGCTTGTGTGTGTGCGCCTTTGTGCATGTGTGTGTGTATGTGTAAGTGTACTGAGATGCGATGGGAATTTTTCGACTTGGGTTCAGGGAGTTTTGTAGTCGGGTATACTCGACTATAGCATTCATGCTTGTTTATATTTTAATTGGAGGTAACTGACTCTAATAGACAGTTGGTAGAAATGGGTAATCAATGGAATCCGACTTTTGGCTAAGACCAAGATATCGACCGGCTTGAAATTTTTATAACAGTTGATTTGTTCGTTCAAGGGCAGTACTATCATGGTAATAAATTAAATTTTTTTTTCTACTGTAGAATTCGGCTATCTTTCAGTAACCATTTGCTGACCCGGTGTGATAAAGAGGTTTTATTTTTACTCCCTGTACCCATAAAATGGGTAACAATGGGGTACTAAATCTGTCAAATGTATGTAACAGCCAGAAGGAGACATCTCCTGTCGTGCTCTTACTTATGTTACTGGGGATACACCAGTTTAAACCAGATTTGGTCCACCGGTACTTGTCTGTCTCCGCCCGTAATTGCTCCGCAGAGTCTCGAGAACTCCTAGTTTTGCCCAGGTTTGTCCCCGGACTCCTATAGCGCGGTTGTATTGTTTTGTCTTGGCCATAGGACTCGCCGAGGTTACCCCAGCTGCCTGTCTCTCTTTGGATGACCCACGATTACCCCAGTTTATACCAGGTTAAGCTGTCAGGATCCGTATGAGTTACTGTTCTGCCTGTATTTTAGAGAGAGACACCAAGGATACCGCAGTTTATACCAGGCTTAGCTGTTGATGCTCTCTAAAAGGCCATATCGTAATCCTAGAGATTTACCAAGGGTTCCAAAGTTTATACCGGGTTTGGCCGCTGGTTCTCGTCGGATTTGCACTATGTACTGCTGAGGAAGGACACCAAGGATACCCCAGTTTAAGCCAGGTTTGTCCGTTGGCCTCTTCTCTGGATTTCCACGAAAACCTCACTGGCACTTTACACACGTTTTGCACTTTGGTCCATGGGCGAGGCCTTTTGCACAGACTGGCCTCTAAGTTTATCAGTGGCTGGGTTGGGTCAAGTGGCTTTGCTTGTCCCTCGCAGAGTGACAAAATGACTGACCGTGATTGCTGCTATTGATGCATGTAGATCGGCCCAATGTTTGGCCGCGCTCGTAGCTTGTGCTTGTAATACCTCGACGACACTTTTCCCGCACTGTACTTGCACTACTTGTACTTTTCTTCTTCGCACTTGACTCGTTCTCTTTGTATTACTTGACTCTGCTTCGCTTGACTGTATTTCACTTGACTGTCCAGCTCCCACGCAGCTGTCGCCTTTTTTTTTTACATCTGCCGACAAGCCCCGCTTGGTGGCTGGATCGTGGCCCGCGGCGGTGGCAAACTCTCCAAACTCTCGCCTAGATGTGCATGCTAGCAGAGTTGTTGGTGGACTCAAGTTTGGCGCCGACGTCAGCTTCTAACTAACGGCGAAATCGGCTGATGCTTGCCTAGCAACAACGGTAAAATACCGACGCTACGCATTGCTCACCGCCAGTGCAAACGAAAGCTGCATATTGCACATCGAATGGACTCTTTACGCGCTAACGGCGTATGCTCATCCCTAACGGCGCGCACTCAGCTCTAATGGCGTTTATCCTGGTTGTCGCTTTTTGTGCGACACGTAGCATTTGCTGGCTACGTGTACCTCACACCTTGGTCACTCTTAATCTACTGTCCAAATTTAAAGTCGATCGGACAATAATTACGGAAGTTATTCACAAAAGAAGACTCAAGGCTTCAGCGCGGTACCACTTAAGTACCACTTAAAATGCCTCGTGTTGCGCTGTCGCTTGCGCTATCGCTTGTGTGTTAGTGTGTCGTTGTGTATGTGTGTGTGCATGTGTAAGTTTACGAATATGCGATCGGAAATTTTTGACCTGGGTACAGGGAGTGTTGTAGTCGGGTATACTCGACTATAGCATTGTTACTTGTTTTTTTTTTTTAAATTTAAAGTAACATTAAACAAACATAATAATATCACCTCTTCGACTCCGAATTCTGTGACACGTGATGTCAGGAGAAACGGCCTCAAGGCGAGCAAATTCTTTTCTTATTATTTTCATTATTCTTGCTATTCTTTAGTATTCTGAGAATTAAGCTAATTTCGCTTTTTCGTTTTTTGGTTCGTGTTGTTCACAAGGTTGAAATTCTGAATTGAGGCTGGTGTCCAAAATTGACAGACCATTTTGTTGAGTGTATGAGCCTGAGTCAGATAGTGATTTAGCTGAGGTCAAAGTTTATTTTATCTGAGACTTTATTCAGCCTCAATGCACAATAGACCATAACAGCAGTTTTACATAGGTTAGGTTAGGTAGAACCGGTTGACCACTACATTGTGGTCACACATAGACCAAACACGATTTTAGTGTCGCCGGATACTGAAGGTTGTTAGGAGGTTTGTTGCTCCTGTAGGATTCGTGTGCGCTTGACAAACGCCAACAACGCATTGGGAGTGTATCTGCCCGCTTCTTCTAGTGATGCGAGCCAGTGTTTGTTGAAGTATCGATGTCTTAGTGTTGCGAGTGCTGGGCAGCTGCATATAAGTTGTTCCAAGGTTTCCACAACTCCTGGTTTATAATTTGCAGCACTTTCGATAAATGAAAGTCAATTGTTTTAAGTGTAAATATATATTTTGCCGATTCGCCCGGATATTTCTGGTTTCACAATAGAATACTTGGCTTAATTATATCCCTCGTTGTCGTTGTGATGGTGGGGCTCGCTCTTGCCAAGTGCCCGTGGTTCCAGTTGCCCAATATTCTCTTCGATTTGTCCCGTCCGCTAAGCGGTTTAAGACTCAACAAATCGAATACTATCGGTTACCTCGTTGCCGCTGTGCAAGTATGGTGTGCCTAGGTATGCGAGTGATACAACTCCGGTTTAGACCTGGATTCGCCAGTTCGCTTTAACCACAAAGGTCTCCTATGTCTCCTGATTTTGCCTTGGCACCCCAGTTTATACCGGGCTTACGCCGTAGCTATTTTTCTGCTCACTATTTCCTGCTCTTATGTTACTGGGGTTACACCAGTTTAAACCAGATTTGGTCCACCGGTACTTGTCTGTCTCCGCCCGTAATTGCTCCGCAGAGTCTCGAGAACTCCTAGTTTTGCCCAGGTTTGTCCCCGGACTCCTATAGCGCGGTTGTATTGTTTTGTCTTGGCCATAGGACTCGCCGAGGTTACCCCAGCTGCCTGTCTCTCTTTGGATGACCCACGATTACCCCAGTTTATACCAGGTTAAGCTGTCAGGATCCGTATGAGTTACTGTTCTGCCTGTATTTTAGAGAGAGACACCAAGGATACCGCAGTTTATACCAGGCTTAGCTGTTGATGCTCTCTAAAAGGCCATATCGTAATCCTAGAGATTTACCAAGGGTTCCAAAGTTTATACCGGGTTTGGCCGCTGGTTCTCGTCGGATTTGCACTATGTACTGCTGAGGAAGGACACCAAGGATACCCCAGTTTAAGCCAGGTTTGTCCGTTGGCCTCTTCTCTGGATTTCCACGAAAACCTCACTGGCACTTTACACACGTTTTGCACTTTGGTCCATGGGCGAGGCCTTTTGCACAGACTGGCCTCTAAGTTTATCAGTGGCTGGGTTGGGTCAAGTGGCTTTGCTTGTCCCTCGCAGAGTGACAAAATGACTGACCGTGATTGCTGCTATTGATGCATGTAGATCGGCCCAATGTTTGGCCGCGCTCGTAGCTTGTGCTTGTAATACCTCGACGACACTTTTCCCGCACTGTACTTGCACTACTTGTACTTTTCTTCTTCGCACTTGACTCGTTCTCTTTGTATTACTTGACTCTGCTTCGCTTGACTGTATTTCACTTGACTGTCCAGCTCCCACGCAGCTGTCGCCTTTTTTTTTTACATCTGCCGACAAGCCCCGCTTGGTGGCTGGATCGTGGCCCGCGGCGGTGGCAAACTCTCCAAACTCTCGCCTAGATGTGCATGCTAGCAGAGTTGTTGGTGGACTCAAGTTTGGCGCCGACGTCAGCTTCTAACTAACGGCGAAATCGGCTGATGCTTGCCTAGCAACAACGGTAAAATACCGACGCTACGCATTGCTCACCGCCAGTGCAAACGAAAGCTGCATATTGCACATCGAATGGACTCTTTACGCGCTAACGGCGTATGCTCATCCCTAACGGCGCGCACTCAGCTCTAATGGCGTTTATCCTGGTTGTCGCTTTTTGTGCGACACGTAGCATTTGCTGGCTACGTGTACCTCACACCTTGGTCACTCTTAATCTACTGTCCAAATTTAAAGTCGATCGGACAATAATTACGGAAGTTATTCACAAAAGAAGACTCAAGGCTTCAGCGCGGTACCACTTAAGTACCACTTAAAATGCCTCGTGTTGCGCTGTCGCTTGCGCTATCGCTTGTGTGTTAGTGTGTCGTTGTGTATGTGTGTGTGCATGTGTAAGTTTACGAATATGCGATCGGAAATTTTTGACCTGGGTACAGGGAGTGTTGTAGTCGGGTATACTCGACTATAGCATTGTTACTTGTTTTTTTTTTTTAAATTTAAAGTAACATTAAACAAACATAATAATATCACCTCTTCGACTCCGAATTCTGTGACACGTGATGTCAGGAGAAACGGCCTCAAGGCGAGCAAATTCTTTTCTTATTATTTTCATTATTCTTGCTATTCTTTAGTATTCTGAGAATTAAGCTAATTTCGCTTTTTCGTTTTTTGGTTCGTGTTGTTCACAAGGTTGAAATTCTGAATTGAGGCTGGTGTCCAAAATTGACAGACCATTTTGTTGAGTGTATGAGCCTGAGTCAGATAGTGATTTAGCTGAGGTCAAAGTTTATTTTATCTGAGACTTTATTCAGCCTCAATGCACAATAGACCATAACAGCAGTTTTACATAGGTTAGGTTAGGTAGAACCGGTTGACCACTACATTGTGGTCACACATAGACCAAACACGATTTTAGTGTCGCCGGATACTGAAGGTTGTTAGGAGGTTTGTTGCTCCTGTAGGATTCGTGTGCGCTTGACAAACGCCAACAACGCATTGGGAGTGTATCTGCCCGCTTCTTCTAGTGATGCGAGCCAGTGTTTGTTGAAGTATCGATGTCTTAGTGTTGCGAGTGCTGGGCAGCTGCATATAAGTTGTTCCAAGGTTTCCACAACTCCTGGTTTATAATTTGCAGCACTTTCGATAAATGAAAGTCAATTGTTTTAAGTGTAAATATATATTTTGCCGATTCGCCCGGATATTTCTGGTTTCACAATAGAATACTTGGCTTAATTATATCCCTCGTTGTCGTTGTGATGGTGGGGCTCGCTCTTGCCAAGTGCCCGTGGTTCCAGTTGCCCAATATTCTCTTCGATTTGTCCCGTCCGCTAAGCGGTTTAAGACTCAACAAATCGAATACTATCGGTTACCTCGTTGCCGCTGTGCAAGTATGGTGTGCCTAGGTATGCGAGTGATACAACTCCGGTTTAGACCTGGATTCGCCAGTTCGCTTTAACCACAAAGGTCTCCTATGTCTCCTGATTTTGCCTTGGCACCCCAGTTTATACCGGGCTTACGCCGTAGCTATTTTTCTGCTCACTATTTCCTGCTCTTATGTTACTGGGGTTACACCAGTTTAAACCAGATTTGGTCCACCGGTACTTGTCTGTCTCCGCCCGTAATTGCTCCGCAGAGTCTCGAGAACTCCTAGTTTTGCCCAGGTTTGTCCCCGGACTCCTATAGCGCGGTTGTATTGTTTTGTCTTGGCCATAGGACTCGCCGAGGTTACCCCAGCTGCCTGTCTCTCTTTGGATGACCCACGATTACCCCAGTTTATACCAGGTTAAGCTGTCAGGATCCGTATGAGTTACTGTTCTGCCTGTATTTTAGAGAGAGACACCAAGGATACCGCAGTTTATACCAGGCTTAGCTGTTGATGCTCTCTAAAAGGCCATATCGTAATCCTAGAGATTTACCAAGGGTTCCAAAGTTTATACCGGGTTTGGCCGCTGGTTCTCGTCGGATTTGCACTATGTACTGCTGAGGAAGGACACCAAGGATACCCCAGTTTAAGCCAGGTTTGTCCGTTGGCCTCTTCTCTGGATTTCCACGAAAACCTCACTGGCACTTTACACACGTTTTGCACTTTGGTCCATGGGCGAGGCCTTTTGCACAGACTGGCCTCTAAGTTTATCAGTGGCTGGGTTGGGTCAAGTGGCTTTGCTTGTCCCTCGCAGAGTGACAAAATGACTGACCGTGATTGCTGCTATTGATGCATGTAGATCGGCCCAATGTTTGGCCGCGCTCGTAGCTTGTGCTTGTAATACCTCGACGACACTTTTCCCGCACTGTACTTGCACTACTTGTACTTTTCTTCTTCGCACTTGACTCGTTCTCTTTGTATTACTTGACTCTGCTTCGCTTGACTGTATTTCACTTGACTGTCCAGCTCCCACGCAGCTGTCGCCTTTTTTTTTTACATCTGCCGACAAGCCCCGCTTGGTGGCTGGATCGTGGCCCGCGGCGGTGGCAAACTCTCCAAACTCTCGCCTAGATGTGCATGCTAGCAGAGTTGTTGGTGGACTCAAGTTTGGCGCCGACGTCAGCTTCTAACTAACGGCGAAATCGGCTGATGCTTGCCTAGCAACAACGGTAAAATACCGACGCTACGCATTGCTCACCGCCAGTGCAAACGAAAGCTGCATATTGCACATCGAATGGACTCTTTACGCGCTAACGGCGTATGCTCATCCCTAACGGCGCGCACTCAGCTCTAATGGCGTTTATCCTGGTTGTCGCTTTTTGTGCGACACGTAGCATTTGCTGGCTACGTGTACCTCACACCTTGGTCACTCTTAATCTACTGTCCAAATTTAAAGTCGATCGGACAATAATTACGAAAGTTATTCACAAAAGAAGACTCAAGGCTTCAGCGCGGTACCACTTAAGTACCACTTAAAATGCCTCGTGTTGCGCTGTCGCTTGCGCTATCGCTTGTGTGTTAGTGTGTCGTTGTGTATGTGTGTGTGCATGTGTAAGTTTACGAATATGCGATCGGAAATTTTTGACCTGGGTACAGGGAGTGTTGTAGTCGGGTATACTCGACTATAGCATTGTTACTTGTTTTTTTTTTTTAAATTTAAAGTAACATTAAACAAACATAATAATATCACCTCTTCGACTCCGAATTCTGTGACACGTGATGTCAGGAGAAACGGCCTCAAGGCGAGCAAATTCTTTTCTTATTATTTTCATTATTCTTGCTATTCTTTAGTATTCTGAGAATTAAGCTAATTTCGCTTTTTCGTTTTTTGGTTCGTGTTGTTCACAAGGTTGAAATTCTGAATTGAGGCTGGTGTCCAAAATTGACAGACCATTTTGTTGAGTGTATGAGCCTGAGTCAGATAGTGATTTAGCTGAGGTCAAAGTTTATTTTATCTGAGACTTTATTCAGCCTCAATGCACAATAGACCATAACAGCAGTTTTACATAGGTTAGGTTAGGTAGAACCGGTTGACCACTACATTGTGGTCACACATAGACCAAACACGATTTTAGTGTCGCCGGATACTGAAGGTTGTTAGGAGGTTTGTTGCTCCTGTAGGATTCGTGTGCGCTTGACAAACGCCAACAACGCATTGGGAGTGTATCTGCCCGCTTCTTCTAGTGATGCGAGCCAGTGTTTGTTGAAGTGTCGATGTCTTAGTGTTGCGAGTGCTGGGCAGCTGCATATAAGTTGTTCCAAGGTTTCCACAACTCCTGGTTCCTTACATTTCCGGCAGCCGTCTTCCGTTATCATCCCAGATTTTTAGCATGAGCGGCTGCTAGGCAATGTCCAGTCAATACTCCTATCATTAGTCTGCAGTCTTTCCTTGGAAGATATAGCAGGAAGTTAGTGAGTTTCTGATTTCGTTTCTTGCACAAAATTTTGGTAATTCTGCAGCTGGTGATATTCCGCCACTAGCTTTAGCCCAAGCGGATTCATCCAGTTCGCTGTATAGCGACTGCAATGAAACTTGTATATTTTCTTCGTTCTCAAGAAGTAGCCCGACTCCTTATTTTCCCAGGCAATCCGCCGTTTCGTTGCCGTCAATGCCCCGGTGGCTGGGAGCCCAATAGATATGCACTGTTCTGGCAGTGCTTCTGGCAGCCACCCTGCTTGCCAGGACCTTTTTGGAACAAATAGAGGACGCCCGCAATGATTTTATAGCAGCTTGGCTGTATACGAATATATTTATTCGTTCGTTCATAGCTGATGTGGATAGAGCTACTTCTGCTGCTTTCCTTATTGCGAAGACATAGACATTGGGCAGTCCTCTGTGCAAGCAGGTTGGAGTGGACCTCAACGCTCCCGTGATACAGACAAGTGCCTGTCGCTGGGTCCTTTGCGTCAGTTTCAGGTATGTGAGATGTAGATCCAATGCATCAGTCGTGGTGACAGGCCCAAGTACTACTTAGCATCTTCTGCGATGCGTAAAGCGCGACTGTTGCCTTTTTCATTCTTTCTTCAACATTGAGTCTCCATGTCAGTTTGCTGTCCAGGACAACTCCGAAGTATTTGACGTTAGTTTTTTACGTGAGAGGTATCCCGTTCAACTTTGGCGGGTTGCGCCGCGGTACCTTGTATCTCTTAGTAAAAAGAATGAGGTCCGTCTTTTCCGCGTTTATGCTCAGTCCGGCTCCGGTGGCCCATCTTAGTATTTCCTGTAACGTATATTCCATGACTGAGCTGAGGGTCGATGGACATTTTTCCGTGTTAATAATGCTTATGTAATCCGCCTAGGGAATTTCCTGTAGAATTTTTTAAGTGTTTGTCCACCACTAGATTCGATAACAGGGGAGTGACACGGCAGACTCTTGTCTCCCCTGTTATCGGCACACTTGCCTTCATGAGCTTCCTTTGTTATGGTGGTGGTTCCCCATTCGGCTTTGACTCTTCTGCAGCTCAACAAATTCTGTATCCACGAGTGTATTGCCGAGTGGGATGATGTGGCTTTCAGGCCTCGCATTATCGCTTCTGTATATACGTTGTTGAATGCATCGGAGATGTCTTGAAATGCTCCCAGTGCGTATTCTTGGTGGTGAAGCGTTTTTTCTGTATTAGCTTTCATGGAATGTTGCGCTGTCTCCACCAATTTCCCATTACTGTAGGCATGTTGGTTGGACTCCAGGGATGAGCTTGCGCTCTCCTTAATGTGGAGCTCCATTACTTTTTCCAATGTTTTTAGCATGAATGAGGTTAGGCTTATGGGTCTGTAGTTCTTCGGCTGCACGTGACTGACCTTGCCTGCTTTGGGCAGGAACACAACCCGTGCAGCCCACAGGCACATAGCCGCGTCGCAGACATGCCTCAAACAGTGGATGCAGCTCCGGGATGATCCAATTCTTGGTCATCTGCAGCATCGCTGGAAAGATTCCGTCCAATCCAGGAGATTTGTAATTCGTGAACGAGTCTATTGCCCACTGGATTTTCTGCGGGTAGGTCCGAGTTTATTGTTCGGATAGTTTGAGGTGTGTCAGGTTCTGTGACTTCTGTACACGCAGGGAAATGTGCTGTAGTATGCACACATATAGAGTACGTACTGTACCCTATATATTTAAATACATTCAACCACAACACTTTGTAACACTTTGTTGCTGTGTTTACATAAACAGTCTTAAGCATACTTAAAGTGCAAGTGTAATATGATCACCCAAGTGTGATACAGACTGAATAAATCACCGTCACCGGCTCTCACACAAACCGACTGCTCAGTATATAAATGCATATAACACACACACTCTCTCAGCGCTGCTCTCAACGCTGCGTATATAGATAAGTACATAATGCGGCCGCTCCGCTGCCGGCATTTCTGGCAGAGCAGTTACGCGGCCAGCTTGACTTTACTTTTATGAATTATGTGTATTCATTCAATAAAATAGAGCTGTATGAACAGCAACAATAAAAGTTGGAATATTTTTACTTCATAATTGGAACACATTTACTTCATGGCGACCGAGCAACAATTGCAATACTACAACTTCGAGGGAAAAGAATAAACAACGGCAACAACCAGGGTAGTAACAACGGCAGAGAGGAACCACAATTTAAATAAGACTGAGTGAGTAGTGTGAAATTGTGAAAAAAAATGCCCAGATGTTGGCGAAAAAAATTTGTAACAAAAAAAAAAAAAATAATAATAATATGCCAGAAGCCACACGCTGCGAGAACTACTAAATGCAGGAAATGCCCCAAGTTGGGACACAGCTAAGTTACAAGCCAGAATCGACCATTTAAAGTCAGTTGTAAACACAACACTGGCGCACAAGAAAACGCAACACACTTACTCACAGTCTAATATTAACGTAATTGGAAGTATTAAATATACCAAAAAAAAAATTACCATTCCAAAACAGAAGAAGGCAACCTCATATTAACAACGACTTGTGCGATGACCGGCACCAGTCCCGTCTGAGCCCATAGGCCCAGGACATCAGCAGCAGCGAAACAACAAGCGCGGGGGGCACTCCGCCACTTGCGTCATCGAGGGAGCATCAGGATGCAGCAGAAGAGGACTGTTAGTTCATTTTGATACTTCATGGTTGAATCTGTATTAACATCAACACTTACATTAATGTATACGTTTTAAAAAATATTTTGTAAAATTGAGCGGAGCCATTTCTGCACAATTAGAAGCATATATACATATATACTATAACACAAAACATGAAATACTAAAAACAAATAGTAAAAAAAAATTTTTATTCAAGAAAATAAGCCTTATGTACATGGCATAATGCAACTTGAAGGACAAAATATACCCAAAATGGGCTCAATAGATACAAAGACAATGGACTCCACTGCAAATGTTATTAATAAAGTAGAATCAAAATGTGTCGACTTAGAACTTACTAACACACTTTTGATAATAATCGTTGTAAGTATGTGTGCAAATTTGTTTTTCAAATTACATAAGCTACATAATAAATGCCTGAGAAAAAAATATTTAAGGCAAATAATCTAGATAAAATCTAGAAATAAAAAAAAAATAACGATTATAATTAATGGTGGTTAAAGACCTAAACCAAAAAGAAGAGAATATATATTTGTAAAATTTGTAATAAATTTCAAATGTAAAAAAAAATGTTAATCTCAAATGTCAAAATGGATACATTAAAAGCTATTCTAAAAGTATATGAATTGGAACCAGACTTTGCATATAGAATTGCTCAGTTACTTTTAAATCCCATAGATATTAATATATTAGAATACAGATACATGAATAGGTATAATCTGGAATTCTCACCACTAATGCATTGCTCATATAAACAAAAAGCCCTTGTATCGAGCACAGTACCAGATATAAAAGTAAGAACTAAGATTAGGAATCATCCAATACAAGGACTTGCGAGATGTTACATGGTATCCATGAATGTATCAAACGATAACATTATTGGAGGCATGAATGAATGATATTAACCAAATAACATAATAACATAAGTGGAGTGGCATGAAATCGTCACCCATATTAAATAAATTAGATCAAAGTTTGACATATCATATAAATGTCTAACGCGAAATAGAGAAACAAGGCCAAGTACAATAAACAAACATGCAAATATATTGGTAGAAAGTTTCAATGAAGCACGAATATTAATATATGACCATAAAGAAATATTAACCAATCAACATTGGTCCCAAGTTTCAAAGGTCTTAACCAAATTTCGAATAAATTTAGTTGCAGTAAGAACAAAATATATTTTGGATACATCGATTCCAACTATACTAAATACAGATTTAACAATCGAAACAGTTGAACAGCCTGACGTTAAAGAAGACGAAGAAAGTGAATTCGACACAGAACATACATAATCTGACAATTCCAGCAGTTATTACATTACCCGAATTTTCAGAGTGTTCCGATACTGAAGCAAGCACCAGTGAAATAGAAATAAATCCTATTACAATGGCCGACACTTCAGCAGCCTCAAAGGCTTACATCAAGGAAATTGTACAAGCGATACCAGAATTCGATGGAAAGAGAATCCATCTTCAAAGATTTATTACTGCAATAAAATTGGTTAACCTAACGAAAGGTCCATAGGAAGAAATTGCAATCGAAGTAATAAAATCGAAAATAATTGGTTATATCCAAATTGCCGACTACGATTGCAGGTGAAACATCCGATGTAGTAAAGGCAAAAATCAATTTAAATATATTCGTCAGAATAAAAAACGAACACACAGGTAGAATATTTAGATTATTAATAGATACCGGAGCTGACATTTCAATCATTAAGGAAAACTCCGATGATTTCAATGAAATATACCATAGTAATATAACACAAATAATTGGAATAGGCGACGGATCGACAAACTCGATCGGCCTAGCATCTGTCGAATTGAGATCTGGTAATTTCATCATTCCAAGCAACTTTCACTTAGTGGTGGGGGTGTCAACAACATTTTTGATGCAGATCTGTCAGAAATTTTAACATTACTGTGTATGCCAAATTTTGTGACTTTAGCCTTAAAAATGTGGAAAATACAGGTTTTACCCAAATTGCGTGGGAGGGGTAAGGGTGGGGGTCGATCTAGACACTTCACAAATTGAGGGTATACACCAACATGTGTACCAAATAAAGTTGCTCTAGCTTCAAGGGTGTGGAAGAAAATTGCGTTTTTACGGAGAGACGGACATACAGACATTTCTCAAACTCAACATAATATTTTCCCGTCGGGAACATAGTATAAATATGGGCAATAAAAATATAAATAAATATATTAAAAGTAGCTCTACTTACAAAGGTGACACAAATAGACAAAATTTATGAAAAATAAATAAAAGCAATCCTGTCAAGATACCATAACGATCGCATAGAAGGAGGCCATACGGGGATTACGCATACCTTGTTAAAAATAAAGAAATTTTATTATTGGCCCCAAATGAATAAATCCATTGCAAAATATGTAAAAGCTTATGTAAAATGCCAACAGACAAAGACCACAACACACACAAAAGCACCAATGGTGTTAACGGGTACACCAAATATAGCTTTTGATACTGTTTTAATTGATATGATCGAACCAGTACCTCGTTTAGAGAATGGAAACGATTAGGCAATCATGAAAATATGTGATCTCACTATAATATCTAGTTACAATAGCAGTAGCAGATAAAAGTGCAAAAACACTTTGTCCGTATGAACGCGTCGATCTCACCAACTATAAGATATATAAACACCAAATTTTTAATGTTGATTCCTGTTTGCCATATGCAGATCAAGTTTGTTTCCAATTTCAGATATCTCCCCGTTACTCAGCAATTCGAAAAAAAGGTTTTTATACTAACAATTTTAAGGAAATAGCTTTGGGATTTTCATGAATAATATTTTTGTCACTCTTAATTTACTGTCTAAATTTCAAGTCGATGGGATAATAAACACGGAATTTATTCACAAAAGAAAATTCCGTGCTGCAGCGCGGGGGGAAGAAGCAGCACAGCCACACTTAAAATGTCTCGGTTGCACTGTCGCTTGTGTGTGTGCGCCTTTGTGCATGTGTGTGTATATGTGTAAGTGTACGGAGATGCGATGGAAATTTTTCGACCTGGGTACAGGGAGTTTTGTAGTCGGGTATACTCGACTATAGCATTCAGGCTTGTTTAAATTTTAATTGGAGGTAACTGACTCTAATAGACAGTTGGTAGAAATGGGTAATCAATGGAATCCGACTTTTGGCTAAGACCAAGATATCGACCGGCTTGAAATTTTTATAGCAGTTGATTTGTTCGTTCAAGGGCAGTACTATCATGGTAATAAATTAAATTTTTTTTTCTACTGTAGAATTCGGCTATCTTTCAGTAACCATTTGCTGACCCGGTGTGATAAAGAGGTTTTATTTTTACTCCCTGTACCCATAAAATGGGTAACAATGGGGTACTAAATCTGTCAAATGTATGTAACAGCCAGAAGGAGACATCTCCTGTCCTGCTCTTACTTATGTTACTGGGGATACACCAGTTTAAACCAGATTTGGTCCACCGGTACTTGTCTGTCTCCGCCTGTAATTGCTCCGCAGAGTCTCGAGAACTCCTAGTTTTGCCCAGGTTTGTCCCCGGACTCCTATAGCGCGGTTGTATTGTTTTGTCTTGGCCATAGGACTCGCCGAGGTTACCCCAGCTGCCTGTCTCTCTTTGGATGACCCACGATTACCCCAGTTTATACCAGGTTAAGCTGTCAGGATCCGTATGAGTTACTGTTCTGCCTGTATTTTAGAGAGAGACACCAAGGATACCGCAGTTTATACCAGGCTTAGCTGTTGATGCTCTCTAAAAGGCCATATCGTAATCCTAGAGATTTACCAAGGGTTCCAAAGTTTATACCGGGTTTGGCCGCTGGTTCTCGTCGGATTTGCACTATGTACTGCTGAGGAAGGACACCAAGGATACCCCAGTTTAAGCCAGGTTTGTCCGTTGGCCTCTTCTCTGGATTTCCACGAAAACCTCACTGGCACTTTACACACGTTTTGCACTTTGGTCCATGGGCGAGGCCTTTTGCACAGACTGGCCTCTAAGTTTATCAGTGGCTGGGTTGGGTCAAGTGGCTTTGCTTGTCCCTCGCAGAGTGACAAAATGACTGACCGTGATTGCTGCTATTGATGCATGTAGATCGGCCCAATGTTTGGCCGCGCTCGTAGCTTGTGCTTGTAATGCCTCGACGACACTTTTCCCGCACTGTACTTGCACTACTTGTACTTTTCTTCTTCGCACTTGACTCGTATTACTTGACTCTGCTTCGCTTGACTGTATTTCACTTGACTGTCCAGCTCCTACGCAGCTGTCGCCTTTTTTTTTTACATCTGCCGACAAGCCCCGCTTGGTGGCTGGATCGTGGCCCGCGGCGGTGGCAAACTCTCCAAACTCTCGCCTAGATGTGCATGCTAGCAGAGTTGTTGGTGGACTCAAGTTTGGCGCTGACGTCAGCTTCTAACTAACGGCGAAATCGGCTGATGCTTGCCTAGCAACAACGGTAAAATACCGACGCTACGCATTGCTCACCGCCAGTGCAAACGAAAGCTGCATATTGCACATCGAATGGACTCTTTACGCGCTAACGGCGTATGCTCATCCCTAACGGCGCGCACTCAACTCTAATGGCGTTTATCCTGGTTGTCGCTTTTTGTGCGACACGTAGCATTTGCTGGCTACGTGTGTTATACGGCTCCTCGCACTTTGGTCACTCTTAATCTACTGTCCAAATTTAAAGTCGATCGGACAATAATTACGGAAGTTATTCACAAAAGAAGACTCAAGGCTTCAGCGCGGTACCACTTAAGTACCACTTAAAATGCCTCGTGTTGCGCTGTCGCTTGCGCTATCGCTTGTGTGTTCGTGTGTCGTTGTGTATGTGTGTGTGCATGTGTAAGTTTACGAAGATGCGATCGAAAATTTTTGACCTGGGTACAGGGAGTGTTGTAGTCGGGTATACTCGACTATAGCATTGTTACTTGTTTTTTTTTTTTAAATTTAAAGTAACATTAAACAAACATAATAATATCACATCTTTGACTCCGAATTCTGTGACATGTGATGTCAGGAGAAACGGCCTCAAGGCGAGCAAATTCTTTTCTTATTATTTTCATTATTCTTGCTATTCTTAAGTATTCTGAGAATTAAGCTATTTTCGCTTTTTCGTTTTTTGGTTCGTGTTGTTCACAAGGTTGAAATTCTGAATTGAGGCTGGTGTTCAAAATTGACAGACCATTTTGTTGAGTGTATGAGCCTTAGTCAGATAGTGATTTAGCTGAGGTCAAAGTTTATTTTATCTGAGACTTTATTCAGCCTCAATGCACAATAGACCATAACAGCAGTTTAACATAGGTTAGGTTAGGTAGAACCGGTTGACCACTACATTGTGGTCACACATAGACCAAACACGATTTTAGTGTCGCCGGATACTGAAGGTTGTTAGGAGGTTTGTTGATCCTGTAGGATTCGTGTGCGCTTGGCAAACGCCAACAACGCATTGGGAGTGTATCTGCCCGCTTCTTCTAGCGAGCTTCACTGGCTCGCATAGTGTTTGTTGAAGTATCGATGTCTTAGTGTTGCGAGTGCTGGGCAGCTGCATATAAGTTGTTCCAAGGTTTCCACAACTCCTGGTTCCTTACATTTCCGGCAGCCGTCTTCCGTTATCATCCCAGATTTTTAGCATGAGCGGCTGCTAGGCAATGTCCAGTCAATACTCCTATCATTAGTCTGCAGTCTTTCCTTGGAAGATATAGCAGGAAGCTAGTGAGTTTCTGATTTCGCTTCTTGCACAAAATTTTGGTAATTCTGCAGCTGGTGATATTCCGCCACTAGCTTTAGCCCAAGCGGATTCATCCAGTTCGCTGTATAGCGACTGCAATGAAACTTGTATATTTTCTTCGTTCTCAAGAAGTAGCCCGACTCCTTATTTTCCCAGGCAATCCGCCGTTTCGTTGCCGTCAATGCCCCGGTGGCTGGGAGCCCAATAGATATGCACTGTTCTGGCAGTGCTTCTGGCAGCCACCCTGCTTGCCAGGACCTTTTTGGAACAAATGGAGGACGCCCGCAATGATTTTATAGCAGCTTGGCTGTATACGAATATATTTATTCGTTCGTTCATAGCTGATGTGGATAGAGCTACTTCTGCTGCTTTCCTTATTGCGAAAACATAGACATTGGGCAGTCCTCTGTGCAAGCAGGTTGGAGTGGACCTCAACGCTCCCGTGATACAGACAAGTGCCTGTCGCTGGGTCCTTTGCGTCAGTTTCAGGTATGTGAGATGTAGATCCAATGCATCAGTCGTGGTGACAGGCCCAAGTACTACTTAGCCTCTTCTGCGATGCGTAAAGCGCGACTGTTACCTTTTTCATCCTTTCTTCAACATTGAGTCTCCATGTCAGTTTGCTGTCCAGGACAACTCCGAAGTATTTGACGTTAGTTTTTTACGTGAGAGGTATCCCGTTCAACTTTGGCGGGTTGCACCGCGGTACCTTGTATCTCTTAGTAAAAAGAATGAGGTCCGTCTTTTCCGCGTTTATGCTCAGTCCGGCTCCGGTGGCCCATCTTAGTATTTCCTGTAACGTATATTCCATGACTGAGCTGAGGGTCGATGGACATTTTTCCGTGTTAATAATGCTTATGTAATCCGCCTAGGGAATTTCCTGTAGAATTTTTTAAGTGTTTGTCCACCACTAGATTCGATAACAGGGGAGACAAGAGTCTGCCGTGTAGTGTGCATTCATGAGCTTCCTTTGTTATGGTGGTGGTTCCCCATTCGGCTTTGACTCTTCTGCAGCTCAACAAATTCTGTATCCACGAGTGTATTGCCGAGTGGGATGCTGTGGCTTTCAGGCCTCGCATTATCGCTTCTGTCTCCACCAATTTCCCTTTACTGTAGGCATGTTGGTTGGACTCCAGGGATGAGCTTGCGCTCTCCTTAATGTGGAGCTCCATTACTTTTTCCAATGTTTTTAGCATGAATGAGGTTAGGCTTATGGGTCTGTAGTTCTTCGGCTGCACGTGACTGACCTTGCCTGCTTTGGGCAGGAACACGACCCGTGCAGTTGTCCAGCCCACAGGCACATAGCCGCGTCGCAGACATGCCTCAAACAGTGGATGCAGCCCGGGATGATCCAATTCTTGGTCATCTACAGCATCGCTGGAAAGATTCCGTCCAATCCAGGAGATTTGTAATTCGTGAACGAGTCTATTGCCCACTGGATTTTCTGCGGGTAGGTCCGAGTTTATTGTTCGGATAGTTTGAGGTGTGTCAGGTTCTGTGACTTCTGTACACGCAGGGAAATGTGCTGTAGTATGCACACATATAGAGTACGTACTGTACCCTATATATTTAAATACATTCAACCACAACACTTTGTAACACTTTGTTGCTGTGTTTACATAAACAGTCTTAAGCATACTTAAAGTGCAAGTGTAATATGATCACCCAAGTATGATACAGACTGAATAAATCACCGTCACCGGCTCTCACACAAACCGACTGCTCAGTATATAAATGCATATAACACACACACTCTCTCAGCGCTGCTCTCAACGCTGCGTATATAGATAAGTACATAATGCGGCCGCTCCGCTGCCGGCATTTCTGGCAGAGCAGTTACGCGGCCAGCTTGACTTTACTTTTATGAATTATGTGTATTCATTCAATAAAATAGAGCTGTATGAACAGCAACAATAAAAGTTGGAATATTTTTACTTCATAATTGGAACACATTTACTTCATGGCGACCGAGCAACAATTGCAATACTACAACTTCGAGGGAAAAGAATAAACAACGGCAACAACCAGGGTAGTAACAACGGCAGAGAGGAACCACAATTTAAATAAGACTGAGTGAGTAGTGTGAAATTGTGAAAAAATGCCCAGATGTTGGCGAAAAAGATTTGTAACAAAACGAGAACTACTAAATGCAGGAAATGCCCCAAGTTGGGACACAGCTAAGTTACAAGCCAGAATCGACCATTTAAAGTCAGTTGTAAACACAACACTGGCGCACAAGAAAAAGCAAAACACTTACTCACAGTCTAATATTAACGTAATTGGAAGTATTAAATATACCAAAAAAAAAATTACCATTCCAAAACAGAAGAAGGCAACCTCATATTAACAACGACTTGTGCGATGACCGGCACCAGTCCCGTCTGAGCCCATAGGCCCAGGACATCAGCAGCAGCGAAACAACAAGCGCGGGGGGCACTCCGCCACTTGCGTCATCGAGGGAGCATCAGCGTGCCAAATCCGCCGATGCCCAGCTGATGCAGCAGAAGAGGACTGTTACTTCATTTTACATTAATGTATGCGTTTTAAAAAATATTTTGTAAAATTGAGCGGAGCCATTTCTGCCCAATTAGAAACATAGTCTGGAAACTATAACACAAAACATGAAATACTAAAAACAAATAGTAAAAAAAAATTTTTATTCATGAAAATAAGCCATATGTACATGGCATAATACAACTTGAAGGACAAAACATACCCAAAATGGGCTCAATAGATACAAAGACAGTGGACTCCACTGCAAATGTTATTAATAAAGTAGAATTAAAATGTGTCGACTTAGAACTTACTAACACACTTTTGATAATAATCGTTGTAAGTATGTGTGCAAATTTGTTTTTCAAATTACATAAGCTACATAATAAATGCCTGAGAAAAAAATATTTAAGGCAAATAATCTAGATAAAATCTAGAAATAAAAAAAAAATAACGATTATAATTAATGGTGGTTAAAGACCTAAACCAAAAAGAAGAGAATATATATTTGTAAAATTTGTAATAAATTTCAAATGTAAAAAAAAATGTTAATCTCAAATGTCAAAATGGATACATTAAAAGCTATTCTAAAAGTATATGAATTGGAACCAGACTTTGCATATAGAATTCCTCAGTTACTTCTTTTAAATCCCATAGATATCAATATATTAGAATACAGATACATGAATAGGTATAATCTGGAATTCTCACCACTAATGCATTGCTCATATAAACAAAAAGCCCTTGTATCGAGCACAGTACCAGATATAAAAGTAAGAACTAAGATTAGGAATCATCCAATACAAGGACTTGCGAGATGTTACATGGTATCCATGAATGTATCAAACGATAACATTATTGGAGGCATGAATGAATGATATTAACCAAATAACATAATAACATAAGTGGAGTGGCATGAAATCGTCACCCATATTAAATAAATTAGATCAAAGTTTGACATATCATATAAATGTCTAACGCGAAATAGAGAAACAAGGCCAAGTACAATAAACAAACATGCAAATATATTGGTAGAAAGTTTCAATGAAGCACGAATATTAATATATGACCATAAAGAAATATTAACCAATCAACATTGGTCCCAAGTTTCAAAGGTCTTAACCAAATTTCGAATAAATTTAGTTGCAGTAAGAACAAAATATAATTTGGATACATCGATTCCAACTATACTAAATACAGATTTAACAATCGAAACAGTTGAACAGCCTGACGTTAAAGAAGACGAAGAAAGTGAATTCGACACAGAACATACATAATCTGACAATTCCAGCAGTTATTACATTACCCGAATTTTCAGAGTGTTCCGATACTGAAGCAAGCACCAGTGAAATAGAAATAAATCCTATTACAATGGCCGACACTTCAGCAGCCTCAAAGGCTTACATCAAGGAAATTGTACAAGCGATACCAGAATTCGATGGAAACAGAATCCATCTTCAAAGATTTATTACTGCAATAAAATTGGTTAACCTAACGAAAGGTCCATACGAAGAAATTGCAATCGAAGTAATAAAATATAAAATAATTGGTTATATCCAAATTGCCGACTACGATTGCAGGTGAAACATCCGATGTAGTAAAGGCAAAAATCAATTTAAATATATTCGTCAGAATAAAAAACGAACACACAGGTAGAATATTTAGATTATTAATAGATACCGGAGCTGACATTTCAGTCATTAAGGAAAACTCCGATGATTTCAATGAAATAGACCATAGTAATATAACACAAATAATAGGAATAGGCGACGGATCGACAAACTCGATCGGCTAGCATCTGTCGAATTGAGATCTGGAAATTTCATCATTCCAAGCAACTTTCACTTAGTGGTGGGGGTGTCAACAAATTTTTGATGCAGATCTGTCAGGAATTTTAACATTACTGTGTATGCCAAATTTTGTGACCTTAGCCTTAAAAATGTGGAAAATACAGGTTTTCCCCAAATTGCGTGGGAGAGGGTAAGGGTGGGGGGTCGATCTAGACACTTCACAAATTGAGGGTATACACCAACATGTGTACCAAATAAAGTTGCTCTAGCTTCAAGGGTGTGGAAGAAAATTGCGTTTTTACGGAGAGACGGACAGACAGACATTTCGCAAACTCAATATAATATTTTCCCGTCGGGAACATAGTATAAATATGGGCAATAAAAATATAAATAAAAATATTAAAAGTAGCTCTACTTACAAAGGTGACACAAATAGACAAAATTTATGAAAAATAAATAAAAGCAATCCTGTCAAGATACCATAACGATCGCAATAGAAGGAGGCCATACGGGGATTACGCATACCTTGTTAAAAATAAAGAAATTTTATTATTGGCCCCAAATGAATAAATCCATTGCAAAATATGTAAAAGCTTGTGTAAAATGCCAACAAACAAAGACCACAACACACACAAAAGCACCAATGGTGTTAACGGATACACCAAATATAGCTTTTGATACTGTTTTAATTGATATGATCGAACCAGTACCTCGTTTATAGAATGGAAACGATTATGCAATCATGATAATATGTGATCTCACTAAATATCTAGTTACAATAGCAGTAGCAGATAAAAGTGCAAAAACACTTTGTCCGTATAAACGCGTCGATCTCACCAACTATAAGATATATAAGCACCAAATTTTTAATGTTGGTTCCTGTTTGCCATATGCAGATCAAGCTTGTTTCCAATTTCAGATATCTCCCCCCGTTACTCAGCAATTCGAAAAAAAGGTTTTTATACTAACAATTTTAAGGAAATAGCTTTGGGATTTTCATGAATAATATTTTTGTCACTCTTAATTTACTGTCTAAATTTCAAGTCGATGGGATAATAAACACGGAATTTATTCACAAAAGAAAATTCCGTGCTGCAGCGCGGGGGAAGAAGCAGCACAGCCACACTTAAAATGTCTCGGTTGCACGGTTTTGTAGTCGGGTATACTCGACTATAGCATTCAGGCTTGTTTAAATTTTAATTGGAGGTAACTGACTCTAATAGACAGTTGGTAGAAATGGGTAATCAATGGAATCCGACTTTTGGCTAAGACCAAGATATCGACCGGCTTGAAATTTTTATAACAGTTGATTTGTTCGTTCAAGGGCAGTACTATCATGGTAATAAATTAAATTTTTTTTTCTACTGTAGAATTCGGCTATCTTTCAGTAACCATTTGCTGACCCGGTGTGATAAAGAGGTTTTATTTTTACTCCCTGTACCCATAAAATGGGTAACAATGGGGTACTAAATCTGTCAAATGTATGTAACAGCCAGAAGGAGACATCTCCTGTCCTGCTCTTACTTATGTTACTGGGGATACACCAGTTTAAACCAGATTTGGTCCACCGGTACTTGTCTGTCTCCGCCTGTAATTGCTCCGCAGAGTCTCGAGAATTCCTAGTTTTGCCCAGGTTTGTCCCACGACTCCTTTAGCGCGGTTGTATTGTTTTGTCTTGGCCCTAGGTCTCGCCGAGGTTACCCCAGCTTATACCGGGCTTAGCCGTCGGTGTCTTTCGGGATTTCCTGCCTGCCTCTCTTGATGACCCACGATTACCCCTGTTTATGCCAGTTTAGCTGTCAGGATCCGTATGAGTTACTGTTCTGCATGTATTTTAGAGAGAGACACCAAGGATACCCCAGTTTATACCAGCCTTAGCTGTTGATGCTCTCTAAAAGGCCATATCGTAATCCTAGAGATTTACCAAGGGTTCCGCAGTTTATACCGGGTTTGGCAGCTGGTTCTCGTCGGATTTGCACTATGTACTGCTGAGGAAGGACACCAAGGATACCCCAGCTTAAGTCAGGTTTGTCCGTTGGCCTCTTCTCTGGATTTCCACGAAAACCTCACTGGCACTTTACACACGTTTTGCACTTTGGTCCGTGGGCGACTCCTTTTGCACAGAGTGGCTTCTAAGTTTATCAGTGGCTGGGTTGGGTCAAGTGGCTTTGCTTGTCCCTCGCAGAGTGACAAAATGACTGACCGTGATTGCTGCTATTGATGCATGTAGATCGGCCCAATGTTTGGCCGCGCTCGTAGCTTGTGCTTGTAATGCCTCGACGACACTTTTCCCGCACTGTACTTGCACTACTTGTACTTTTCTTCTTCGCACTTGACTCGTATTACTTGACTCTGCTTCGCTTGACTGTATTTCACTTGACTGTCCAGCTCCCACGCAGCTGTCGCCTTTTTATTTTACATCTGCCGACAAGCCCCGCTTGGTGGCTGGATCGTGGCCCGCGGCGGTGGCAAACTCTCCAAACTCTCGCCTAGATGTGCATGCTAGCAGAGTTGTTGGTGGACTCAAGTTTGGCGCTGACGTCAGCTTCTAACTAACGGCGAAATCGGCTGATGCTTGCCTAGCAACAACGGTAAAATACCGACGCTACGCATTGCTCACCGCCAGTGCAAACGAAAGCTGCATATTGCACATCGAATGAACTCTTTACGCGCTAACGGCGTATGCTCATCCCTAACGGCGCGCACTCAGCTCTAATGGCGTTTATCCTGGTTGTCGCTTTTTGTGCGACACGTAGCATTTGCTGGCTACGTGTGTTATACGGCTCCTCGCACTTTGGTCACTCTTAATCTACTGTCCAAATTTAAAGTCGATCGGACAATAATTACGGAAGTTATTCACAAAAGAAGACTCAAGGCTTCAGCGCGGTACCACTTAAGTACCACTTAAAATGCCTCGTGTTGCGCTGTCGCTTGCGCTATCGCTTGTGTGTTCGTGTGTCGTTGTGTATGTGTGTGTGCATGTGTAAGTTTACGAAGATGCGATCGGAAATTTTTGACCTGGGTACAGGGAGTGTTGTAGTCGGGTATACTCGACTATAGCATTGTTACTTGTTTTTTTTTTTTAAATTTAAAGTAACATTAAACAAACATAATAATATCACATCTTTGACTCCGAATTCTGTGACATGTGATGTCAGGAGAAACGGCCTCAAGGCGAGCAAATTCTTTTCTTATTATTTTCATTATTCTTGCTATTCTTAAGTATTCTGAGAATTAAGCTATTTTCGCTTTTTCGTTTTTTGGTTCGTGTTGTTCACAAGGTTGAAATTCTGAATTGAGGCTGGTGTTCAAAATTGACAGACCATTTTGTTGAGTGTATGAGCCTTAGTCAGATAGTGATTTAGCTGAGGTCAAAGTTTATTTTATCTGAGACTTTATTCAGCCTCAATGCACAATAGACCATAACAGCAGTTTAACATAGGTTAGGTTAGGTAGAACCGGTTGACCACTACATTGTGGTCACACATAGACCAAACACGATTTTAGTGTCGCCGGATACTGAAGGTTGTTAGGAGGTTTGTTGATCCTGTAGGATTCGTGTGCGCTTGGCAAACGCCAACAACGCATTGGGAGTGTATCTGCCCGCTTCTTCTAGCGAGCTTCACTGGCTCGCATAGTGTTTGTTGAAGTATCGATGTCTTAGTGTTGCGAGTGCTGGGCAGCTGCATATAAGTTGTTCCAAGGTTTCCACAACTCCTGGTTCCTTACATTTCCGGCAGCCGTCTTCCGTTATTATCCCCAGATTTTTAGCATGAGCGGCTGCTAGGCAATGTCCAGTCAATACTCCTATCATTAGTCTGCAATCTTTCCTTGGAAGATATAGCAGTAAGTTTGTGAGTTTCTGATTTCGTTTCTTGCACAAAATTTTGGTAATTCTGCAGCTGGTGATGTTCCGCCACCAGCTTTAGCCCAAGCGGATTCATCCAGTTCGCTGTATAGCGACCGCAATGAAACTTGTATATTTTCTTCGTTCTCAAGAAGTAGCCCGACTCCTTATTTTCCCAGGCAATCCGCCATTTCGTTGCCGTCAATGCCCCGGTGGCTGGGAGCCCAATAGATATGCACTGTTCTGGCAGTGCTTCTGGCAGCCACCCTGCTTGCCAGACCTTTTTGGAACAAATGGAGGACGCCCGCAATGATTTTATAGCAGCTTGTCTGTCTACGAATATATTTATTCGTTCGTTCATAGTTGATGTGGATAGAGCTACTTCTGCTGCTTTCCTTATTGCGAAGCCATTTGCTTCGCAATCGCAACGGACGTGTCTTTTTTCTTGCGCATCGTTTAGTATGTTTCCTTGTGACATCAAGTGGTAACTTGTGCTACTTTGTTTTTGTGACGTGTGTGATTCATCGGTTGTGTCGAACACATTATTGGACATTTAATTGCAATTAACTACATAAATCTGTACTAAATTTGTTTAAATACAACAACAAACAGCATCACAAGCAAGCTGGTGGTTGTTTTGTGCAGTTTGCATTGTGCTTATATATGTTTTTGTATTTTTACTAATTCGCGCTCTCAACGTTTGCTTAACGCTCTCGTGCATTTCTATCGTTGGTGTTGGTTACGGTTTCTTTCTTCGTTTTGTATTCCGTTGTGCGGATTTTGGTCGACGCGCCCGCGCTTTAATATCTAATTGGTGTTGTTAAGCGTAAGTACAAACCAGCGTCAACAAATTTAACCCTAGGGTGCCTTCTTTTTTATTTGTACTTTTTATTTTTTGTGCACTGGTTCCTTCTTATTTTATTTTTCGTCTCTTTACATTTTTCTTTTAATAAAAATGTTTCTCTGCTATAATAAAAATTGCCAGGTTAGAGCAAACTCTAAGATGGGCTTTTTTTGCTGCTGGCTGTGTGATAATGTGTCACGCGAAAAATGTGCTGGCCTAAACGGCAGAATTGTGGACCAGATTGAGTCAAAATCTGGCCTCAAGTGGACATGTGCATCCTGTAGGGATATTGAAAGGGACATCATGGGTTTCATGAGGCAGACTAAAAAAGGCTTTGGTGACATATTCGGGTGGTTTAAAAAACTGTTCAATGGTTTTTCCGACTTGGAGAACGAATTTAAAAGTATGAAACTTTTAAATGAGTGTCCAAAACGGAAGAAGGCTAATTTTAGGCTGTCTATTGACCCCAATGAACTGCAGCTCCCCACACATGCTTCCACTACATCTAATCATAATTCAATAATCAGAAGTGACGAGAATAGCATCGTAGCCATGGATGTTGATCCTTCTGACACCGTAAAACACTCTGATTCGTTGGCTATAAACAGTGTTGATCCAGATCAACACTCTAGTGATAATGTACCAATCGAATCAACTGGTCTAGCAACCATTGCTGTGGCTCCATTGGATGCAACTGCTTTGGCTACTACGAAGACCCATATAGGTATTCCACCACGGAAACCAATCTTTATTTCTAGGCTTGCCCTTGATACCACATCTGATGATGTAAAGGCCTTTATACAAGCCAAATCTAAAGCCCACATTACGGTGGAAAAATTCAAATTCACATATTCTCGGGAAATATCGTCATTTAAATTAAGTGTTCCGGCAGAATATTTCAACAATATTTGTTGTAACGAATTCTGGCCCGACCACTTAATTATTAAGGAATATATGATAAAAAAGAAAAACCGGCCTCCGATTTCACATCCTTCCTCCGGTGGTAGAATTTTATTAGAAATCCACCTATTGTCATCTCTGATAGTTCAAAAAAGTAACAACCTCTCTCACTGGGCTATCAGAATGTAAGAGGTCTTTGTAGAAAACTTAGTAATCTTTATCTAAATAGCCTAACTTTTCCTTTCCATGTCGTTGCCTTTTCTGAAACATGGCTAAGGCCCGAAATCCCTAATTTTGAAATCTTACCGTCGTCGTGGTGGTGGTGTTCTTATTCTGTTGACGCTTTTCGATTTTTCATCGGAGCTTGTAATAATCGATAACTGTATGGATATTGAATTTGTTGCTGCGAAATTGTGTATTTCCAGTATTTGCTTTTATATTAAATGTTTTTACATTCCACCTTCTTCTGATAATCCCTCATATATTTTTTGCATGCTTCTGCTATAGAATCTGTCTCATCAATGGTTTCTGGTCATCAACACTTCCATCAACTGTATTTTTCGAAAAAAGACAGCTGACTCAAAGCAGGCTATCGCCGATCTTTTTGATGAATTTTTCAAACGACTTATATATCACAACCTTATCAATCGGTTTCACCTTATCCTTATCATGTAAATAACTCCAATTGCATTTTGGGGCCTTCAATCACTGAAAGTTCGCTTCTACGTGACCTTAAAGCCAGTAATCCCGTATTTTCACAGGGTCCTGACGGAGTACCAGGCTGCGTGCTCAAGTACTGCGCAGAAGGTATTTTAAAGCCATTATTTCTTCTTTTAAACTATCTGTGGAGTTGTGCTCTTTCCCCAACATTTTGAAAGAATCATTTATTATTCCTTTACATAAAATAGGGAACAAGTCTAATGTCGAGACCTATAGAGGTATTTCTAAGTTGTCTGCTAATCCTAAGATTTTTTGAGAAATTAATAACTTCTCAACTTCAACATTTATGTGGATCTATAATTTCACCCTGCCAGCACGGGTTTGTGAAATATAGATCTACTACCACTTACCTATTGGAATGCACTTCTCTTGTCATAAAGGGATTTCAAGCCAAAATGCAAACAGATGTTATTTATACTGATTTCAGTAAGGCTTTCGACTTTGTTAATCATTCTCTTTTACTTCACAAACTGCATCTTCTGGGATTTATAAATAACTTAATTCTTTGGATCTCCAACTATTTAACTCTTAGAACCCAAAAAGTTAATTTCAAAGGCTTAGTCTCTAAGTCTGTTCAAGTTACTTCCGGAGTACCGCAGGAAGTCATCTTGGCCCCTTATTATTTACTCTGCGCATATATGACCTTCCTTCTGTCCTAAATCACTCTCGGGTGCTGATGTATGCCGATGATGTTAAACTCTGTCTGTCATCTACTGATTTCTTATCTGGTCAAAGGTTGCAAACTGATCTTGACAGCTTAGAAGCCTGGTGTCGGGTAAATTGATTAAATCTTAATTGTGGTAAGTGTAACATAATGTCCTTTTATAGGCGAATGCCCTTTTTAACAGTTATATTTTTAATGGTAAACCGCATGTTCGAATTGAGTCGGTTGATGGTTTGGGTATCCTTTAGATCCCAACCGTAAGATTGACAAATATATCTTTTCCACCGCTAATCGTGCCCTTGGTGTCCTGGGTTTCATTAAGCGTTGGTCGAAAGAATTTACGATCCCTACATTACTAAAACTCTTTATACTTATCTTGTTCGACCTATTCTTGAATATGGGTCTTGTATTCGGTGCCCCCAGTACAACGTTCATCAGAATAGAATGGAATAGAATCGGTACAAAAACAATTTCTGCTCTTTGCACTCCGGGGTCTTAACTGGAATCCTAATACTAGCTTGCCTTATTATCGTAGTAGACTCTTATTAATAAGTCTTCCTTCTCTTTCTGAACGTAGAACCATGCTTGGTGTAATTTTCTTACACAAACTAATTAAAGGTTTGATTGTACTGCCCGTTTAGTACATCAACGTCCGGAATAAAAATTAAAAAAATAATAATCAAAAAAAAATGTGCTGCAATAATCGGGCAGCTTGTACGGCAACCTTATTTCTGGATCTGCATGATACACTGCCGCAACTACTCCTGTATCCATTCTTAGCCATCGGTGAATATCTTAATGGCATGTTGGTCCAGTCCTGTACACCAGTCTTCTTGGCCCATTGACGTGTGCGTTTCTTTAAAGTTAGCGTGAGGAGTCATGTAGTCCGTGCTACTTTGCATCTTCCTCCCAATCCAACTGTGTCCAAAGCTTTGAAGTGCCACGTTTCCCGTTGCGCATAGACGTTGGGCAGTCCTCTGTGCAATCAGGTGAGCGTCGATATCCATGGGGTTAACACACAGTAGTGTTTCGAGTGCCTTGGTTGGACTGGACCTCAACGCCCCCGTGATACAGACAAGTGCTTGTCGCTGGGTCCTTTCCATAAATTTCAGGTACGTGATTTTCTTCGTAGCTTGGCACCATACCAGGAAGCCGAATAATTGTATCGGCCGCACTACTGAGATGAAGATCCAATGCATCAGTCGTGGTGACAGGCCCCAAGTACTACTTAGCATCTTCTGCGATGCGTAAAGCGCGGCTGTTGCCTTTTCACCCTTTCTTCAACATTGAGCCTCCATGTCAGTTTGCTGTCCAGGACAACTCCGAGGTATTTGACGTTAGTTTTTGGCGTGAGCGGTATTCCGTTCAACTTGGGCGGGTTGCACCGCGGTACCTTGTATTTCTTAGTAAAGATAATGAGGTCCGTCTTTTCCGCGTTTATGCTCAGTCCGGCTCCGGTGGCCCATCTTAGTATTTCCTGTAACGTATATTCCATAACTGAGCTGAGGGTCGATGGACATTTTCCCGTGATAATAATGCTTATGTCATCGGCATAGGCAGTTATCTTTGGGGCTTTCCTGTAGAATTTTTTAAGTGTTTGTCCACGACATAGGAGACAAGACTCCGCCTTGTGGCATACCTCCATGAGCTTCCTTTGTTATGGTGGTGGTTCCCCAATCAGCTTTGACTCTTCTGCAGCTCAAAAGGTTCTGTATCCACGAGTGTATTGCCGAGTGGGATGCTGTTGCTTTCAGGCCTCGCATTATCGCTTCTGTGCGTATTCCCAGTGCGTATTCTTGGTGGTGAAGGGCTTCGTCTATATTAGCTACCAGGGAATGTTGCGCTGTCTCCACCGACTTCCCTTTACTGTAGGCATGTTGGTTGGGCTCCAACAGTGAGCTTGCGCTCTCCCTAATGTGGAGCTTTAGTACTTTTCCCAATGTTTTTAGCATGAATGAGGTTAGGCTTATGGGTCTGTAGTTCTTCGGCTGCACGTGACTGACCTTGCCTGCTTTGGGCAGGAACACGGCCCGTGCAGTTGTCCAGCCCACATTCACATAGCCGCGTTGCAGACATGCCACAAACAGTGGATGCAGCTATGGGATGATCCAATTCTTGGTCATCTGCAGCATCGCTGGAAAGATTCCATCCAATCCAGGAGATTTGTAGCTCGTGTACGAGTCTATTGCCCACTGGATTTTCTCAGTGTGACTATGTTTGCGGGTAGGTCCGAGTTTATTATTCGGATAGTTTGAGGTGTGTCAGGCTCTTTGACTTCTATATGTGCATCTATGAGAGCACATATCGCTTCCCTGCTGTTTTCCGCCCATCGTCCATCATCTGTTTGTAGCTGACTCTGTATGGTTGTCTCGAAAGCAGCTTCCGGCGTCTCACCATTTCTGTGACCTTCTCTATGCTAGAGCAGAAGGTTCTCCATGAGTTCCTCTTTGCCTTTCGCACTTCTTTTTTGAAGTTACGCAGCAATATTTTGTATTCATCCCAGATAATCTCTTCTTCGGCTTGTTTTGCAAGCTTGAAGATATCCTGTACATCTTTTCTTTGTGCTCTTAGCTCTGGAGTCCACCAGGGTGGCCTGGTCCTTCTTTTGGTTTTTGATGGCTTGCACAATGAGGTGGTACGCTGTCATGAGGTGATGTGTGAGTGTCTTCAGGGACTACTCTATATCATCCACTGATGAGATTGTGGGTGGTGTGGGTAGCTTTCTTCCCATCGTTCTTACAAACTTCTCATAGTTTGTGTTCCGGGGGCTACTGTATAAACTTTGGGGGGAGTATAATCGAAATGCACTTTGAATTAGATGTACATGTGATCCGAGAAGGAAGGCTTATCGAGAACCCTCCAGTCCGTCACTTGTGTACTATTTCCGGCTGAAAATGTTAGGTCTAGAATGTTAGAGGATTTGGGTCCCACATATTTAGGGTCACCCCCAACATTTGCTATCCTTAAGCCAGATTGTAATATAAATTTAAGGAGAGACTCACATATGTCGTAGATGTCCGGACTGCCCCACACAGTATTATGAGCGTTGGCATCCGTTCCGACAATAATGGGCTACGTTCGCGGGCAGTCTCCTGAGTTCTTCGGGTGGTGCTTCCCTGCCGTGCGCCATGTAACATGACGCTATGAGCGTGGGCTCATCCTTGTTACCCTCTAGCTCTCTACCTACTAGAGGTACTGGCACCCGCCTGAACAGGGGAGAGCATAAGCTTGTTTTCGGCTTCCGTTGTTATGCTGTCGCCTTGCGATTAGCAGTCCGAGTCTGTTTCGACTACGGCACCGCCACGACACAGCTTAGCGTTAGTTTTAGTGGCAGTAGCTTTGCAACTACCATGGCCTGCTCCAACCATGGTAGAGGTGTGACCCGTTGGCGACACGCAGAGAGGATTGCTCCTCCCCGTGAGCCGTTTGAGCCGACATCTCGACTCGAATTGCCTCTTTTATTCCTCCATTTCGATTATTATATTCGGGGAATCATCCTTAGGGTTTTATACCTGCCGCCAGGTCGCAGGTCGCAGTACCCCCATCTTGGCAAAGCCGATAGCAAATACTGTGCCTTCGCCTTCGCTAGACTCTGCACTACCTGGGGCTTAAGGCGAGTAAGTGAGACGATTAACTCCGAGGTTAATACAGTGTCCATTGCCCGGGCAGCACGCTCGTGGAGGGTTCAGTTCAACGGTTTTCGCCAGCCATTTGACTGCTTAATTCGGAAGAATCAATTTCACCATCTATTAGTTTGTGTAGGAAAATTACACCAGGCATGGTTCTACGATCAGAAAGTGAAGAAAGATTTATTAATAAGAGTCTACTACGATAAGAAGGCAAGCGAATATTGGGATTCCAATTAAGACCCCGGAGTGAAAAGTGCAGAAATTGTTTTTGTACCCATTCTATTCTATCTTGATGAACCTTGCATTGGAGACACCAAATACAAGACCCATATTTACGAATAGGTCGAACAAGTTGCCGAAGTTGAAGTTCTCAATGTCAGTATATAATTTTGACAACTTGTCTGTTATTGGCTGTGCTTGGATTTGAGACACGGATTGAACTCCATCCAAATATGCAGCGATCAGTGACTTTTCCTCAGCGCTAGTTGTAGCGACAAAGAGTTCATCTTCTGAGCGACTCGTCAATTCTTCTCCAGAGTGCGATGCCAAATTCTATTAATACCAAGGAATTTCAAAAATTTGTATAAACTAAACAATATTTATGATCTTAGTATTGAGGTTTAGTAATTTTATTAGCTAATGACAGACACAATTTAATATCTAAACGACACTTACTAAAATAAAAACAACACACAATAAACAGTGATATAACAACATCAGACGGGAGTCATAAAACATAGTTGGTGCTTGCTTACTTGCTTTAGCTGGTAAATGCGAAATGCTATTTGTTTTAAATTTTGTTTCGCCAACATTTTTTGGTTATTGGTTAAAACCAGGCTTATGCGTGGATCCATATAAATGGCGGCCAACGAAGCTTCACTTTCCAGTAGCTTACTCTCTCTCACCTTAAGCTGATCAAATAACATTTGCGCTATATAATTTTCGCTCTTTTCGCACTTTAACCTAAGTTCCATCCATAATATGAAAAAGTCACTATAAACCAGTTGTTGATGCTGTAACCTTACAGTTGCCTTGAATGTGTCGATGAATGCGTCAACATAAAGATCGATCCAGTCCCAGTCGATGGTCATGATTTGAAATGATTCCGCAGCAAGGAACTCTCTCAGCTCCAACAATTTTTTCAACATGGTAAATGTTGAATTCCATCTTGTGGCCACATCAAGTATTGGAATATTCTTTTTGTGCTCCAATAGCGTACGTCTGTGCAAGTTGAATAGTAAAATGGTATTGTTTTTTAATATTCTAATAAACATTCATTAATTTTTTCTTATTTTATACCCACCTATGGGTTCCTGTACGCAAAGTTTTACACAAATTACGGCAAATACTTATATTTTCGCTGATTTCACTTTGCTTGTTTACATCGTAAACGCACAATTGAAGTGTGTGTACAGCGCATCGTACAAGATGTACATTTGATAGCTTTATGGAATCCAACCTTTCCATGATTTCGCCGCTGCTGCTATCATCTTCGAACAAGTGTTGTTTTGTCGCCTCATCGTTCAAGATTTCAATGGCCTTGATCATATTTTTGCGATTGTCTGAAGTTATGCTGAAAATTTTTTTTAATTTTTTTAAATATTAATATTGAAGAAAACTAAAATTCGGAAAGTAGTACATACCTAAAAACGTTTTCTATATCTATTTCGTATTCTTGTAAAATTTCCAGTATACGTTCCTTTATATAACAACCGGTATGCGACTCATGTAATTGAATCATTCCAAGTGTTTTGATTATGATTTCACTATATTCCATAGAAGAATAAATTATCTGTAGGTTGACTCCTAAAATGGCTTTGTCCAGCCTAGTGGCAACATCTATTTTAAGTGATATCAGCTTTCCTTTTACCAATGACTTGATGTCATGTCATTATGTTTTGCGAAGTTATGTGATCCATGGAAAGCGCATCATAAATAGGAGTCACTATGTCGCGAAATCCTTCACTATCCGGTCTACCGTCTGTGGTTTTGTTGTTGCTGTATGTTTCGCACTTATGTCGTTTGTATCCATAACCTTCAATGTTTGTGATAAATGGCGCTTCAGATTTCTTATGTGCTTTCCGCTCAGCTTCAGACCACACACTTACAAATAGATTTTCCATTATCAAATTTGAAAAACAAATGTACTTTTTTATTTTGTTCGCGACCCATTTTAAATCACAATTGTTAAACCTCACTGTATATGTATGTATGTACATAATTGCGACTAAAAATCGCCAACTCAATTTCGCTGGCACGCAATAGTCACGCAGACACACGCATACATACACAAAAACACTATTGACGAAAGTGTATGATCAAAGTAGTCAGCGAAAGACTACATAAAAAAAAACACAAAGCCAAGTGTCTTGCTCTGAGCGGAACAGCTGTTCAGCAAAAACACTTTTGAATATGTTTGTTCGCTCCACGTTCTCATATTGTTCGCAGATGATCGGTTTTGATCGGACACTTTGAAATGGTTGACGGTTATTTGCGAGCTCTGCTTAGAAGCGAACTTACAGTTATTAAAGGTCAAAAAATGCAATTGGAGTTATTTACATGATAAGGATAAGGCGAACCCATTTGATAAGGTTGTAAACTATAAGTTGTTTGAATAAACTCTGCAAAAAGATAGGCGATAGCCTGATTTGAGTCAGCTGTCTTTTTTTTTAATACGGTTGATGTGAAGTGTTGATGACTTACGCTTTGCATTAACGAAGTTATAAAAACTGTTAGTGTCCCGCTGAAACTGTAACCTTCAGCTTCTAAGGTAGTTAATTTAGCAACGTATATTAAGTACAGAGAAGCTAGTTAGGCAATCAAATAGTGAGAGAAATCCAAGAAAGAGAAAGATTCCTTGAACTTCTTGTACAATCTTGACTTTCTATTTTGTAAGTTTACTGCTACCTGTAACCCTATCTCTTCCTAATACTTCCCAAAATATTTCTAATAACACAGTTCCAAAAAACAAAGCTTTTTGTCCGATTGTGTTACTATTCAATACCAGAATGTTAGGGGCCTCCTTTCTAAGCTCCAACACCTGTATTTGAGAAGTACTGCTTTTGAATCTGCCATTATCGCTTTTTCTGAGACTTGGTTAAACTCTACTGCGAAATATTGTCAAATAAACTTATAACTTTTAGGAATGACCGACCGACTAGACGAGGTGGTGGCGTTCTAATTGCCGTCAATACCACATTTCAGTCGGAATTGTTATCCCTAAATTGTTCTGCGAATGTTGAAATAGTTGCTGTATAAGTTACTCTTCCATCATCTGTTCTCTATATTATCTGCTCTTATATCCCTCCTGCTTCTGATTTACAAGCTTATATGCAACATATAGGCTGTATTGATTAAGTATTTTCCCAAGCGCGTGTTATTGACTCAATTGTTGTGCTGGCTGAATTCAACTTGCCTGCTATATCATGGTCATTTGTCAACTGCGCAAAATATCTTACTCCTCTCAGCATGACTTCTTAGACTGCCTACTAGACTTTCCTCTTTAACAAATTAGCTCTATCACTAATAACTTAAATAGAATATTAGATCTTGTTATTACTAACGACTATCTAAATGCTTCCATCTCCAGGTCAACTCCCTTATCTGTGCCTGAAGAAATTTCTATTTATTTTTCTACGCCTTTTACCTCACCTGCCATTTCCTCTGAGTCATATCGTTGCTTTCGCAAAGGTAATTTTACCTTGCTTAATAAACTGATCTCTCTCTGATCTCTGATCTCTGCAACTGATTGGTCCTCGCTTGACAACGCAGTTGACATTGATTACGCTGTTAACTCATTCTATGTAACACTTAACTCTCTATTAGACATAGGTATTCCTAACTCTTCTCGTTAATCTAGTTGTGCTAAGCCCACTTGGTTTACACCCAAACTCTCCAACTTAAAAAATATTAAATCTAAATATTTTAAAAAGCTTAAGATGTCTGGTTCTAGTCTCAACTTATCTAAATATTCTATCGCTAAATCTAACTTCTCTCTTCTTAACTCACAATGTTACAATGTTATTATAATATATCGCCCGATGCAAAAGTCAATTTGCATACAATCCTAAACTTTTCTATTCTTTTGTTAACTCTAAACGTAAATCTTCACGTCTTCCTTCTTCTTTCTTTTTTGGCACTGAAAAAGCATGCAGTGACTCAACTGCTGTGAATTTATTTGCCAAATTTTTCCAATCCACCTATTCATCTATTCCTCTTTCTAACACATCCTATCCCTACAGTATTTCTTCTTCTAATAATATTTTTGCTCCCACTATTTCCGCATTATCCCTTCTATCTGCTATTAAGTACGTAAAACATTCTTACTTTCCTGGGCCTGATCATATTCCAAGTTGTGTGTTAAAGGAATGTAGCTCTTCTTTAACTCTTCCCTTACTTAAACTTTTAATCTTTCCCTTACTACTGGAGTCTTTTCATCTCTTTAGAAAGACTCATTTATCATACCTCTACATAAAAAAGGTGGTAAGTCTGATATTTCTAATTATAGAGGTATTGCAAAGTTGTCTGCTAAAAGTTGTCTCCCAAAATTATTTGAGAAAATTATTACAGAAACTTTGCAGCATCTCTGTAAATCTATAATTTCTTCATCCCAACATGGATTTATAAAGAGTCGGTCTACTACGACCAATTTACTCGAGTTTTCATATATCATAAATATTGTATTCCAAAATAAAATGCAAACTGATATCATTTACACTGATTTCAGTAAAGCATTTGACTCTGTAAACCATGATCATTTGATTTATAAACTTAATTGTATTTGTTTACCTATCTCCTTTCTGTTTTGGATTTCTTCTTATTTAAAAAATATAAACCACAAAGTACTACTTAGATCTACAATTTCTAAACCTGATTTCGTAACTTCTGGTGTACCCCAAGGAAGTCACCTTGGTCCTTTAATTTGCACACTTTCTATTAATGATCTTCCATCTATTTTATTACACTCTCATATACTCATGTATGCAGATAATGTAAAACTTATTTTATCATTTAATAATCCTCTTCAAACTAGACTACTTCAACGTGACTTTAATTCTATGCAACTTTGGTGTTTGGCTAATCGTCATCCTCTTAATTGTTGTAAATGCATGTTTATGACATTCAGTCGATCCAAGCCCTATCTTGGTAACTATTCTATTGATAACTTTCCCTTAAAACGTATTACCTCTGTTAAGGACTTAGGTGTCACTTTTGATTCTAAACTTAACTTCAACTTGCATATTACCTCAATTGTTAATGTTGCCAAGGGTGTACTTGGATTCATTAAGCGTTGGTCGAAGGAATTTAATGATCCTTTCACCACAAAACTGCTCTATGTGTCGCTCGTACGCCCTATTCTGGAATACTGCTCATGTATATGGTCTCCTCAATACAAAAATAGTGAGATCCGTATTGAGTCAGTCCAGAAGCAATTTCTATTATTTGCCCTACGTAGTTTAAATTGGAGTCCTAATCTTCGTCTGCCATCTTATCCCATGGCGACATAGATTCCCTTTCTTTTAAGTCCTCTTAATTTCCCTGTCCCTTGTAGACCTACTAGAAATTTTATTCCCTTATCTCTTCCTTCATGCACCACTGATTACGCTTTACACAATCCTTTTCGTGTACTATGCAAACCATACAATTCTGTTTTTCATGTTTTCTCATCGGAACTCTCTCTTCACTCCATTAAGCTTGCTCTTTTGAATCACCTACGGGTAATCTCTGGCCAATCCCAGCTGTGAGCAGGGGCGAAGCTTGCCAGTGTGGCAAATAATCTTCCCCCATCGGGTCGGAGATTGCTCATTCTATGTCCCCCTTTATTCCCTATTTTCTACTCTATAACTCTGTTATTCTTTCCCATTCCTATCCGTACCTAGATCCTTTTTTCCTTAATGTAATCTCTAACCGACCTCGCTGTGAGCTGGGGCACAGCTTGCCGGACTGGCTAATAAAACTTCCCCCACCGGGTTGGAGATTTCATTTAATTTCATTCCTACTGTCTTTATTTATTCTTCTTCTTTAGTTTTTAAATTATCCTTAAATTCTATAAGCTTTTTCTTCATAACTAACTCTTCACTATCTTGATATAGGCTCTAATAACGCCACCGGCAATTCTTTGCTGTGAATAGGGGCATAGCTAGCCGGACTGGCAAATAAACTTCCCCCAAAGTGCTGGTGTCGTTATTAGATTTCAATTGTAATTTCGCGTAGGCTTTTAAAATGTTTTCCTTATATCTATGTATTATATTATTTTTGATAAGAGGCAGCACTGTTTTGCTTCGTAAATAAATAAATAAAAAAATAAATAAATAAATCCCTCGTAAATCACACAGGCTTATTAGACCTACGTTGTTTAACCAACGGGACACAAGTATCAAATAGTGAGTATATAGTAGAGTAAAAAAATTGAATTGGTCTATCCATGTCTCTACACAAGTAAAGCTGAGACCAGTCAGTTTGGGATAGAAGCTGAAATTGACGAACTCGCTGTGCAGGTTTATTACCGTGGCATGGCACCCTGGCTGGTAAGTCAATGAACACCTCCAAAGTTGGGTGATAGGGATCTTCAGGAATGGATAAGGGGTTAGTACGGGAGACAGATAAGAAGGAGGGATCCAAGTCTAAAATAAGATGAAGCATTTTATATAAAAAATTTGGGATATCATTGATTTGATACAATGAGATCCCCAATAAATTATCAATAAAGTCGTGCTGAGATGTGGAAGTCAACACGCTAGAATCAGGACTTGAAATCCGGGTAGTTCCGGCAATATTAAAGTCACCAAGAACTACAAGAAAGTCACGATCAAAAACCATAGAGGAGACAGAGTATATAGCAGAAGCATGCAAATAATATAAGGAAATATCAAAAGAAGGCGGAATATAAGAACAAGTGATAACAAAACAAACTACAGAGCTATCGGTTATTACTATCTCTGAAGATAAATCAGTGTAAACAGCAATTAGAACACCACCACCACGACGAGGATCTTTTCTATAAATGGAGAATTTGTTAGACAGGATTTCAGAGTTAATGATGTCGGGCCTTAACCATGTTTCAGAAAGGACAACGACATGGAAAGGAAAAGTTAGGCTATTTAGGTAAAGATTACTTAGTTTACTACAAAGACCTCTTACATTCTGATAGCCCAGTGAGAAGGAGGTTATTAGTTTTTTGTACTACCTCCAGACGAAGGAAGTAAAAACGGAGGCCGATTTTTCTTTTTTGCACTATATTCTTTAATAACTAAGTGGTAAGGCCAGAATTCTTTGCACTAAATATTGTTGAAATGTTCCGACGGAACACATATTTTAAAATATTTGAATGACTGGCACTATTGATTCTAGGTTATTGACCTGAATCAACAGTGCTAATATTCACCGAATCAGGAAATTCTTCGGGGTCAGAAGGAACCACAACCATGGGTAAGATGTTGTTCTCGTCACTTCTGATCGAAATATGGGGAAAAGGGAATGATAAATTAATTAACTCTAACTGTTAAGTAGCTTATGTAGTGGGTAAGTGAGTAAGCAAAAGTTCATTAGGGCCAATGGACAGTCTAAGATTAGCCTTTTTTGGGAGACTCATTTAAAAGTTTCATACTCTTAAACTCCTTTTCCAAATCGGAGAAACTATCAAACAGTTTTTAAACCTAGCGAATATACCTCCAAAGCCTTTCTTAGTCTGCGTCATAAATTTCAAATTATCTTTTCAACATCTCTACATGATTCACAAGTCCACTTTAAGCTAGACTTGAACTCAATCTGGTCGATTATTCATTTTTCGTGTGAAACGTTATCACACAGCCAGCAGCACGTTTACTCGAACCTGACAATTTGTATTATAGCAGACAACCATTTTTATTAAAAGAAAAAATTAAAAAGACGAATAATAAAAATAGAAAAACAACTGCACAAAAAATAAAAAGCACAAATAAAAAAGAAGGCTAGGGGTTAAATTTGTTGACGCTGGTTTGTACTTACGCAGAACAACACCAATTAGAATATTTTAAAGCGCGGGCGCGTCGACCGAAATCAGCACAACGGAATACAAATCGAAGAGAGAAACCGTAACCAGCACCAACGATATAACCGCGCGAGAGCGTTGAGAGCGTGAATTAGTAAAAATACAAAAACAAATATATAGCACAATGCAAACTGCACAAATCAATCACCAGCTTGCTTGTGATGCTGTTTGTTGTTGTATTTGAACAAATTTAGTAAAGTCATATGAAATGAATTGCAATTTGCTGTCCAACAATGTGTCCCACACAACCGATGTAAATATAACACACGTCATAAGAACAAAGTAGCACAAGTTATCACGTGATATCACGAGGAAAAAGTAAACTAAAACGATGCGCGAGAAAAAACACGTCCGTTGCGAATGCGAAGCGAATGCGATTGTAGAATCGGAAGAAATTACCAAAAAGACTGATATTTCTGTGTATGATGAGCTTCCTCTCACAGTGCATGGGGTCAAGTTTTCTAGCAGACCAATCACGCGCTGGAACTTTGACCAGGAAGGCCACACTTGGGATAACTGTCCCCAGGATCGGAATATATTTTGCTATGGCTGCGGCTCGAAAAATGTGCATAAGCCTCAGTGTAGTTTTTGTTTGGCAAAGAAGTCGGGAAAGTTGCGGAAGAGTCCAGTCGACGACTGGCTGTTGTGCAGCCTTTTCTTAGGCAAGACTACCCCAGATGGCTCCACTCTTAAAAGTTCCTTTTGCTGCCGTTCATAAGCGGCGTTGTTTAGCAAAATATAGTGAAATTAATGACAATTCAGATATTCGTTTTGTTGTTATTATTAATAAAATTCACAATTTTAATTTTTTTTTCTCAATTTTTGTATTTTTGTTTAATCAATAAATTTAAATAAACCAATTAATTGGAATATTTAGTTTATCAATTGTTTATCAATTCGGCACTTGCCAACGCCATTTTTCTAGTTATGCTACGAAGTTGGCTGATCTGGTTGCAGCGTGTGTGGCAAAGACCCAATTTAAGAGACAACTGGTTGCCGCAAATGATTGTGCTAAAATGGCCCCGTGTATGGGCCGGGTAATGTATAGCGAGATCGATCGGATGCTAGTACTTTGCGTTATAGAAAAATCAAACAGCGGCTTGAGCTCCCCAATGCGTCTTGTTATTAAACCTGGTAAAGTTATATTCTATCCCTATCAGCGATGGTTTATTTGCAAGGCTCCCCATGGCAAATATTATATCGAAAAGAGTCTATAGCAGTAACGAATTTTCACAGTGCCAGGGCGTACACTCTATCAGTTTACGACTATGCCGCTTGGCCTATGTAACGCTCTCAAACGATGTCGCCTTATGGACGATATTATCTCCCCAGATTTGAAACATTGCGTCTTCGGCTATCTGGACGATCTATGTGGGATTTGCTGAAGATTTTGAATCCCATTCAGCGACTTTAATTCGGCTGTCGGAGCAGTTTCGAAAGGCAAACCTAACTTTGAATATTACTAAAAGTCAGTTTTGTGTGACGGAGGTGCGATATCTAGGTTTTACCATTGGCAACGGCGGTATATCCGCAAAAAATTGAATCTATTATGGCCTGGCCTGCACCAAAGACCTTAAAGCAAGCAAATAGCAAATTTTTCGGATCTAACCTTTCTTATAACTGAGCTGTTGTCAACAAAAAATAAATTTGTTTGCACAGCAGCGCAGCAAGCAATGGAAAAAATAAAATTAAGTTTGACGTCGGACCCCGTACTTCAGAACCCGGATTTTACGAAGAGGTTCTTTGTTCTTTGCGATGTCAGTGATTATGGCATGGGTGCAGTTCTGGTTCAAAAAGACGAGGAGGGTGCAGAGCATCCTATGGCGTCTACAGCGTGACTGAGCGAGAATGCTTGGTTGCTGTGAAAGCGCTAGATCGTTTTCGTTGCTATCTCGAGTTACATGAGTTTGAAATCATCACTGACCATTCAAGCCTGGTTTGACTGATGAGGCAGGCGAATCTCAACGGCAGGCTTGCTCGTTGAGCGATGCACCTGCATGGGGTACCTGTTTAAAGAACAGTCGTAGGCTGTGAGATTGTTGTCCCGGATGCGCTTTCGCGTATGTATAGTGAGGAACTAGCGGCGGTAGAACAGATTGGACCAGAAGTTGATTTAAATTCTCCCCATTTTGATGATGAAGTTTTGGCAGTTATCCAGATGTGCGCATTGTTGATAAATTTGTGTATATACGAACTCAACATGACGATGGCATAGAGTTGGCAAAAACTACCATATGGAAGCTGTGGGTTCCCATGGGCTTAGTGGTAGAGGTTATACAGCGTTCTCATGATTCGGTGGTTTCAGCTCATGGAGGGATGTCAAAAACGCTAGACTTGCTTTGACGAAATTTTTATTGGCCTGGTATGGTAACACAGGTGCGCGACTATAATCGTGCATGTGAAAAGTGTAAATCAACCAAAGCGCCGAACGTTATTCTAAGACCACCAATGGGAAAACAATCGGTATCTGTTCGACCATTTCAACGTTTATTTATGGATTTTCTTGGACCATACCCTAAGAGCAAACAAGGATATGGATATGTAACAAGGAGGATTGTTTATAGTGCTGGACCATTTCTCGAAATTTCACTGGTTATGCCCCATGAAGAAGATGACGACTGGCAACTTTAGGCACTTCCTGCAAGACCCGATATTTTTTACTTTTGGCGTACCCGTGGTTGTCGTTAGTGATAACGGATCACAATTCAAGGGCAATGACTTAAATGCACAATGTGTATCAATGTGTCCCCGTATCATGCCTTCTTCGGGTTTGTTATGGCTACACATGAGTCTCATTATCCATTGTTATGTAACTTGAATCTCCTGGATGTAGCAAAATGTCCTCTAGGGCGAGATGATCAGCGAAAAGTGTTGCGGGAGGAACTAAAAGCAAATATTGGTTAAGCCTATGAGCAGAGCGCAAAGTAATAAAACGTGCGAACGAGTGAAGTGCAGCTTAAAGTAGGGAAAGAAATATTCAGGCGTAATTTTGCACAAAGAAATTTGCAGAGAAACTACAATGCTAAATTACGCCCAGCTTGGTTAAAGTCTAGGATAAGTGAAAGGATGGGTAATTCATTTTACATACTTGAGGACAGGGTAAATTACTAGGTACATTCCATGCAAATATCTTCGCCAGTAACTTCCCTTTTTCAGACTAGTTCTCCTAGTTAACACTGTAGAATTATTCAGTGGTGTGGTGTACAGTTACTGGGACCCATTAATTTGTTTGAAATAGTTTGTCAAAAGAAAATGTATATGCCGCATATTTCAATAGATATTAGGAGTAGTATATTAAATAGGTAGCAATAAGGATAAAATCTCAGAAAATTGCAAGTTTTCAATTCTTTTACAACCTAACTCTAATTATTGCTAGTTGTGAAATTTGAATTCGTTCTCTCGCGCGCTTTACGATATTCAGTTAAGTTTCAAACCCCAATCGATATCAAAAGAAATTACAACCTAACGAGCGTTTGAGCCATGTCAATGAGAGTTGGGATAGCAGAGGAAGAGCCTTTCACTGACTGCCTCAGCTTTCGTCGATCTTTTCTTTTTAAGGCAGCGGAGCAGAGTAGACGCTTATTTTAAAACAGACTTGGACTTGGTGAATAGTAGTAAAACTAATCTATGGTTATTTTTGGCATCAAGCCAACGAAAACACATTTTCTTAGTTTGCTATAATTTCCACTCAAATCTCTACAAGAGAAGGTATTTATGTGGCAAGAAATTTGCTAAAGGTAAAAAATAAAATATTTCATACTTTCAAGTGTGGAAGTATGTTTTTACTTCCTGTACCCATAAAATGGTTAAAACTACACTATAAAGTATATACATATATTCTTAATAAGTGTCAAAAGAGATTTCGATTTGGCCATGTCCGTCTGTCTGCCCAGATGAACGCGTCGATCTCAGCAACAATAAGAGCTAGCCAACAATTTTAAATATAAAGCTTTGAGATTTGGCATGTATAAAACTTTTGTCACTCTTAATCTACTGTTTGCAACTGATAAATTTGGAAAGCGGGCTTTGCTTAATTTGGCCAACGTTTCATTTGAGTTGGGAGAACACATCGATCAAAGGTATGTAATTACTCTTTGACAAGAGAATGTTCACCAAGAGTAATACATTTTTATTGTATTGCATTGGTTATTCTTTTTCTCTCCTTTCAATAGCCTGCAGAAGTGGCGAGAAAACCATAGAACTGCCTGATCGCTAACTCTGCTTCGGCTCCTATCTTCCTCGCTTCAGTTCTCAGTGTGCGCGATGATTTTGTAATACAAAATGATTTTTATATGAAACCTCGGTTTGAGTGAGTTTGGTAAGGATACCCTTGTAAAAAAAAGGTTTTCATACAAAAACATAGTTGTCGATCGATCATTCCTATGGCAGCTCTATAATACCCTCTGCTAGGGTATAATAATAAATATATTAAACAGACAGGTCGAACTGTGTGCAACCTAAGGAAATAAATTCGCCTGCTTTAGTATAGTAGCGGACCGCTTGTTGTTCGGTCAATTGTTACATTGCTTGTACTTATTTTAATTGCACTAATCTACATTTTTTATGCATATAAACCGCTACCTGTTTAAGGCCTCGGCCACGCACTGAGCGATAAGCGACTGAGCGACGCTCTCTCGAGCGATCGCTATGAGCGATCGCTTTGAGTGATGCGGCCACGCATCGACCGAAATCGCTCGACTATTATAGTCGTAATTATGCTTTTTTTTGGTGAAGTTCGTCGTAGCTTGTGTGAATGCCGTATTAGCTATTACAGGCGAATGCATATTATAAAAACGTAGGCTTGGTGTACATCCCATCAACCGAGCAAGAAAGGAGTATGGCAAGTTCCAGCATTTATATAAAAATTTCCGAAATTATCCTGATCGAATTTGGCAATTTTGATTTGACTTTGACTTACTACTGAGTAAAATTTAAAACTCAATCAAAAAGGCAAGATCATCAATATCTGCTGAACAACGATTGGTTGTATTATTAAGGTAAGTGACATACAAGTACAAATGGCAATTTAGTAATGTTATCTAAACAAATATTTCTATTCATTATTCTTAAGTTTAGCAATAATTAAACTTTGTATATCATTTCTTACCTCGAAATTTTCAACATCATTAAATTTTTCCATATATGGAATATTATATAATCTATATATATAAATTGCAAAATTTAACAACGTGAAAGTGCAAAAGAGATAACAAATCAATCTCTTGAATCGCTCTGTCGGCCCTAAAACTTATAAATGCGACTGAAATCACCATATTGCTTATGTCTCTCAGACTCTGCCTAGCTTTGTAATCGATCTACGGTGGATGGCACGATGCTGCTAACATATGTTTGGCGGGTAATTCTTTAGCAAAGCGTCCCCATATAAAGACTACGTCAAAATGTCTGACTTTGGTCTTAATCGACGCGTCTCAAAATTAGAAAACAAAATCTGTCGGCGGAACAAAACTTTATTGTCGAAATAATGAGATGAATGCAAATAAAAGTTGACCGATATGCCTATATCGACACGATAGTTGTTAGTCTTGGTATTGGAAAACCTCAAATATTTACCAGAGTTGCCAGACAGGTATATATAGAACCGCATAAATTTGAATTTGTTAATGATAGTTTAAAATAAAATGTGAACACGCCGCTGAAAATAATAAGCGCGATTTATCGCTCTCTCAGCCTTAAAACTTATAAGTGCTACTGAAATCGTCACATTGCTCATGCTTCTCAGACTCTGCCTATGCTTTGCTCTCGATCTACGGTAGTTGGCGCGATGCTGCTGGAGTCAAATTTTTTGTTATAGTACTACGATTTGGTTAATTTTAATCATATAAGTTTATTAATTAGTTATGTACCTTATAAGTTAATATAATGCGAATGTTGCTGGGCTGATTAACTACACAATAACATTATTATTATTACAATGTAGTAAATCTCAACAGCTGCATTCGCATTATCGATTGATGAGTTTCCATATGTGGCCATGTGGCGGTCGGTCGATATTTGTTAGTACCAACATGTAATAAGTTTACCGCCAAAATTGAAAAATGAGTGAGGTTATTTGTTAAGTTAGATCGGCTTCAAAGTCATTGTCACAGCCCTACACAACAAATCATTAGGCATTTGTCTCAACTGTATGTATTTCTTACGGTTGACGAAAGTAGTCAAATTCAACATAATTCATATTTATCTAAATATTTTGCAGGTCGAGGTATTTCCAGCTATAAATATTAAATAATTTTAAGCATTAAGAAATGCGAGCAACATCGCAGGTATAAGCTAGTATTATATAAAATAACTAGCTGGTAAAACGCCAGCGTTGCGCGAAATATTTAGATTAAAATGCAATTTGTTGAATTTGACTGCTCGTCAACCGTAAGAAATACACAAATGAAAATGTCTTTGCAGTACCACTTCAACTTCTGCAGAGATAAGACGTGTTACAGCAAAGCCTAAAACCGCGACAAGCAGCAAACAAAACCAAAACCAACACTAAGCTCAACAAACTTCAAACACTAAACGCAAACGAAAAAACACAACAACAAAAACAGCATCAACAGTTATCGCGGGCATCTGCCCAACAATAACAAACAGGCACGAACCACCGGACATAAGTACATACGGACTAATCCAACAACACAAACCTAGGCGAACCCAAGTACATAACAATAAAACGAAACGACAACAACACTTTTCACCGTTCGTTATCAAGAAAACAATAGACTACGCTTGCGATGGGGAAGTTGAAACATGCAAGAAAACAAAAGATGGCTCACTCTTAATCAAAACAAAAAACAAATTACAAGCCCTCAAACTACTAAGACTAAAACTAATGACAAATATTGAAATCACCGCCACCGAACACAAAACTCTAAATTCCACAAAGGGAGTCATTTACTGCAACGAATTGCGCGGCATTGCCGAAAATGAAATACTCATGGAACTAAAAACACAACATGTAACAGAAGTCAGAAAAATCTTTAAAAAACCACCAACAAACACAAACCCCGAAGAAAACAACACTTTGCTAATAGAAACCGGACTCATCATAATCACTTTCGGAACCCTGAATCTCCCAGAAAAAATAAGAATCGGATACGAAACAATCCGAGTGCGTCCGTACATCCCCCTACCCCTACGATGCAGAAAGTGCCTCCGTTTTGGTCATCCAACCCCAGTATGTAAAGGCATAGAAATATGCATAAACTGCTCAAACGCAAAGCATACAAACGAGAACGAGCGAAAAAAATTGCCTAAATTGCAACAACAATCCGGATATCGACCACCAACACAGTCCCCTCGACCGCAAATGCCTCGCATTCTTGAAACAACAAGAACTAACAGCTATAAAAATTACAGAGAAAACAAACCACAAAACCGCACTTAACATCTATAACAACCGACACGGCCAACACATCAGAACATCTTATGCAAAAACTCTCACCAATACAACACAACACTCAACCATCACGCAAGCACCAAATACACATACGCCAACAAACACATCGCCAATCACCCAACTCACACCCCTTACTAAAACAACACACCAAACCATCTCAGCTGCACTGCACGCTCAAAGCATACTCAATGCAGCCTCTCACATAACAGCATCAACCAAAACACCACCATCACCAGCATCTGCACAGCAACCTAACTCGATCGAACATCGGATACAGACAACACCTACGACACCAACGCAGCAAACAAGCCATACACATCACACCTCACAGAAGACCTAAAAATCAAACTGTATGCTAAAGATAAGTCTAACAGTCCTTCTACCACCCTCAAAACAACCAAATCAAACACTAAAATCAAATCCAAACCCTCAAACAAGAACAAATACACAAACAATAACGAAAGCGATTCCATTTGAGAAAAAAAAATTAATTTAACACTTAACACTTAACCTAAACATAACTTAATTTAACTTAAACGTAAATCAAACCAAGCCCATAACACCCAAAATCGTAAAAATGTCACTCATAATACTACAATGGAACATCAAGGGCTACACAAACAACTACAGTGAGCTCTCAACTATAATAAAAAAATACTCGCCACAAGTCATTTGTCTCCAATAAACCCATTATTACAACACAAATACCCCCATCCCCGTCGCAATAAATTACCAAATCTATACCAATACAGCCTTCAACCGATTTGGTGGAGTAGCCATATTAGTCCACAAATCCATAAAACACACTCAGTTAAACCAACCTAGACACCTAGAAACTCTTGGAATAGATATCATGTCCAAAACAAAAATTAGAATCCTGTCAACATACATCCCTTCCAACAAAACTTGTACACTTAAACGTTTAAGCGACCAGTTTGAAACACCCAATACCAATACCAACCAAATTATCCTAGGCGACTTCAATAGCTGGCATCACTCCTGGGGATCAAATGAAGACAACAGAAGAGGCAGAATCCTATCCAAATTTATCCAAAACGCCAACCTCACTATACTTAACGACGGCTCACCCACCCACTTTTCAACCCACAACACACTCACCCATATAGACCTTTCGTTATGCTGCTCCCAACTCACCCCCCTCACTAACTGGAAAATACTCGACGACCTCCAAGGAAGTGATCACTTCCCAATCCTAATCCCTGTTCCCGCAATCACAAACAGCAAACTTTTCTCGTCCCTTGTTCAAAACAAAAGATGCAGACTGGCAACTTTTCGCAAAATTAACCAATGACATAAACGAACTTATACCCAACAGTACAAACATCAATAAAGAAGCGGCAATCCTCAGCAAAATAATCCTACAATCAGCCCATCACAGTATACCACAGACAACCCCACACCATTACAGCAAAAATACCCCATGGTGGAATAAGACCTTGACGAAACTTAGGGCAAATAAATTCAAAACCTGGCAAACTTTCAAACACTTTAACAGTACCGAAAATCTCCTTAAATACAAACGAGCTAATGCACTCTTCCGGAGAGAGCTAAAAATATCAAAAAATAAAGCTATGACAGACTTCACATCCACAATTTCACCCAACACCCCGTCAGACAAAATCTGGGCAAACATCCGACGTTTCTGCGGACTTAACTCAACAAAAACCATACATAGTATCACAGATCCAAATAACAACTTGCTCACGACAGGCACAGCCCACATAACTCAAATTTTTGCTCAACACTGGTCAGACCACTCTAAAGACGAAAACTTCACCCAAAACTTCACCGACAACAAATACACACCCAAATCAACAACTACATACCCAGTGCGACAGTACAGACAATAGAATCTGACATTACACAAATAGAACTCCTAGCTGCACTACACTCCCTTAAAGGAACCACTCCCGGCCTTAATAGAATATCATACCCCATGATCAAAAACACCACACACTAAAAGCCAGAATCACAAACCTATTTAATACCATTTTCAACAACTTCATCCCGCAATCCTACAAAACCAGCCTAGTCATACCTATCCTAAAACCCAACTCAAACAAAACAATAATAACCAACTATAGACCAATCTCACTTAACTGCTCCCTATCCAAAACTTTCGAAAAAATAATAGCCAAACGCCTATGGTGGTTAGTAACCCAAGAAAAACTCATCCAACACAACCAATCAGGTTTTAAACACGGCAAATCGGTTTCAGACGGTCTGCTCCTTGCAGACCACCTAATAACCAAGTCGCTGAAAACCAAAAAGCACACCTCTGTCATTGCCCTTGACTTTTCAAACGCCTTCGACAGAGTCGGAGTGCACACAATAGTCGACCAGCTAATCAGCTGGAAAGTTGGCCCAAAAATTATAAACTTCGTCAAAAACTTTATGTCAAACAGAAAAATACGACTGAAAATAAAAAATACTATTAGTTCCCCATATCCACTCTACAACGGCATCCCCCAAGGATCGCCAATATCGGTCATTCTTTTTTTAATTGCCTACAACAGACTCTCTAACATCATCAGCCTACAAAAAGAAATACAATTCAGTGCCTATGCCGACGACTTGTTCCTTATTATTCCCCTCAATTACCCCAACACCTGCACATTTGCCGAAAGCAGAACTGCACAAGCAACATTTTATGCAATAATACCCCAATTCCCTCAGTCCCCAACCCAAAAATCTTAGGACTAACAATAAACAATAAATACAGATGGGACTCACACATAAAACAAATTCAACCGGCCTTAAACAATAAACTTAACGTAATTAAATGCCTATCAAGCCCGAAACTAAACTGCAACACACACACACTTATAAATATAACTAAATCAACCTTAATCTCAAAAATAGACTACGCACTTTTTATCTACGGCCACGCTCCTAAATCAACCCTCAACAAACTCAAAACTTTATTTAACGCCGCAATTCGCATTTCACTGGGGGCACTACGCTGAACCCCCATCCCCAACCTACTTTTTGAAGCAAACGTACCCACAATAGAACAAAACAGAGACCTTATCACAACTAAAACGTACAAAACTCTACTACACAGCTCAAACTCACCACTTTACAAATACATTAAACAATACGGGACCCAAAAAAGAAGCAAATTAACGTCAACACTAGAAAAAATCATTCTCTCATGCAAACAACACAACATTTCCTACCTAAAAAATATAAATCAAAAAACCAGTACACGCAGTGACCAAATTAAAATAGTTAGACTCAGACTAGGACACACAAGATTCACACAACAACACTACAACAACCCGAACAACATCATACCCTGCCCAAACTGTCATACAGCAAATGATCTTACAATTAAACATATCCTCACCAACTGCACTGCAACTTCATACTTAAAAAACCAAATATTCCCAGACAGATGCCCCCTATTGTTTCTCGAAAACCCAACCCCTGAACATATCTCCAAAATAATCGAGTTCCTTGATCTGCGTATGCTCTACAGGTACCTACATTACAAATTTGATGTCTCTAGGTCTTATAGTTGCTGAGATCGACGCGTTCATACGGACAGAAGGACAGACAGACGGACATGGTCAAATCGAAGTCTCTTTTGATACTGATCAAGAATATATATACTTTATAGGGTCGGAGATGTCTCCTTTTGTCTGTTACATACATTTGCACAGATGTAATACCCCCTTTTTACCCATTTTATGGGTACAGGGAGTAATAAATAAAAAAAATGTCTTTGAAGCCGATCTAACTAAACAAATAATCCTATTCATTTGTCCTTGACTTCCATTTCCCGCCCGTGCCGACGCGGAGTAGATTTTCCAAAATAATTTGGCATTTGAGAACCAATTCAACGAATAATACTAAAAGTCCAGACTAAAGCTTTCCAACTATTTTCCGCCGTTGTATTGCCGAGGTTTTTATACTATGTTCCCGAAGGGAAAATAGTATATTGGGTTTGCGAAAAGTCCGTCTGTCCGTATGAACGCAATTTTTTTGCCTTTATCTTTAAGCTAGAGCAACCAAACTTAGTACACCTGTTGGTGTATACCCTCAATTTATGAAGTGTCGAGATTGTCTATAAGTTTCTCAGGGAAGCTATGTTTAAAAAATATTGCTTTAATTTTATATATAATTAAATAACCGATTTACGTGAGGGTTTAAAAAAAAATATATTATTTAATTATAAACCTTATCACAACCGAATTATTAGGATTTCCAAATCGAACTCAATTAATCTAAGTGCGTGGGCGCTGATCAAACCTCGGACCGAAGCTTTTAGGAAGCTTTAGGTTGAAAAACGTTTATGTTGAGAGCGAGCTTTTGGCTCTCTTAAAGAGTAGTCTCTTAGGGAGATTACGAGAGAAGTAGCGACGTTGCGTCAGCCGAGATTTGTGCAGCGTCTGCATTTTCGTGTGGGAAAGTGGTGGCCTGATGCTAACTACGACAAGTGGCTTGGGTTCTTAAATTTAGGATCTTTTGTTTATGTCTGAACGATATCCGCCAGTGTCGAAGTTATCAACAGATTTGTTTACAATAATTTGGGTAGCTTATGACTGTATGTGGTTGCTAAGTGGTATGTGGTTGCTAAGTGTGTAAGTGACGTGAGATGGATATATCACTATATATTTCTGGTCTGTGTATTTCGTCACTAATCGTATATGCTTTGTATATAATGTTTTTCGCTGTATTTATTTATTGACTTATCGGCTGGTTAGAATTAAAGTTCATTATACGTCCCGATGCAATAATTTTTGTGTACTATTTGAATACAATCCTGCCTTTGTTGTTCTCCAGTTCTGTGTCTAAATATGAAATTTTGTTGTTATTTTCGTTTTCGATCGTGAATTGTATCCTTTTGTGTTGATTATTTAGCGTGTCCAAAATAATTTGTGCATCCTTTTCTTTTATAATACATAATATGTCGTCCACATATTTTGATATATGTTTTATATGTATATTCTTCTTTGTCAGTGGCATTGTCAAAATTTTGTCCAGTACTATATCCGCTATTGCCATGGCATGCCAAATATTTGGTTATATAAGATGTCATTGTATGATAAGTAATTATTGTCAATAAGTATCAAGTCAAGAATTTCCTTAAATTTTGGCTTAGGTATAGTTGTGTATTGCGTTATTTCAGTCCATCGTTGCATTAGATTTCGTATAGCTAGACTTATCAGTATATTTGTGAACAATGAGTCTACATCAAAAGACACTAGAATCTCATCATCGTCTATTGTGGTGTTTTCTAATTGGCTTTTAAGTTGTATTGCACTGTGGATGTCGTATTTTTCCGAAGTAATATTTTTGAGTAGTTCCCCTATATGTTTTGCCAGTTTGTAGCATGGCACGTTTGTAGAGGCTGCTATCGGTCTAACACAGAGACCATATATAAAATTAAAAACATTATTTTTAAACAAGTAAGAATGCCATAGTCGAGTAAACCCGACTACAAGACTCCCTGCACCCAGGTCAAAAATTTCCAATCGCATCTACGTACACTTACACATACAAACACACATACACAAAAGACGCACACACACGAGCGACAGCTCGAGCTGCAGCGCAAGCGAAGGCAAGTGGTGGCTGTGCCTTCTTCGCAATGCGCTGAAGCACTGAATCTTCTTTCGTTAATAACTTCCGTGTTTATTATCCGAACTACTTGAAATTTAGACAGTAGATTAGGAGTGACTAAAGTATTGTACATGCCAAATCTTAAAGCTATATCTTGAAAATTGTTCTGTAAAACGGTTTTCATCCAATTGCAGGGAACGGGGGAGATATCTTTTTTTGATAAACATATTTATTTATTTTTATGCTACGTGATAATAAAATCACTTTCATAAATTTCTTGAGCAAGGAACAGAAAGATGCAGGAGTCAAACAGTGTATTAAATTATTCGCTAGAAAAAGCAGGCAGGGCTGCAGGTTGATGGAGAGATGGAGCAAGATGGCTAAGCAAAAGACCCATGAGCGTGTTCATAACCTGCATTAGTAATGTCATCATCTGATCCAGTCGAGATAAGAGCTTATCCATGGAAGAGGATTGGGATTGCGCATCCTTTTGCTGGGCGGCTTGCAGGCTGAGTATCTGGTGTAGCAGACGGTCCTGAGCAGGCTGATGATGCTTAGGCGGAGCGCTGATGACATCATGGCGAGGAATAGCAGCAGGCAGAGGGCGGGTGGGAGCTCTCGACACCAAAGTAGGCCATTGCGAAGGGTCTTAGTCGGGGATGGCCGAGAAACCAGCGCGATCAGTCAGCTGCTGATTAAGACTTAGGCCCTGAACAGGGTGATCTGGGCTTGAAAGATTCCAGACATTGGTACGTTGAGTGGGACCCTGGGCTGGGCGCCGCAGGGGGCTGTTCTGGCAGAAGCGCTACCTTTGCGTCTGCTAACAGCTTCATGATAAGCAGGACACCCACGATAACTTGCAGCATGATTCGAGCCACAGTTAATGCAGAAGTAGAGTTCTTTGGTGACCGCCACACAAATGCCCTCTTCCTTAGCGTCGTGGTTTCCACCACATTTAGCACATTTAACTGCCATCGAGCAGTAAGACCGAGTATGGCCAAACTCCTGACAACGGAAGCATCTAGGAACGTCCTCACGCCTGTTGGGCGGCTCAAACGTGACAACTTGGTGATTGATGATCTTGACATCATATATTGTCTTGTTGTTAACGGCAGGTTCGAGCTCGATAAAGAACAGATTTAGTTTTTTACCGGAAGTTCTTGACGTAGCATTGTGGATATTTCGAACCTTATGGTCCAGGGCAGTAAGGTTGTCAGCAATGTCCGACTTGTCAGTTTCCGAATGCAATCCACGAACAACCACCCTAAACGAGCGCTCCTCTTTTGGTTGCCAAGAGTTATAGGGAATGTTGTTGGTCTGAAGAAGCTCCTGAATTTTGCGATAGGAATCGCCATCCTCAACGGTGAGCCTGGCTACAGAACTGCCGATATTCTTGAACTTGAATTTATTAGTCACAGATTTAACTAAATTAGTGATGTCTCGAAGACCAGTGAGTCCTGCGATGATAAAAGGGGGTGGCCGGGTACGAGGAGTAACATGGGCACGAGATGTATCCTGGATGCGAGAGGCTGGGTGTCCAGAAAGAGGCGGAGCAGCCTTAGCCGCAGTAGTTTCAAGCGAATCCACATCCATATCATCGTTTTCGTCAGACGATAGCAGAGCAAAACTGTTGCCATGTCCAGCATAAGCCAGAGGGCAATTTTTTGCGACTTGGAGATGCTACCAGGAGGAGAGGAAGGAGGCTTTCTCTTCACAGAAGCCAAATTTCCACGTTTTCCAACATCTGGGCCAGTCGCGCCTGGTACACAAGAGGTTAAAACAGCAGGAACTTCTGCTGTGGGGCATAGGGTATTATCATAAACAGTGGCAGTTTTATTCACGGGCACAGTAGAGGGAGTATCCAGATTCTTCTTTTTCCTCAGACTTTTCAGTTTATAGTGCGCTCAAGATCAGCAGCGGATTGACTGATCCAATCAGGCGCAGGGGATTTAGCAACCATAGCAGTATTGGCAGACGATATCTTAGGTATCTTCGATCCCTTGCTAGCCCCAATAGAACACGGGGAGATAGTAGATACAGTTGATGACGTGTCAGAGTCTGACGATAAAAGAGCTTCTTCTTCTAACTCGGAGTTAGGTGGAGGGAGATCAACTTCAGGTCTTCCCAAATCAAAGCGAGAGGCCTTAGCCTGCTTACAGGCCAACAGGGTAGCTGACTTAGTAGACTTTGTCTTCCTACCCTTGGAGGACCTGGTTAATGAATTATCCGTTGTTTCATTCTGCATGCTGCATACCCCCGAGGGGGGGCCGTCGAATAGGGAAAGTCAACGCTAATTCCAGGGAAAAGTTAAAAGTCAGTATATTATTGTTCGGCTGAGAGAAAATATTTTTAAAAATTTCGTCAAAAACACACGGAAAAATTAGAAATTTATAAAATTTTAGGAGCTCTCTAAAACACGTCCGTTCAGTACGACTTTTCAAACTGAACTGGGGAGATATCTCAAATCTAAAATTAACTTGACCTGCTCCCGCTATACACGAACCTACATTCCAAATTTGGTGTCTCTAGCTCTTATAGTTGCTGAGATCCTTGCGTTCATACATACGGACGGACAAACGGACAGACAGACGGACATGGCCAAATCGAAATCTCTTTTGATACTGATCAAGAATATATATACTTTATATGGTCGGAGATGTCTCCTTCTGCCTGTTACATACATTTGCACAGATTTAGTACCCCTTTTTACCCATTTTATGGGTACAGGGAGTAAAAATAGCGTCCCCGAGAAACTTATAGACAATTTAATAACAAAACGCGACAACCCAAAACAAGAACACAGACAAAAACAAAGACATAGAAAAAGAGGATAAGTAATACATTTGTGTACCATACATAAATAATTTAACAAATCGGCAAACAAAAACCAAAATAATTCCAGACGCACATTCCAAACACCTAATGTACGCGTACAAAGCACATACAAACACAAGAAATTTGTTTACGAACACGAAAGTCAAAATACAACAAGTAAGAATGCTATAGTCGAGTATACCCGACTACGAAACTCCATGTACCCAGGTCTAAAACATTCAATCACATCTACGTCCACTTACACATACATACACACATACACAAAGAAGCACACACACTGGCGGCAAAAGCGACAGCACAAGCGACGCAATTTAATTGGTGGCTGTGCTTCTTCTTCCCCCTCTCGCTGCATTACTGAATTTTCTTTCGTGAATAACTTCCGTGTTTATTATCCGATCGACTTGAAATTTGGACAGTAGATTAAGAGAGACGAAAGTATTGTAAATGCCAAATCTAAAAGCTATATCTTTAAAATTGTTCCTGTAAAACGGTTTTTATCGATTTTCGGGGGAACGGGGGAGATATCTGAAATATGAAACAAACTTGATCTGCGTATGGTATACAGGAACCTACATTTCAAAATTGGTGTCTCTAGCTCTTGTAGTTGCTGAGATCCTTGCGTTCATACAGACGGACAGACGGACAGACAGACGGACATGGCCAAATCGAAATCTCTTTTGATACTGATCAAGAATATATACCATATACTTTATAGGGTCGGAGATGTCTCCTTCTGCCTGTTACATACATTTGCACAGATTTAGTACCCCCTTTTTACCCATTTTATGGGTACAGGCAGTAAAAAGACAAACAACAACACGTCATATATGAGATCAAGTGCAATGGAAAAGAAGGTGAAAGATGCAACGGAGTATATATAGGAACAACAAAACGCGCACTAGGCACAAGAATTGCAGAACATAAGGGAGACGCAAACAAAGGGAAAATGACAACAGCACTTGCGCAGCATATCACAACAACAGGACACAGGACGTGTGTTTAGACATTGAGAGAAGAGAACGAACGAGACTGACGCTAGAGAGCCTACGAATACAACAACAAGGGGAGAACACTGTAAACCACAAAGAAGACATTGAGAAGACAAACTTTATTTACGCGGCAGCAATAGCAGTTGACAAACAAAACTTGACGCGCAAAGATGATAGAAAATAAAACGACTATCGATAAACATAAACAAAAGTGCAATTTAGACGTAGGAATAATGACGACACTGTAGGAAATACTTCAATAAGTTTAATGTATGTATTTTAATGTAAATCGAAATGCTTGTTAAAATCTTTATATGTATGTAAATGTCTTTTATATGCATGTAAAACCAGACTCCCTGAGCGTAGGAGGAGAATTTTAATAAAGAATGTAATATACATACTTATTAAAATGAACTTATCAACTCGCTTTAGGATACACAAATATTGGCGCACAAAAGGGCCCACACACAGAACACATGCATCATTTTACAAATAACATTTAAATATATTGAAGCCCCCGTGTGTACAGTCGTACCATACCCAGATAAAAATGAAAATGTAATTGTACACACTCCTACAACAAATTCTGTAACAGCATATGCATATAATGCAAATGTATTAGACTTTAAAACCAAAACATATGTAACGGTTAAATGTATCCAATCAATTATAAGACAAGTAAGAATGCTATAGTCGAGTAAGCCCGACTACAAAACTCCCTGTACCCAGGTCAAAAATTTCCAATCGCATCTACGTACACTTACACATACAAACACACATACACAAAAGACGGACACACACGAGCGACAGCTCGAGCGCAGCGCAAGCGAGGCATTTTAAGTGGTGGCTGTGCTATTTCTTCGCCTTGCGCTTCCTTCGTTAATAACTTCCGTGTTCATTATCCGAACAACTTGAAATTTTGACAGTAGATTAGGAGTGACTAAAGTATTGCACATGCCAAATCCCAAAGCTATATCTTAAAAATTGTTTCTGTAAAACGGTTTTTATCGAATTGCGAGGGAACGGGGGAGATATCTTAAATCTAAAATTAACTTGACCTGCTCCCGCTATACACGAACCTACATTCCAAATTTGGTGTCTCTAGCTCTTATAGTTGATGAGATTCTTGCGTTCATACATACGGACGGACAGACGGACAGACAGACGGACATGGCCAAATCGAAATCTCTTTTGATACTGATCAAGAATTAGTACCCCCTTTTTACCCATTTTATGGGTACAGGGAGTAAAAAAAACTAATGTATTATGTAAGTTAAAACAAGGGCAAACACCCTCAATCCAATATATTTATCCTAATATTTTACTTACTTATAAGATAAATCAAACACAAATATTCTCCAATGGAATAAGCTCACCATTTTCATTTACAGGTCACCAAATAATTCAAGTTAATCAATGTGGCATACAAATAAATAACGTAACAATTACAGTAGACGAAATACATCCATGGAAGATAGAAATATTGTTCAACAAAACTACTACTTCTGATCCTTTAAATGAAATAAGCCACACGAGTAAAGAAATTAATTATTACATAAAAAATCATTGAAAAAACAAGTAAGAACCTTGCAGACGGACGCACCCGACTGCAAAATACTATGTTCCCAGTCCTATATAATTTGGTTATTTGTGGGTTCGGAAAGAGACGCGATCTCGACACTTCATAAATTGAGGGCATACACCAACATGCTTACCAAGTTTGGTTGCTCTAGCTTAAAGATAAAGGAAAACAAGTAAGAATGCTATAGTCGAGTAAACCCGACTACGTTCTTACTTGTTTTTATTTATATTTGGAAATTATTATGAAGCTGAATTCCAGACTTCACCCCTTTCGGACCGTGGGAGTACATTTTTCAAAACCGGTAGCACATGTGTGGAATTATTATTGTGAGGTGCTTTGAAAATTAGTTTCAAAATAATTGGATGATAAACAATAAAGTTTGAAAATGAGTTTGAAGTCAATCGGACGATAATCAAAAAATTGCATACAATAGTTTTCCGCGAATTTTCCGAACTTGGGGGTAGATTTTGCAAAAATCTTTGGGCACCGCGCCTATTATGAGTTTGTGTAAAACCTTGAAAATGAGTTTGAAGCCAATCGCATGAAAATTAAAAATGTCGAATGCCAGAGTTATCCGCCAATTTTCCGACCATGCGGCTAAATTTCCCAAAATCGCTGATACACTTGTCAAATTATTTAATGTGTAGAGCCTTGAAAATGAGTTTGAAGCCAATCGGACGATAATCAAAAAAGTTTCATACATCAGTTTTCCTCGAATTTTCCGATTTTGGTGGTAGATTTTCCAAAATCTTTGACCACTTCGCCTATTATTTTTACTCCCTGTACCCATAAAATGGGTAAAAAGGGGGTACTAAATCTGTGCAAATATATGTAACAGGCAGAACGAGACATCTCCGACCCTATAAAGTATATATATTCTTGAACAGTATCAAAAGAGATTTCGATTTGGCCATGTCTGTCTGTCTGTCCGTCTGTCCGTCTGTCCATATGAACGCAATTTTTTACTCCCTGTACCCATAAAATGGGTAAAAAGGGGGTACTAAATCTGTGCAAATGTATGTAACAGGCAGAAGGAGACATCTCCGACCCTATAAAGTATATATATTCTTGATCAGTATCAAAAGAGATTTCGATTTGGCCATGTCCGTCTGTCTGTCCGTTTGTCCGTCCGTATGAATGAACGCAAGGATCTCAGCAACTATAAGAGCTAGAGACACCAAATTTGGAATGTAGGTTCGTGTATAGCAGGAGCAGGTCAAGTTTATTTTAGATTTGAGATATCTCGCCCCGTTCCCCCGCAATTCGATAAGAACCGTTTTACAGGAACACTTTTTAAAATGTAGCTTTGGGATTTGGCATGTGCAATACTTTAGTCACTCCTAATCTACTGTCCAAATTTCAAGTCGTTCGGATAATTAACACGGAAGTTATTAACGAAAGAAGATTCAGTGCTTCAGCGCAAGGGGAAGAAGAAGCACGGCCACCACTTAAAATGCCTCGGTTGCTCTGCGCTCGAGCTGTCGCTCGTGTGTGTGCGTCTTTTGTGCATGTGTGTGTATGTGTAAGTGTAGGTAGATGCGATCGGAAATTTTTGACCTGGGTACAGGAGTTTTGTAGTCGGGTATACTCGACTATAGCATTCTTACTTGTTTCGCATAGAACCTTGAAAATGAAAATTGAAAATGTCCAATGCCAGAGTTTTCCACCAATTTTCCGACCATAGGGCTGAATTTCCCAAAATCGCTGATACATTTGTTGAATTATTTTACGTAAAGAGCTTTGAAACTTAATTTGAAGGTAATCGGAATAAAATTAGACTTTTGCCCATACAACATTGAGACCCCCATTTTCCGCCCAGGGGGATTTTTCCAAAATCTGTGAAATATGTGTCAAATTTGTGTAGATTTTTACTCCCTGTACCCATAAAATGGGTAAAAGGGGGTATTACATCTGTGCAAATGTATGTAACAGGCAGAAGGAGACATCTCCGACCCTATAAAGTATATATATTCTTGATCAGTATCAAAAGAGATTTCGATTTGGCCATGTCCGTCTGTCTGTCCGTCTGTCCGTATGAACGCGTCGATCTCAGCAACTACAAGAGCTAGAGACACCAAATTTGAAATGTAGGTTCCTGTATACCATACGCAGATCAAGTTTGTTTCATATTTCAGATATCTCCCCCGTTCCCCCGCAAATCGATTAAAACCGTTTTACAGTAACAATTTTCAAGATATAGCTTTAAGATTTGGCATGTACAATACTTTAGTCTCTCTCAATCTACTGTTGAAATTTCAAGTCGATCGGATAATAAACACGGAAGTTAGTCACGAAAGAAGATTCAATGATGCAGCGAGAGGGGGAAGAAGAAGCACAGCCACCTATTAAATTGCCTCGCTTGCGCTGTCGTTTTTGCCGCCAGTGTGTGTGCGTCTTTGTGTATGTATGTGTAAGTGGACGTAGCTGTGATTGGATGTTTTAGACCTGGGTACAGGGAGTTTCGTAGTCGGGTATACTCGACTATAGCATTCTTACTTGTTGAAAATGCGTTTGAAGCTGATTGGATGGTAAGCAAAAAAGTTTCATACAACAGTTTTCCGCGATTTTCCACGCTTGTGGGTGGAATTTTCCAAAATCCCGTCTTAGCGTGCACTTTCATCATAGATGGAACCTACTGTGAAAATTTCAGCATCCTAGCTCTTACGGTTTGGGCTGTGCGATGATTGCCAATCAGTCAGTCACCATGAACTCTTTTATATATGCAGTTGTTTATTTTCATTTTCTTTCAATTTGTTCTGCTCCAATTAGATTTTTTAGTATTTCTAGTCGCTCTTTTTCTATCTCCAAAAATTGTGTTTCAACATTTATTTTCCTTTTTCTGGAAGTTGATTTTGTATTTGCAGCAGATATACTTGTGGACGGTGTGCTGCAAATAGATATATTGCTGTCAGCTTCGCACAACAGATCTGATATCATGTCACTCATGTTACTCCTATTAATTTTACTATTCAATATTATTATTATTATTTTATTAAGTTCAAATATATATTTTTAGGTACCTTGCTACTGGACATTCCTTTCGTGATTTATCATTTACTTTTCGATTAGGAAGAAGCAATGTTAGTAATATTATATGCCAAACAAATATTCTAATTTGGAGCACTCTTGTGGAGGAATATATGCCTACACGAACAACTGATCAACTTCAAAAAGTAATGGATGATTACTATAAGCGATTTAAGTTTCCCAATTGTATAGGTAGCATTGACGGCAAGCTTTGCCAAATTAAGTGCCTAGCGAATTCCGGATCGCATTATTTTAATTACATGCATTATTTTTCAAAAGTCATACAAGCTGTAGCAGATGCTGACAAAAAATGTATAGCTATTGAAGTGGGAGGCAGAGCAGAACAGAGCGATGGTGGCACATTTTGTGGATCAACTTTATTTAGATTACTGGAAGCCGGAAAGTTCAATATTCCGCCAATATCATTGTGCCTAACTTTTTAATTGGTGACGAAGCCTACCCACTCAAAAGTTATTTATTGAGACCCTATCCCCGAATAAAACTAAATGCCAAAACTGAAAAATTCAACGAAAACTATCAATTACCAGAAAGTGTAATGAATGCGCATTTGGTATTTTAAGTACGAAATGGCGAATTGTACAGAAAGAAATAGAAACAAAACCTAGCAAAGCAATTCACATTATAAAATGTGCCTGCATTTTGCACAATTTTGTAAGAAAACGTGATGGAGACGCTGATCTGGACTACGTACATACAACGACGGAAATTAATGATTGACTAGTTACTTCAAGAAATAGTAATATTATTGAAGACCATTGCAATAGAAGCAGTCAATCAGCAATGACCAACAGAAATGATTTAACAGAATACTTCTGGGACTTCAGACATTGAACTTGACATTTGAATAAATAATTAAATACGAGTATATTACTTAATGTACTTTATTATATAATTTGTATTACATAATTTAATATAAATATGAACTCACCTGTACAGTTACAAATTACTCCCACTTCATTCCATTGCTTATCTATATATATAAACAAGTAAGAACGTTGCAGCCGGACGCACCCGACTGCAGAATACTATGATCCCAGTCCTATATAATTTGGTTATTTGTGGGTTCGGAAAGATACGCGAAAAAAACAGTAGTCTGTATGCCAAATTTGGTGACTCTACCTGTACAGGTGTGGGTGATATAGAAGTTGCTCCTTTGTGGGGGAGGGGTGGGGGGGTCAAAAAATTTTTGATGCTTAGCTCTAGCTTAAAAAAACGTCAAAAAATTGCGTTCATACGGACAGATGGACAGACGGCCAGGCGGACAGACGGACATTTAGCAAACCCAACATTCTATTTTCCCTTCGGGAACATAGTATAAAAATTATTTTATAAATATAATCATTATAGGTATATTAATAACCGCCTTATACATATACTACCGAATCCGAGGACATACTTCGGTCAAGGAAAGGGGGAGTAATAGAACTTGATACCCTCACTAATACAACCAGCAATAGAAATAAGAATAATCAAACAGAACCAACTGAGCAAACAGACTCTGCCGCTTCACAATATATAAGTCAAATGCAAACTGTAAACAATTAATTGCACAGACAGCATAATTCCTTTCCCACGATAAGGGCCCAGTGCGACAGAAGTCGCGTAGGCACCAAACATTAACATATGCAATAGCCACCAACATTAAATGTAAACAATGGAAGATGCGGCTATTGCATCATAATTACATTTTTACACTATGTTCCCGAATGGAAAATAGTATATTGGGTTTGCGAAATGTCCGTCTGTCCGTCTGTCTGTATGAACGCAATTTTTATACTATGTTCCCGAAGGGAAAATAGTATATTGGGTTTGCGAAAAGTCCGTCTGTCCGTATGAACGCAATTTTGTTGCCTTTATCTTTAAGCTAGAGCAACCAAACTTGGTACACCTGTTGGTGTATACCCTCAATTTATGAAGTGTCGAGATTGTCTATAAGTTTCTCAGGGAAGCTATTTTTAAAAAATATTGCTTTAATCTTATATATAATTAAATAACCGATTTACGTGAGGGTTTAAAAAAATATATTTTTTAATTATAAACCTTATCACAACCGAATTATTAGGTTGAAAAACGTTTATGTTGAGAGCGAGCTTTTGGCTCTCTTAAAGAGTAGTCTCTTAGGGAGATTACGAGAGAAGTAGCGACGTTGCGTCAGCCGAGATTTGTGCAGCGTCTGCATTTTCGTGTGGGAAAGTGGTGGCCTGATGCTAACTACGACAAGTGGCTTGGGTTCTTAAATTTAGGATCTTTTGTTTATGTCTGAACGATATCCGCCAGTGTCGAAGTTATCAACAGATTTGTTTACAATAATTTGGGTAGCTTATGACTGTATGTGGTTGCTAAGTGGTATGTGGTTGCTAAGTGTGTAAGTGACGGGAGATGCATATATCACTCCCCCAACCATTAGAAATTTGCCTGTCCTCAGGCGGCTAATCTTGGATGTTAGGGTACAAGTGGGGTGTCGAATCTTTAATTACAACTATTTCTTCGTTAATATCTTTGATTTCTTCTTTCTTAGTTTCTTGATTTGATTTGGTTTTTATGTATTTCATTACAATATTATGTGGTGCTATTTTGCATTTGATATAAATTGTGTTTTGCTTATTATTAAATAAAATCATTTCCTTAATTTCTACGTGCGCTAGTGGTTCAAGCTTAGTTACGTTATGTTCAGTAAATAACATAAACTTAAGTACTTTTACTTTTTGTTGAGTGCTAACGCTCAACTTGTGGACTGTAATCGGGGTATATTTTAATATTTTGAATATTTATTAGGAGCCTCTACATGAGTAGCATAACCGATTAAGGGTAAGCATTACATATGGTAGTGCCCATGGCACAAAGAAAATCCATACCGAGGATGATGTGGTCCAGCATGGAGGGCGTAATCAGCATTGGCATGCTGATCGTCTTGCCGGCCATGTTGACATCCATCCTCAGTAGCCTATTAACCTCTAGAGTCGATCCGTCCGCTAGATGGATTCGAGTCTGCACACCCTGTGCCTCTCCCCGAATCGCCCACTTGAGCACGCAATCTTCGCTAACGAAACTGCGTGTCGCTCCAGAGTCGATCGTGGCAGACCTGACCTGCCCTCCAATCTCCACTGTAGCGACGATTCGGCCACCCTCAACAGTCAGGGGAGGATCTATTTTCGGGCGGCGGTCATTTCGACGTGACCTGATCCCTGTCCAGGAGACGCCGCTGCCCGTTTCCCGCCTCCGCTCGCCGGCAGCAATCTGGCGTAGTTATCCCCTTCTTCCCACATTGCCGACAAAAATCTACCCGCCTATTCGGGCATTCTCTGGCAAAATGGCCTTCTTGCCCACACCGGTGGCACGCCCTTCGCGGATCGAATCCTCTCCCGTCACCCTGGCTCATCATCCGGTTTGCCGCCTTCCCGTAGCCTGACGCCGGCTGCGCGGGGATCTTACCACCGGACGCAGCCGCCGGATGGCTACCGGATGGGGATCGAAAAGGATTGAGATGCCTACTCTTAGGCTGGACCACGGGGACTGGATCGGCTTGTGATTGCCTCCGCACCGCCAGCTGGTGCCCTTGCCGAGTACTCACAACTCAGCATCCGCACACTCTCGAATTCCACTGCCAGTAAATAAACAATATTCAGCAATATACCAATTTAATATTGCTGAATATTGTTTGTAATTGTAATATTGTTCAGCTCTGCAGTACAATTGTATATTTTTATGATTTTATTATTTTCAATGTAAATTTCTTGGTTTTTACAATTTTGATATAATTTATTTCGGGTCATATTCCATGTAATTAAAATATTTGGTTCAATATATTGAATGTAATTTTCTTTACGAAATTTATTAAAAGTACAAGTTGGTGTTTCATGTTTTATAATATTGGCAATACAATGATCTTTGACGATTTCTTTTGTCAAGGTGCTTATTACATTATTGTTGTGTATATAAAATTTACTTGCAATGTTTTCGTTAATAATCTGCCCGTTATTATCTGGGTATGGTGTAATCAAGAATGTTGGTGTTTCTATTGTGTTAATGGGGATATGTGAATTTAGAAATATTTCGTTAGTTGCTGTGCTGTACCAACCGGAAGTTTTTATGTCAATTATATTTTTGTGGTCAATATTTTCAAGTCTGTCGTGTTTAAGTAATTTGGGGTTAAAAATTCCTAGACGTGTTAGTTGTGTACCCATTTCGATGTCTTCAATATATTCGGTGAAGTGTTCAATATTAAAAATTAATAAGTTGAGTTTCTGTTCGGTTAGCATAGCATAATTTTGCTTATTTATCATGTTAATACTGTCATTAATAGTGTCGATGACATTGTTCAAGCTACTAGTTTGTATAGAATTTTGTGCAAGGCTTGTAATTTGTTGTTCAATTTCTAATTTATCGTTTTCGTCGAGTGGTATTTGTATGTGGAACCCACAAAGTTTATAAGTCCCCGTTTGCTACGTTTTGTAATACGAATGCCACTTATTTCTCGTTGTAGTTTGTCATTTAAATATTTTATCTGTGGTTTATTGTTAAATTCTTGGCTTTGTCTTATTATGTTGTTGAATGTGTACTCTATGTGGTTTATATTTACGGTAAAACAATGGTTTTGAAACTTAATAGGTATTTGTATTGTTCCTGATTCAAACAAAATGAAACCTTGATTATTTTCAATGGGGTTGATTTCAATTGATCCTGCTGTTATAAGTTTTATCATTGTCATTATCATGATTGCTGTTATGGTGGATTTGTACAATTGAAAGTGTCGTCTTCCTGTAAATATTTGCTTTTATTAATTTTCTTTTTTTTTTAAATTTGCTTCTCTAATATGTAACCTTTCTACCTCTGTTTGTTTCTTCGAAGTGTTTTTCGTCAATTTGCCTTAACTGTCCTGTTTTCTTAAAAGGATTTGTAGTTTTTGACTTAACTAGTGGGGCTTGCCTGAATCTAGTATCTATTTAAAAATTATTACGTTTTTTATTAAGTGCTTCTATTTGTCTTCTTTTATTTTCTTGGACGCCGTATTCTGGAGTTCCTGCATAAATGAATATGTCTGTTGGGGTCCTGTTAGTAGTTTTATGTTTTGTTTTGTGATTATACGTGTATAATATGGTTTCGAACTTAGTCATCTTATTTTCTATGTTTGCTTCATTATTAACTATTCTCAATTTTTCGTTAACTGTTTTATGGAATCTTTCCACATCTGCAATGCCATTCTTGCTGGATGTGATGTTTATTATAACGCCTTCAGATTTCAACCATGTCTGCAATGCTGCGCATATGTTTGTCCAATATTTCGTCCATGATCGGTATTGGGTACTTGTCGTCAACAGTTATTTCGTTGAGTCCGCGATAGTCAATGACTACCCTAAATTTTGGTTTTCCCGAGGCATCGCTCTTTTTTGGCACGATCCAAATCGGGGAGCAATATGGGCTGTTAGATTTTTTAATAATCCCTTGCTCAATCAATTCGTTTATTTGTTTGTTTACCTCGACATCGTAAGTCTGAGGGTATTTATAAGGTCTCTTATAGACCGGGTCTTCGTGTTTTGTTTGTATTGCGTGTTTTATGGTATTTGTAAAGGTCAAATTTTCACCTTCCTTGTACTGTATATCAGGGAATTCGAATAAAACCTTTTTAAGCTTTTCGCATTCTTCTTGATTCAAATGATCTAACCTAAATTCATTGGATTCTTTTAGCTCATTGTTAATGGCAAAGTTAAAGAATCTGTCCTCTGAGTACGGAGGATCGAGGCACTCTGGTGCGGTCAAGTCCTCTTCTGTTTTCTCATCATTATATCTGAATGAGAATTTGTATTCGCCTAATGTTATTGTTTCATTCGCGTAGTCAATTTGCGCTTGACACGCTGCGAGGAAATTCCTACCTAACAAGGCGTCGTAGTTTTCTGATAAATTATGAATATAAAATGTTTGGTGTGATGGACAAATTTTACTGGGTCCTAATTTTATACTTTCGCTTAGTTCTATGGTACCATTAATTGTGTGTACTTTTAATTTATCGATTTTTTTTGGGAATTTTAAAAAGTTTTCCCTCATTATATTTATATCAATTATACATTTGAACGGCTTGTCATTCATAGTTATTCGTATGAATGAGTTGGCGTTTCTTCGTCCGTCTCTTCCTGATCCGAGGCATGTTGATGAAAATTTTCGGAAGTATCCATTTTCATATGCCCAGTTGTACTTTCTCTCTGTCTCTTTGTGGATGGCTTTGGTGCATTAGATGCAAAAGGTTGGTTCTGTTGATAGTTCATTCTATTCTGAGTCCTACCTTGAGTTAGTTTATATCGGAATTCGTTCTGTAATTGTTTTGGGTCTTCGTAGCTTTGCTGTCTATTTTGTGAATTATTGTTTTGTTGATAATTTATAGTTGGTTTACTTGAAGTGGCAGGCACTTGGTTTTAATTTTGAGAATTGTTTCCCGCATTCCTACGATTTGAATTGTTTTGTGTGTTAGTGTAAGTTTTTATGAAACTATCGTATAATCCCTCTCTCTGAGCAATTTGTTTTAAATTTTGTATAGTGCTAATGTCATAACGAGCAAGTGTCATAAAAAGCCTATCTTTTGGCATTGCATGGGTATACAAGATGGTATTGTTTGGAATGTTTTCTAATGCTAATTTGCTTACAATCATGAAGGACTTATGTTCTAATTCCTCGATGAACTTACGTAGACTTCCGTTAAAGTTGGTGTTGTATAATCGTCTCAAAAGTTCCTCATATGGCGTCTGCACTTTGAAGGCATCGATGAGAGCCTGTTTTAATTCCGGCCACGTATTAGATTGGTGTAACTGTGATATCCGTTGAGCTTCTCCAGATAATTGCAGTTCGATAGCTCTGAATAGGACGCTATGTTGACGAACATCCCTCGTTGGATACAATTTTAATATGAAGTCGATTCGTCTAATGAAGGCTGCTAGGTGTTCCGGTGACCCATCAAAGTGGGGCACCTGTCTCAATTGAGACAATGCCTGATTTAGATGTTGTTCTGATAATTCCAGAGTCATTTTTGATGTGTTGGTTGTTGGGCTTTTAGTTAATTTTTTCGACGTTGCAATTTTGCACTTATTGTCTTTGTTGTTGATTTAAAAAATTTTGTTGTAGAATGTGTTGTTTTGATTTTGATTGTTGATTAATATTTTAACGTTGCAATTTTGCACTTATTGTCTTTGTTGTTGATTTAAAAAATTTTGTTGTAGATTGTGTTGTTTTGATTGTATAGTTCTGCACACAAATTTTCGCGCAGATATTGGCGGCACACAAATTTTCGCGTCACCAATTTGTTGTTACTGGGCTTAGATTGTTTAAGTTTTTGCACACAAATTTTCGCGCACAAATGTTGGCGGTACACAAATTTTCGCGTCACCAATTGTTATTATTGAGTTTATTTGCATATGCAAATTCCTCCCAGTGAAACACGGGTTACAGGGATCAAAAATTTGATTTGTAACACCCAGACGTGTTCGCTGTTATTGTAGTGTTTAAACACTACCAAGTAATCTCGATTAGCCAAAGACTAATACTTGCTGAGATTTACTTGACGATCCTACGTAGGAATCGTATCCAGGATTACTGACAGAGGTTGCGTATTTCACAACTTGAGAGTATCCTACCGGCTGCGCCAATTAAATAACCGATTTACGTGGGGGTTTTAAAAAAATATTTTATTTAATTGTAAACCTTATCACAACCGAATTATTAGGATTTCCAAATCGAACTCAATTAATCTAAGTGCGTGGGCGCTGATCAAACCTCGGACCGAAGCTTTTAGGAAGCTTTAGGTTGAAAAACGTTTATGTTGAGAGCGAGCTTTTGGCTCTCTTAAAGAGTAGTCTCTTAGGGAGATTACGAGAGAAGTAGCGACGTTGCGTCAGCCGAGATTTGTGCAGCGTCTGCATTTTCGTGTGGGAAAGTGGTGGCCTGATGCTAACTACGACAAGTGGCTTGGGTTCTTAAATTTAGAATCTTTTGTTTATGTCTGAACGATATCCGCCAGTGTCGAAGTTATCAACAGATTTGTTTACAATAATTTGGGTAGCTTATGACTGTATGTGGTTGCTAAGTGGTATGTGGTTGCTAAGTGTGTAAGTGACGTGAGATGGATATATCACTATATATTTCTGGTCTGTGTATTTCGTCACTAATCGTATATGCTTTGTATATAATGTTTTTCGCTGTATTTATTTATTGACTTATCGGCTGGTTAGAATTAAAGTTCATTATACGTCCCGATGCAATAATTTTTGTGTACCATTTGAATACAATCCTGCCTTTGTTGTTCTCCAGTTCTGTGTCTAAATATGAAATTTTGTTGTTATTTTCGTTTTCGATCGTGAATTGTATCCTTTTGTGTTGATTATTTAGCGTGTCCAAAATAATTTGTGCATCCTTTTCTTTTATAATACATAATATGTCGTCCACATATTTTGATATATGTTTTATATGTATATTCTTCTTTGTCAGTGGCATTGTCAAGAATTTTGTCCAGTACTATATCCGCTATTGGCCATTGGCATGCCAAATATTTGGTTATATAAGATGTCATTGTATGATAAGTAATTATTGTCAATAAGTATAAAGTCAAGAATTTCCCTAAATTTTGGCTTAGGTATAGTTGTGTATTGCGTTATTTCAGTCCATCGTTGCATTAGATTTCGTATAGCTAGACTTATCAGTATATTTGTGAACAATGAGTCTACATCAAAAGACACTAGAATCTCATCATCGTCTATTGTGGTGTTTTCTAATTGGCTTTTAAGTTGTATTGCACTGTGGATGTCGTATTTTTCCGAAGTACTATTTTTGAGTAGTTCCCCTATATGTTTTGCCAGTTTGTAGCATGGCACGTTTGTAGAGGCTGCTATCGGTCTAACACAGAGACCATATATAAAATTAAAAACATTATTTTTAAACAAGTAAGAATGCTATAGTCGAGTAAGCCCGACTACAAGACTCCCTGCACCCAGGTCAAAAATTTCCAATCGCATCTACGTACACTTACACATACAAACACACATACACAAAAGACGCACACACACGAGCGACAGCTCGAGCGCAGCGCAAGCGAGGCATTTTAAGTGGTGGTTGTGCTTCTTCTTCGCAATGCGCTGAAGCACTGAATCTTCTTTCGTTAATAACTTCCGTGTTTATTATCCGAACGACTTGAAATTTAGACAGTAGATTAGGAGTGACTAAAGTATTGTACATGCCAAATCTTAAAGCTATATCTTGAAAATTGTTCCTGTAAAACGGTTTTCATCGAATTGCGGGGAACGGGGGAGATATCTTTTTTTGATAAACATATTTATTTATTTTTATGCTACGTGATAATAAAATCACTTTCATAAATTTCTTGAGCAAGGAACAGAAAGATGCAGGAGTCAAACAGTGTATTAAATTATTCGCTACAAAAAGCAGACAGGGCTGCAGGTTGATGGAGAGATGGAGCAAGATGGCTAGGCAAAAGACCCATGAGCGTGTTCATAACCTGCATTAGTAATGTCATCATCTGATCCAGTCGAGATAAGAGCTTATCCATGGAAGAGGATTGGGATTGCGCATCCTTTTGCTGGGCGGCTTGCAGGCTGAGTATCTGGTGTAGCAGACGGTCCTGAGCAGGCTGATGATGCTTAGGCGGAGCGCTGATGACATCATGGCGAGGAATAGCAGCAGGCAGAGGGCGGGTGGGAGCTCTCGACACCAAAGTAGGCCATTGCGAAGGGTCTTAGTCGGGGATGGCCGAGAAACCAGCGCGATCAGTCAGCTGCTGATTAAGACTTAGGCCCTGAACAGGGTGATCTGGGCTTGAAAGATTCCAGACATTGGTACGTTGAGTGGGACCCTGGGCTGGGCGCCGCAGGGGGGCTGTTCTGGCAGAAGCGCTACCTTTGCGTCTGCTAACAGCTTCATGATAAGCAGGACACCCACGATAACTTGCAGCATGATTCGAGCCACAGTTAATGCAGAAGTAGAGTTCTTTGGTGACCGCCACACAAATGCCCTCTTCCTTAGCGTCGTGGTTTCCACCACATTTAGCACATTTAACTGCCATCGAGCAGTAAGACCGAGTATGGCCAAACTCCTGACAACGGAAGCATCTAGGAACGTCCTCACGCCTGTTGGGCGGCTCAAACGTGACAACTTGGTGATTGATGATCTTGACATCATATATTGTCTTGTTGTTAACGGCAGGTTCGAGCTCGATAAAGAACAGATTTAGTTTTTTACCGGAAGTTCTTGACGTAGCATTGTGGATATTTCGAACCTTATGGTCCAGGGCAGTAAGGTTGTCAGCAATGTCCGACTTGTCAGTTTCCGAATGCAATCCACGAACAACCACCCTAAACGAGCGCTCCTCTTTTGGTTGCCAAGAGTTATAGGGAATGTTGTTGGTCTGAAGAAGCTCCTGAATTTTGCGATAGGAATCGCCATCCTCAACGGTGAGCCTGGCTGAAGAACTGCCGATATTCTTGAACTTGAATTTATTAGTCACAGATTTAACCAAATTAGTGATGTCTCGAAGACCAGTGAGTCCTGCGATGATAAAAGGGGGTGGCCGGGTACGAGGAGTAACATGGGCACGAGATGTATCCTGGATGCGAGAGGCTGGGTGTCCAGAAAGAGGCGGAGCAGCCTTAGCCGCAGTAGTTTCAAGCGAATCCACATCCATATCATCGTTTTCGTCAGACGATAGCAGAGCAAAACTGTTGCCATGTCCAGCATAAGCCAGAGGGGCAATTTTTTGCGACTTGGAGATGCTACCAGGAGGAGGGGAAGGAGGCTTTCTCTTCACAGAAGCCAAATTTCCACGTTTTCCAACATCTGGGCCAGTCGCGCCTGGTACACAAGAGGTTAAAACAGCAGGAACTTCTGCTGTGGGGCATAGGGTATTATCATAAACAGTGGCAGTTTTATTCACGGGCACAGTAGAGGGAGTATCCAGATTCTTCTTTTTCCTCAGACTTTTCAGTTTAGTGCGCTCAAGATCAGCAGCGGATTGACTGATCCAATCAGGCGCAGGGGATTTAGCAACCATAGCAGTATTGGCAGACGATATCTTAGGTATCTTCGATCCCTTGCTAGCCCCAATAGAACACCGGGAGATATTAGATACAGTTGATGACGTGTCAGAGTCTGACGATAAAAGAGCTTCTTCTTCTAACTCGGAGTTAGGTGGAGGGAGATCAACTTCAGGTCTTCCCAAATCAAAGCGAGAGGCCTTAGCCTGCTTACAGGCCAACAGGGTAGCTGACTTAGTAGACTTTGTCTTCCTACCCTTGGAGGACCTGGTTAATGAATTATCCGTTGTTTCATTCTGCATGCTCATGAAGCCAGTGGGTTACCCCCGAGGGGGGCCGTCGAATAGGGAAAGTCAACGCTAATTCCAGGAAAAGTTAAAAGTCAGTATATTGTTCGGCTGAGAGAAAATATTTTTAAAAATTTCGTCAAAAACACACGGAAAAATTAGAAATTTATAAAATTTTAGGAGCTCTCTAAAACACGTCCGTTCAGTACGACTTTTCAAACCGAACTGGGGAGATATCTCAAATCTAAAATTAACTTGACCTGCTCCCGCTATACACGAACCTACATTCCAAATTTGGTGTCTCTAGCTCTTATAGTTGCTGAGATCCTTGCGTTCATACATACGGACGGACAAACGGACAGACAGACGGACATGGCCAAATCGAAATCTCTTTTGATACTGATCAAGAATATATATACTTTATATGGTCGGAGATGTCTCCTTCTGCCTGTTACATACATTTGCACAGATTTAGTACCCCCTTTTACCCATTTTATGGTACAGGCAGTAAAAAGACAAACAACAACACGTCATATATGAGATCAAGTGCAATGGAAAAGAAGGTGAAAGATGCAGAACTATACAATCAAAACAACACAATCTACAACAAAATTTTTTAAATCAACAACAAAGACAATAAGTGCAAAATTGCAACGTTAAAATATTAATCAAGAACTATACAATCAAAATCAAAACAACACAATCTACAACAAAATTTTTTAAATCAACAACAAAGACAATAAGTGCAAAATTGCAACGTCGAAAAAATTAACTAAAAGCCCAACAACCAACACATCAAAAATGACTCTGGAATTATCAGAACAACATCTAAATCAGGCATTGTCTCAATTGAGACAGGTGCCCCACTTTGATGGGTCACCGGAACACCTAGCAGCCTACATTAGACGAATCGACTTCATATTAAAATTGTATCCAACGAGGGATGTTCGTCAACATAGCGTCCTATTCAGAGCTATCGAACTGCAATTATCTGGAGAAGCTCAACGGATATCACAGTTACACTTATCTAATACGTGGCCGGAATTAAAACAGGCTCTCATCGATGCCTTCAAAGTGCAGACGCCATATGAGGAACTTTTGAGACGATTATACAACACCAACTTTAACGGAAGTCTACGTAAGTTCATCGAGGAATTAGAACATAAGTTCTTCATGATTGTAAGCAAATTAGCATTAGAAAACATTCCAAACAATACCATCTTGTATACCAATGCAATGCAAAACACCATTAAAGACGTAACTAACAAAAAATTACCAGATAGGCTTTTCATGACACTTGCTCGTTATGACATTAGCACTATACAAAATTTAAAACAAATTGCTCAGAGAGAGGGATTATACGATAGTTTCATAAAAACTTACACTAACACACAAAACAATTCAAATCGTAGGAATGCGGGAAACAATTCTCAAAATTCAAACCAAGTGCCTGCCTCTTCAAGTAAACCAACTATAAATTATCAACAAAACAATAATTCACAAAATAGACAGCAAAGCTACGAAGACCCAAAACAATTACATAACGAATTCCGATATAAACTAACTCAAGGTAGGACTCAGAATAGAATGAACTATCAACAGAACCAACCTTTTGCATCTAATGTGGATGACAAAGAGACAGAGAGAAAGTACATCTGGGCATATGAAAATGGATACTTCCGAAAATTTTCATCAACATGCCTCGGATCAGGAAGAGACGGACGAAGAAACGCCAACTCATTCATACGAATAACTATGAATGACAAGCCGTTGGAATGTATAATTGATACAGGTTCAACTATAAATATAATGAGGGAAAACTTTTTAAAATTCCCAAAGAAAATCGATAAATTAAAAGTACACACAATTAATGGTACCATAGAACTAAGCGAAAGTATAAAATTAGTACCCAGTAAAATTTGTCCATCACACCAAACATTTTATATTCATAATTTATCAGAAAACTACGACGCCTTGTTAGGTAGGAATTTCCTCGCAGCGTGTCAAGCGCAAATTGACTACGCGAATGAAACAATAACAATAGGCGAATACAAATTCTCATTCAGATATAATGATGAGAAAACAGAAGAGGACTTGACCGCACCAGAGTGCCTCGATCCTCCGTCCTCAGAGGACAGATTCTTTAACTTTGCCATTAACAATGAGCTAAAAGAATCCAATAATTTAGGTTAGATCATTTGAATCAAGAAGAATGCGAAAAGCTCAAAAGGTTTTATTCGAATTCCGTGATACACAGTACAAAGAAGGTGAAAATTTGACCTTTACAAGTACCATAAAACACGCAATACAAACAAAACACGAAGACCCGGTCTATAAGAGACCTTATAAATACCCTCAGACTTACGATGTCGAGGTAAACAAAAAAATAATCGAAATGATTTTGAGCAAGGGATTATTAGAAAATCTAACAGCCCATATTGCTCCCCGATTTGGATCGTGCCAAAAAGAGCGATGCCTCGGGAAAACCAAAATTTAGGGTAGTCATTGACTATCGCGGACTCAACGAAATAACTGTTGACGACAAGTACCCAATACCGATCATGGACGAAATATTGGACAAATTAGGAAAGCGCCAATACTTCACAACCATCGATCTAGCTAAAGGTTTTCACCAGATCCAAATGGATCCGAAGTCGATTTCCAAAACTGCATTTAGTACCAAACATGGCCACTACGAGTACACTCGCATGCCTTTTGGACTTAAAAATGCTCCGGCAACGTTTCAGCGTTGTATGAACAACCTTTTAGAAGATTTAATCTATAAGGATTGTCTCGTATACCTTGATGATATCATCATCTACTCCACTTCATTGGAAGAGCATCTATCATCACTCAGAAAGGTATTCAGGAAATTGAGGGAACCCAACCTAAAGCTTCAACTTGACAAATGTGACTTTCTGAAAAAAGAAACGGAATTCTTGGGTCATATTGTGACTACAAATGGGATAAAACCAAACCCGAATAAGATAGAAGCAATCATAAAATTCCCCATACCTAAAACTCCAAAACAAATCAAATCATTTTTAGGCATGTGCGGCTTCTATAGAAAGTTCATACCGAACTTTGCCAGTATAGTTAAACCGATGACATTGAAACTCAAAAAGGGAGCAATTATTAACATTCAAGAAAAAGAATACATTTCGGCATTCGAAAAGATGAAATTGCTGATCACGTCTGACCATATATTGGTCTACCCAAATTTCGATAAACCATTTCATTTAACTACTGACGCAAGCAACATAGCAATTGGCGCTGTTCTGTCACAAGAACATAAGCCCATTTGTTTTGCAAGTAGAACTCTCAATGAGCATGAGTTAAATTACTTTGCTATTGAAAAAGAGTTGTAAGCTATTGACTGGGCTACGAAATATTTTCGATCTTACCTTTTCGGTAGGAAGTTTGAGATCTTAAGTGATCACAGACCATTAGCCTGGTTAAACAATATCAAAGAGCCTAACATGAAACTCCAACGGTGGAAGATCAGACTAAAAATATCTCCCAGGAAAAGAAAATAAGGTAGCCGACGCTCTTTCCAGAGTAAAACTAGAAGAAAACTTAGGAGAATCAGCAGATAGTAATGTAGCCACAATACACAGCGCACATGAAGATAACTCGAGCCTTATCCAAATAACAGAAAGGCCCATCAATTATTATAGTAGGCAATTAGAATTCATCAAAGGGGGTGAAAATAAAGTGGAAGTTATCCACTACTTTCACAAAACTATTGTAAAAATCACATACAAAAAAAATATGAACAATGCATACGCAAAGGAGATAATTAAAGAATATGTCTGTACAAAAAATAGTGTAATCTATTTCCATAGCGAAAAAGGCGTATTTAGAAAACATAAACCCAGATCAAATAACAAAAGTTATGCGATCCACTAGTATGCTAACCAATATCCAAACATATGCTAAATTTAAAGAGCTCACGTTAAAAACTCATAAAGATTTGCTACATCCAGGCATACAGAAAACTATAAACTGGTTCAAGGAAAAATACTACTATCCAGACTACCAACGTCTAATCCAAAACATTCTGAACGAATGTGAAATCTGTAACATAGCTAAAACAGAACATAGGGACACAAAACTAACCTTTGAATTAACACCAGAAATCTTTAACATTAGGGAAAAATATGTCATGGACTTCTACATGATAGACAATGTACAATTCCTATCATGCATTAACATTTATTCAAAATTTGCAGCACTCATTGAAGTAAAAAGCAGAGATTGGCTAGAAACTAAAAGAGCCATCATTAAAATATTCAATGAAAAGGGAAAACCCCAAGAAATAAAAGCCGACAAAGATTCAGCTTTCATATGCGCAGCATTGCAGGCATGGTTGAAATCTGAAGGCGTTATAATAAACATCACATCCAGCAAGAATGGCATTGCAGATGTGGAAAGATTCCATAAAACAGTTAACGAAAAATTGAGAATAGTTAATAATGAAGCAAACATAGAAAATAAGATGACTAAGTTCGAAACAATATTATACACGTATAATCACAAAACAAAACATAAAACTACTAACAGGACCCCAACAGACATATTCATTTATGCAGGAACTCCAGAATACGGCGTCCAAGAAAATAAAAGAAGACAAATAGAAGCACTTAATAAAAAACGTAATAATTTTTAAATAGATACTAGATTCAGGCAAGCCCCACTAGTTAAGTCAAAAACTACAAACCCTTTTAAGAAAACAGGACAGTTAAGGCAAATTGACGAAAAACACTTCGAAGAAACAAACAGAGGTAGAAAGGTTACATATTAGAGAAGCAAATTTAAAAAAAAAGAAAATTAATAAAAGCAAATATTCACAGGAAGACGACACTTTCCATTGTACAAATCCACCATAACAGCAATCATGATAATGACAATGATAAAGCTGATAACAGCAGGATCAATTGAAATCAACCCCAAGGAAAATAATCAAGGTTTCATTATGTTTGAATCAGGAACAATACAAATACCTATTAAGTTAGAAAACCATTGTTTTACCGTAAGCCACATAGAGTACACATTCAACAACATAATAAGACAAAGCCAAGAATTTAACGATAAACCACAGATAAAATATTTAATTGACAAGCTACAACGAGAAATGAGTGGCAAAGTGGTTAAAAAACGTAACAAACGGGGACTTATAAACTTTGTGGGTTCCACATACAAATACCTTTTCGGCACACTCGACGAAAACGATAAATTAGAAATTGAACAACAAATTACAAACCTTGCACAAAATTCTATACAAACTAGTAGCTTGAACAATGTCATCGACACTATTAATGACAGTATTAACATGATAAATAAGCAAAATTATGCTATGCTAACCGAACAGAAACTCAACTTATTAATTTTTAATATTGAACACTTCACCGAATATATTGAAGACATCGAAATGTGTACACAGCTAACACGTCTAGGAATTTTTAACCCCAAATTACTTAAACACGACAGACTTGAAAATATTGACCACAAAAATATAATTGACATGAAAACTTCCGGTTGGTACAGCACAGCAACTAACGAAATATTTCTAAATTCACATATCCCCATTAACACAATAGAAACACCAACATTCTTGATTACACCATACCCAGATAATAACGGGCAGATTATAAACGAAAACATTGCAAGTAAATTTTATATACACAACAAAAATGTAATAAACACCTTGACAAAAGAAATCGTCAAAGATCATTGCCAATATTATAAAACATGAAACACTTGTACTTTTAATAAATTTCGTAAAGAAAATGACATTCAATATATTGAACCAAATATTTTAATTACATGGAATATGACCCGAAATAAATTATATCAAAATTGTAAAAACCAAGAAATTTACATTGAAAATAATAAAATCATAAAAATATACAATTGTACTGCAGAGCTGAACAATATTACAATTACAAACAATATTCAGCAATATACCAATTTAATATTTACTGAACATAACGTAACTAAGCTTGAACCACTATCGCACGTAGAAATTAAGGAAATGATTTTATTTGATAATAAGCAAAACACAATTTATAAAGCTATAACCATAACCACTTTAGTTTAATTGCCATAATTGGCATATCTTATCTTTATATCAAATGCAAAACAGCACCACATAATATTGTAATGAAATGACAGTAATTAGTTCAAGCCGGGATCGGACAGCAAGTGGGTCAGAGGTTAAGGCATCCGCCTTACAGACGGGAGCACTCGGGTTCGAATCTAGACGACTACTACTCATATGCGGACAAGGTTGGACAAAAATTTCTAACAATAAGGTTACTGATGTGGATGCTTGGCAGCATCCGAAATAACGCTATATGACCAGCTAATACTTTTCAATATCTACTTTTCTATATTCACCCTGAATTGTTGACGTCGAGCCTGTTAAATATTTCATTTACAAATTATACGTCGCTAAACACACATTCCATAAAATATTTTTTTAAACCCTCACGTAAATCGGTTATTTAATTATATATAAAAATAAAGCAATATTTTTTAAAAATAGCTTCCCTGAGAAACTAATAGACAATCTCGACACTTCATAAATTGAGGGTATACATCAACAGGTGTACCAAGTTTGGTTGCTCTAGCTTAAAGATAAAGGCAAAAAAATTGCGTTCATACGGACAGACGGACATTTCGCAAACCCAATATACTATTTTCCCTTCGGGAACATAGCATAAAAAGAGTTCAAGCTGACTGACTGATTGGCAATCATCGCACACCCCAAACCGTAAGAGCTAGGATGCTGAAATTTTCACAGTAGGTTCCATCTATGATGAAAGTGCACGCTAAGACGGGATTTTGGAAAATTCCACCCACAAGCGTGGAAAACTGTTGTATGAGACTTTTTGTTTACCATCCAATCGGCTTTAAACTTATTTTCAAAGATCTACACGAAAATTCATTTGACACATATTGCACCGATTTTGAAAAATCCACCCCCCTGGGCGGAAAATGAGGGTCTCAAGGTTGTAGGGGCAAAAGTCTAATTTTAGTCCGATCACCTTCAAATTCATTTTCAACGCTCTTTACATAAATTAATTTGACACGTGTATCAGCGATTTTGAGAAATTCAGCCCTATGGTCGGAAATTTGGTGGATAACTCTGGCATTCGACATTTTTAATTTTCATGGCTTCAAACTCATTTTCAAAGTTCTACACAAGGACAGAATGGACGTGGTGGTCAAAGAATTTGGAAAATCTACCTTCAAGGTCGGAAAATACGAGGAAAACTGTTGTATGATACTTTTTTGATTATCGTCCTATTGGCCTCAAATTTATATTCAAAGCTCTTCACATTAAATAATTCGACACGTGTTCAGCGATTTTGGAAGCCCCATGGTTGGAAAATCGGTGGTAAACTCTGGAATTCGACACTTTTAATTTTCTTGCGATTGGCTTCAAACTCATTTTCAAGGTTCTACACGAACTCATAATAGGCGCGGTGCCCAAAGATTTTGGAAAATCTACCCCCAAGTTCGGAAAATTCGCGGAAAACTGTTGTATGCAACTTTTTTAATAGGGGGCGTCCAAAAATTGTTGATGCAGATTTGTCCAGAAGGTTAACATTAGTCTGTATGCCAAACTTTGGGCACTCTACCTGTAAAGGTGTGAGAAATATACATTTTGTTCCCTTGCGGGTTAGGGGGTTGGGGGGTGGAAAATTGTTGGATACAGATTTATCCAGGTGGTCAACATAAGTCCGTTTGCAAAATTAGGTAACTCTCTTTGAAACTGTAGGAGATATACCCCTTGAAAAATGTGTTTTGGGGATATCATATGCCGATTTGTGTCGGTGGGGTTGGGAGGTCAAAATTTTGTTGATGCAGATCTGTCAGGAATCTTATCATTAGTCTGTACGCCAAATTTGGTTACTATAGCCTTAAAAATGGGGAAGGGACGGGTTTTCCCCAAATTGCGTAGGATGGGGTAAGGATGGGGGGTCGATCTCGACACTTCATAAATTGAGGGTATACACCAACATGTGTACCAAGTTTGGTTGCTCTAGCTTAAAGATAAAGGCAAAAAAATTGCGTTCATACGGACAGTCGGACATTTCGCAAACCCAATATACTATTATACCATTAACAAAGCAATTAGATAGACGTGTCAAATAAGCCTTTTTCTGAGGCCAAATGTTTTGCTGACCGCACAACCCCAGACTCTTCGGCAAAAAAGCCGAACTCCCACAACCCCAGTCGGGTTGCCAGCTCAGCAAAAACAAAAAAGCCGAGCTACTTACGCCTCTGCTCCGAACAAATATTTAGTCTTGGATCGACACCAGAACGATGAGCACGGCTTATGTCGCTTGCGCTCTTATTTCGTTTCTATGTGTGGGTTCAAGTACGCACATGCGCTTGCTTCTTAGTATGCGTGAGCAATGAAAAAATGCAACAGCGCATGGCAATATGAAATCTGAATTCAGAAATGGAAGCGACCAAGCACACAACACATGCCCTGTTATATGCACAAACGTTGATTTTTTCGGCATTAGAATTCATGATGCTGTGGCGGTGTGGATAGAGTGCTTGTTTGAAAAGTGGCTTTTTGCAGGTTCAATCCCCAGTTGATCCATTTTTTTGATAATGGGAAGCAATATTTATTTCTTATTTTCTTTTGATTTTCTAATATTTTTTAAATGTTATTATTTTTTTTAGACCAGTTATTATCTAATAAATTACATTGGCTAATTATAATAAATTTATCTTCTTCGGTGGCAGCTCACAGCTGACCGAAAGTATTTGAGATGCATTTAATGTGTACACTTGCATATGTTGTTGTTGCCAATGCAAGTGTTTGGCGCACGACAATTTTCTCTTTTGTTTTGATTTTTGTTTTCTTCTCACACTGTATTTGACCGCGCTTTTCTGCTTCTGTTCTATTCAATGCGTTTAATTTTGAGGCAGAGTGGATGTTGCGAAATAGCTTAAAACAAATTTCCAATTCTCGTATAGTCCCCTTACCATGAAAACACAAATCTGCTTGCACAAAACATCTGATTTTTCAATGCCATCGTCCACAAAACCTTCCAAACACTTGCATTGGCAACAACAACATATGCAAGTGTACACATTAAATGCATCTCAAATACTTTCGGTCAGCTGTGAGCTGCCACCGAAGAAGATAAATTTATTATAATTAGCCAATGTAATTTATTAGATAATAACTGGTCTAAAAAAATAATAATAACATTTAAAAAATATTAGAAAATCAAAAGAAAATAAGAAATAAATATTGCTTCCCATTATCAAAAAAATGGATCAACTGGGGATTAAACCTGCAAAAAGCCACTTTTCAAACAAGCACTCTATCCACACCGCCACAGCATCATGAATTCTAACGCCGACAAAATCAACGTATGTGCATATAACAGGGCATGTGTTGTGTGCTTGGTCGCTTCCATTTCCATTTCTGAATTCAGATTTCATATTGCCATGCGCTGTTGCATTTTTCATTGCTCACGCATACAAAGAAGCAAGCACATGTGCGTACTTGAACCCACACATAGAAACGAAATAAGAGCGCAAGCGACATAAGCCGTGCTCATCGTTCTGGTGTCGATCCAAGACTAAATATTTGTTCGGAGCAGAGGCGTAAGTAGCTCGGCTTTTTTGTTTTTGCTGAGCTGGCAACCCGACTGGGGTTGTGGGAGTTCGGCTTTTTTGCCGAAGAGTCTGGGGTTGTGCGGTCAGCAAAACATTTGGCCTCAGAAAAAGGCTTATTTGACACGTCTATCTAGTTGCTTTGTTAATGATTATACCTTCGGGAACATAGTATAAAAACCTCGGTATTTTGCGGCCAATACAACGGGCGGAAAATGGTTGGAAAGCATTAGCCTGGATTTTTAGTAGTATTTGTTGAATTGGTTTTCAAATGCCAAATGATTTTGGAAAATTTACTCCGCGTCGACACGGGCGGGAAATGGAAGTCAAGGATAAATGAGTGGGATTATTTGTTTAGTTAGATCGGCTTCAAAGACATTTTCATAGCTCTACACCAAAAACATAAGTCACATGGCTCAACTATATAGTTTCCTACCCCCACGGGAGGGAAAACTTGATTATTCGGACGTAGATGTACTAAACGGGCAGTACATTCAAGTGGCCGCGGACCCAGGCAAAATGCAACCACCTTCCGCCCAACCGACCGAGCGGCGCGCCGCATAACGTGCGGTAACGAAGATCGCGGAACAGATAAATAAAATAGACAAAAAACTATAGATTACACAGATAACATAAAAGAGAAGTTCTGAGTAGAACTAGCATTACATATTACATGATAAAGATTGTTATAATGTGAACATATGATAGAAAAAGTTAAGGATAGCATAGTTAGCATTACAAGCTTGCAGACTAAGAGGAAGAAAGATTCTAGCATTTCTGATCGGAACTGCAAAACTAATTTGGCTGATTAATTCAGAAGAATCAATTTCTCCTTTAATTAGTTTGTGTAAAAAAATTACACCAAGCATAGTTCTACGATCAGAAGAGAAGAAAAATTTTATTTATAAAAAAGTCTACTACGATAAGAATGCAAGTTAATATTAGGATTCCAGTTAAGACCCTGGAGTGCAAAAAGAAGAAATTGTTTTTGTACCGATTCTATTCTATCCTGATGAACCTTGTACTGGGGACACCAAATACAAGACCCATATTCAAGAATAGGTCGAACAAGCGAAGTATAAAGAGTTTTAGTAATGTAGGGATCGATAAATTCTTGAGACCAACGCTTAATGAAACCCAGGACACCAAAGGCACGATTAACGGTAGAAAAGATATGTTTGTCAAACTTAAGCTTGGAATCTAAAAGGATACCCAAATCATCAACCGACTCAATTCGAACAAGCGGCTTACCATTAAGAATATAACTGTTAAAAAAGGCATTCGCCTGTAAAAGGACATTACGTTACATTTACCACAATAAAGATTTAATAAATTTACCCAAAACCAGGCTTGAAAACTGTCAAGATCAGTTTGCAACCTTTGACCAGATAAGAAATCAGTAGATGACAGACAGAGTTTAACATCATTGGCATACATCAGCACCCGAGAGCGATTTACAACAGAAGGAAGGTCATTTATGAACAGAGTAAATAATAAGGGGCCAAGATGACTTCCTTGTGGTAGTCCTGAAGTAACTTGAACAGACTTAGAGACAAAGCCTTTGAAATAAACGTTTTGGGTCCTAAGAGTTAAATAATTGGAGATCCAAATAATTAAGTTATTACGAAACCCCAGAAGATGAAGTTTATGAAGCAAAAGAGAATGATTGGCAGAATCAAAAGCCTTACTGAAATCAGTGTAAATAACATATGTTTGTATTTTGGCTTGAAATCCCTTTATGACAAGAGATGTGAATTCCAATAGGTTAGTGGTAGTAGATCTATATTTCACGAACCCGTGCTGGCAGGGTGAAATTACGGATCTACATAAATGTTGAAGTTGAGAAGTTATTAATTTCTCAAAAATCTTAGGAATAGCAGACAACTTAGAAATACCTCTATAGTTTTCAACATTAGACTTGTTTCCTTTATTATGGAGTGGAATTATAAATGATTCTTTCCAAATAGTGGGGAAAGAGCACAACTCCACGGACAGTTTAAAAAGAAGAAATAATTGCTCAAAAATACCTTCAGCACAGTACTTGAGCACGCAGCCTGGTACTCCATCAGGTCCCAGTGAAAATACGGGCTTAATGGCTTTTAGATCACGTAGAAGCGAATTTTCAGTGATTGAAGGCCCGAAAATTTAATTGGAGTTATTTACATGATATGGATAAGGCGAAACCAATTAATAGGGCTTTGAACTATAAGTCGTTTGAAAAAATTTAGCAAAAAGGCGATAGCCGGATCTGAGTCAGCTGTCTTTTTTCGAAAAATACAGTTGTTGGAAGTGTTGATGACCTATTCTTGGCATTAGCGACGTTATAAAACGTTTTAGGATCCCGCTGAAACTGTAACCTACAGCTCCTGAGGTAGTTGTTATAACAGTGTAAATTAAGTGCAGAGAAGTTAGATCGGGCAATCAAATAACGCGAAAAATCACAGAAAGAGCCAGATTCCTTGAACATTTTATACAATCTCGTCTTTCTATTTTTAAAGTTAGTTAAATCCTGTGTAATCCACGCAGGTTTGTTAGACCTACGTGGGTTACAAAATGGAACACAGGAATCATTTAATGAATTTAAAGTTAAATAAAAATATTCGATTGCACAATCCATATCTCTACACATGTACAGCTGGGACCAGTCAGTCTGGGATAGGAGCAGAGCAAGTTTAGAAAAATCGGTTTTCCGAAATTGACGAACTCGCTCTTCAAATTTTCTGCCTGGGGTTGGCACCCTGGCTGGTAAGTCAATCAACACTTCCAAAGATGGGTGATAAGGATCTTCAGGAATGGATATAGGTATAGTCCGGGAGACAGAATAGAAGGAGGAATCCAAGACAAAAATAAGATCAAGCATTTTATGTAAAGAATTTGGGATATCATTGATTTGACAAAATGACATCCCAAATAAACTTTCAATAAAATCGTACTGAGATGTAGGAGTCAACACGCTAATATCCGGACTTGGAATCCAGGTAGTTCCGGCGATATCAAAGTCACCAAGAACTACAAAAGAATCACAATCAGAAACCATAGATGAGACAGATTGTATAGCAGAAGCATGCAAAGAATATAAGGAAATATCAGAAGAAGGTGGTATATATGAACAAATAATAAAAAAACAAACACCACAAAAACTAACTTTAACAGCAATAAAGTCAATATCTACAGAGCTATCGGTTATTACTATCTCAGATGACAAATCAACGTCAACAGCACCACGACGAGTAGTGCAATTTCAGAATTAAGAATGTCGGGCCTTAGCCATGTTTCAGAAAAGGCAACGACATGGAAAAGAAAAGTTAGGCTATTTAGATAAAGATTACTAAGTTTGCTACAAAGACCTCTTACATTCTGATAGCCAAGTGAGAGGGTGGATGTTAGTTTTTTGAACTATCAGACACTACAATATGTGGGTTACAACTACCACCAGAAGAAGGAAGTGAAATCGGAGGCCGATTTTTCTTTTTTTGCCATATATTCCTTAACAACTAAGTGGTCGGGCCAGAATTCTTTGCAACAAATATTGTTGAAATATTCTGCCGGAACACTTATTTTAAATGACGAAATTTCCCGAGAATACGTGAATTTGAATTTTTCCACCGTAATGTGGGCTTTAGATTTGGCCTGTATAAAGGCCATCACATCACCAGATGTAGTTTCAGGAACAAGCCTAGAAACAAAGATTTGTTTCCGTGGTGGAATACCTATAAGGGTCTTCTTGGTAGCCAAAGCAGTTGCATCCAATGGAGCCAAAGCATTGGTTACTAGACCAGTTGATTCGACCAGTATATTATCACTAGTCTGTTGATCTGGATCAACAGTGTTAATAGCCAACGAATCAGAATTTTCTACGGGGTCAGAAGGAAAACTGTGATACGTTATTTTTGTGTATTTCTTACGGTTGCCGAAAGTAGTCAAATTCAACATAATGCATTTTAATCTAAATATTTCGCCGTGCAACACTGGCTTTTTACCAGCTATTTTCTTATATAGTTCTTAAATATTTCGCCGGGCAAGACCGGGGTATTACCAGCTAGTCTGTTATATTTCCGTTTTTGTACTCTTTTAGTGTATCGTTCCATAAAACGGTTCGGCTTTGAACAGCCGAAATTAAACTTTCCGTGCAGATTTTCTGCATTGTATTCATATTGTCGCTCAGCGGCGCACGAAAAATTAAAACCGATTTTAATGCTGTGCGACGCGTCGACGCCATGACCATTTTGATTTTTGCCACGTGCCTCGGCCAAATGTGCCACTGTGCGACGTCGCGACGCGTCTCTCAGTCACTCAGAAAAATCACTCACCGCTCAACAGATGCGTGGCCACATTAATAGAGTTTCATACGTTTAAATATTTTACGTCGCTCGAGAAAGCGTCGCTCAGTCGTTTATCGCTCAGTGCGTGGCCGAGGCCTAACGTTTGCCAAGCAAGTGTCCATCATATTAGCGACTCTAAAGAACAGGATTAGCAAAATGAGATGGCTCCAGGCTAATATAAAGCTTTCTCCGGACAACAAAGTTAAATTATGTAAGACCTGCATTACTCCCTCCTGGCGACATGGTTTGCAAGTATACGGAATAACTGCGAAAACTCACATGGAAAAAATCCGCATACTTCAAGCGAAAACCCTACTATTAATTTGTGGTGCTCCCTGGTACGTGAGGACTGCAAACATTGTAAAAGAACTGGGAGTGCCTAAAATTTGAAATATCCTGCAAAACCAGTATGCGCAGTACATTCAGCGATTAGGAAATCATTTAAGCCCCCTCGCACGGCGCCTTCTAAGCTGCCGCACCATACGGGGACGGCCTTGTAGAAAAAGATTAAAGCTACATCACACAATAGACCTTGCAAGAAGAGTATTATGGTAGGCATTCAAAATTTCATAAAATTTATCATTTATAATTTATAATTTATAAATTTATATAATCTTGTAAGTATGTTTATATAACTCTTGTTAATAATTATCATTACCTGCGGCCGTGTATTATGCAGAAACAGAGATAAGGTTGCCGTACAAGCTGCCCGACTACTGCAGCATATTTCAGGCGGAAGTCTTCGCAATAAGGAAAGCAGGAGAAGTAGCTCTATTCGAACGAACGAATAAATATATTCGTAGACAGCCAAGCTGCTAAAAAATCATTGCAGGCGTCTTCCACTAGTTCCAAAAATGTCCTGGCAAGCAGGGTGGCTTAAGATAATCTCAGCACTGCTAGAACAGTGCATGCCTATTGGGCTCCCAGCTACCGGGGCATTGATGGCAATAGCGGATTGCCTGGCAAGAGAAAGAGTCGGGCTACTTCTTGAGATAGAAGGAAATATACAAATCTCATTGCAGTCGCTATACAGCGAACTGGATGAATCCGCTTGGGCTGAAGCTCGTGAAATGTGAAGGAACACAACCAACAGCAGAATCACCAAAATTATGTGCAAGAAGCGAAATCAAAAACTAATTAACTTCCTGCTATATCTTCCAAGGAAAGAGAGCAGACTAATGATAGAAGTATTGTTCGGACGTTGAAGTACTAAAACGAGCAGTACATTCAACTGGCCCAACGACACCAAGCACGGGCTTGTTAACGCGCGGACCCAGGCAAAATGGAACGCACCTCCCGCCCAACCGACCGACGGGCGTGCCGCATAACGTGCGGTAAAGAAGATCGCAAAACAGATAAATAGGAACAAACTAAATAAAATTTCTACATAAATTATAACGATAGACAAAAAACTATAGATTACACAGATAACATAAAAGAGAAGTTCTGAGGAACGAAATAGAACTAGCATTACATATTATATGATAAAGATTGTTATAATTAGAACATATGATACGAAAAGGGCTATGGATAGCATAGTTAGTATGCTGGCAGACTAAGAGGAAGAAAGTTTCTAGCATTTCTGATCGGAACTGCAAAACTAATTTGGCTGATTAATTCAGAAGAATCAATTTCTCCTTTAATTAGTTTGTGTAAGAAAATTACACCAAGCATGGTTCTACGATCAGAAAGAGAAGGAAGATTTATTAGCAAAAGTCTACTACGATAAGAAGGCAAGCGAATATTAGGATTCCAATTAAGACCAATTAAGACAAGAGAAGTATAAAGAGTTTTAGTAATGTAGGGATCGTTAAATTCTTGAGACCAACGCTTAATGAAACCCAGGACACCAAAGGCACGATTAACGGTAGAAAAGATATGTTTGTCAAACTTAAGCTTGGAATCTAAAAGGATACCCAAATCATCAACCGACTCAATTCGAGCAAGCGGCTTACCATTAAGAATATAACTGTTAAAAAAGGCATTCGCCTGTAAAAGGACATTACGTTACATTTACCACAATAAAGATTTAATAAATTTACCCAAAACCAGGCTTGAAAACTGTCAAGATCAGTTTGCAACCTTTGACCAGATAAGAAATCAGTAGATGACAGACAGAGTTTAACATCATCGGCATACATCAGCACCCGAGAGTGATTTACAACAGAAGGAAGGTCATTTATGAATAGAGTAAATAATAAGGGGCCAAGATGACTTCCTTGTGGTAGTCCGGAAGTAACTTGAACAGACTTAGAGACAAAGCCTTTGAAATAAACGTTTTGGGTTCTAAGAGTTAAATAATTGGAGATCCAAATAATTAAGTTATTACGAAACCCCAGAAGATGAAGTTTATAAAGCAAAAGAGAATGATTGACAGAATCAAAAGCCTTACTGAAATCAGTGTAAATAACATATGTTTGCATTTTGGCTTGAAATCCCTTCTATGACAAGAGAAGTGAATTCCAATAGGTTAGTGGTAGTAGATCTATATTTCACAAACCCGTGCTGCCAGGGTGAAATTACGGATCTACACAAATGTTGAAGTTGAGAAGTTATTAATTTCTCAAAAATCTTAGGAATAGCAGACAACGTATTGACTAGACATTGCCTAGTAGCAGCTCATGATAAGAAGGTGGGGATATTAACGAAAGACGGCTGCCGGAAATGTAAGGAACCAGGAGTAGTAGAAACCTTGGAACACCTTATATGCAGCTGTCCAGCACTCGCTACACTAAGACATCGATAATTTACCAGACACCGGCTCGCATTACTAGAAGAAGCGGCCAGATACACTCCCAATGTGCTGTTAGCGTTTGTCAAGCGCAACCGGATTCTACAGGAGCAAGAAACCTCCTAACGACCTTCAGTATCCGGCGAGCCTAAGCAACTGCACGGTCTATGTGTTACCTGCATGCGGTGGTGAACCGGTTCGACCTAACCTAACCTATCATTACCTAACTTGTTTTTGAATTTATTGCATAAGTATAATTTAAGTTGTTCTAAATTATAACAGAATAATTTAATAGTAAAAAAAATAAAGCTCGCTAACCAGTCTCTGGATATCCTTAATTTTCGACAGAGAGTCATTCATGTTTTGGTTTATGTATCGAACCACTGGCTTCTTCTCCGTTATTATCATAAAGATGATATTGTCTAGCATAGCGCCGAGCTGTGAGCCTTGGGTGTTGTGACTTTTTCGGCGGTGTTAGTCTCGCCGCGCTGGTTGGGCTGGTTAGGTCCCTGCCCCTCTTTGGCATCTCGGTTTCATCGGCCATACTGGTAAGGGTGATAATATCACCATGTGCCGCTGGCAGTGCCGAGTGTGGTACTATTTGTGGTGTCCGCTGCATCTTTGCATTTCTACTAAAAGGGTCTGCCGTCATGCTCATGTTTCCGCTGTGCCGGCTAAGGGAGCCACCGTCGCAGTATTGTTGTGCAGAATGGATGTCCAGAATCCGGGCCACGGCCGTGGTTGATACTATGGGTGGATTTTCACAAAGGTGTGTGCCTCCTGGAGTAGTACTGTTGATACATTCAATTTTTTACATGCTTTTCATTTTATACCAACTGCCAGGTTTGGTGCATTTTATACCTGGTGCCAGATTTGGAGAACTGCCAGCCGCTATGGCGCAGACGCAGACTGAGCATCATTTAGCGTTTAACCGTTGGGGCTTTCACCCTATTCAGTCGCCAGAGCCCCGTTGTTGGGTACGCCGCAGTTCCGCGCGTTTATATACCCGTTGGCTCACGATGAGACGCTGGAATCCAATGTTAGGTGCAGGTTGCGATAATGTACTGCCTAAAAGTAGGCAATACTCTTCGAATATACACTGCTTTTTTTTTTTTTTTTAAATTTGTAATTTATTTATTTAAATTTGTTTATATTGTATTGAACTAGCATACTGCTACCACACGGCAGCTTAAACTAATTTTAAATCATAAAGAATAACAAAGGGACTAACAAAATAGTGAAACATTCATTATAACAACCAAAATTATATATGTAGACGAAATGTTAACAAAATAGCACGAAATATTTACATAATAATATTAACTTTTTAATACAGGTTTCTGGAAGGCAGATCCTGTGGGTGGTGTCTTTTTAGTCTCCTTTTTCCACTATGTTGCATCATCCGTCGTGCCAGTTGATTAGGATGCGAGCCCAACCTGGCTTTATAGTTTTCTGCATGAGATTTAATTACATCGCCAATCTTGGGAACGCCTAGATCCCTTTCTATGTCCCTAGTACGCATGTACCAGGGAGCATTGCAGATATTCCTGAGAAGCTTACTCTGTGCCACCCGAATCTTATTTAAATGAGTTTTGGCAGTGATCCCGTAGATTTGGAGCCCATACTTCCAGATCGGACTCAATATAGCTTTGTAAATGGTTACTTTACTCTGTAGGGACAGTTTATTTCTGGGAGACAGCAGCCACGCCATTCTCGCAGCTTTCGACAGCATCGTTTTTCTGACCATTGTCGTATGCTTACCAAACTTTAGGGATCTGTCCAAGATGATCCCTAGGTATTTATACTGTTCTTCGTGCTTGAGCACAGAGCCGAGCATCGTAATACCTGGACAGGTTCCTACTCTCGTAGCGAAGGTGACATTTGCACATTTGCTGCTGTTGATGCCAATATTCCATTTAAGTGCCCACGCTTCGAAGCTTCGCACAAACTCCTGAAGTGCCTGTGCTGCAACGCCAAGAGATTGGTTTCTTGTAAGGACAGCAGTGTCATCCGCGTATGTGGCGATGAGTACGTCTTGGCTCTCAACAGCACGGACTGAACTATGTGTCGGCATGTCAGCAGTATATAGCGAGTACAGGGTGGGACCTAACACGCTGCCCTGTGGAACTCCAGCACATATTGGTCTCTCGGATGAGTTAGCTCCATCCACGACTACGGAAAACGATCTGTCTTCCAGAAAGCTGCTAACCAGTTGATGTAGTTGCGGAGTTAAAACTTGCTTTAGCTTACATTGAAGACCGCTATGCCATACCCTGTCGAAGGCTTGTTGGATGTCCATGAATACTGCCACTGCATATTCTTTGTGCTCCATTGCCTCCAAAGCGAAGTTAACTACGCGATGTAGTTGTTCAGGAGTGCCATGGCTCCTTCTAAATCCAAACTGCCACTTTGGAATTGCACGATCCACGCTCTCTAGTTTAAGGATCCGGTTTAGAATAACCCTCTCCAACATCTTTCCCAAGGCAGGAAGTAAGCTGATTGGCCTAAATGAGTTAACATCAGTTAACTGCTTCTTTGGTTTCGGGATCATCGTGATCAGCGCAGTCTTCCAAATCTTCGGAAAATACCCCAGTCTTAAAATGCTGTTAAAAAGAAGGACTATAAAAAGCACTGCTTTTTGGGGAAGAAGCTTAATAGTCTTATTATCCAAATTATCGCCACCCGGAGATTTTTTAACTTTCAGCTGCTTGACTATCTGCATGACCTCTTGAAACGTAACTGGACTAACTGGTGGAGACATTTGGTACGGGCTTTCCAGGGATATTTGTGTATACCTATGCATGAAATCCGGCGATAAGTCAAGTGGCTTAAATCGTTCTTCCAAGCTATCAGCAAAGGTTTCCGCTTTCTGCAGTCAAGAGTAACACCATCCGCCAGCAGGATTCTTTAATGGAGCCTTGGGGGTTACTTGCCTCTTGAAACGGCTTGTTAGTTTCCAGAGAGAGTAGTTGGATGTTGCGTCAGGACTTGCGTTATCCAGAATTTCGTCAATTCTTGCTTGTTTGACTCTCCTGAGCACTTTTTGAAGAGGATTTGCTAGTCGCTTGTGGATTTGATTGAGCCGCTCGTCACCGGTCCTGATGTATTCCTTCCGTACTTTTAAGGCAGAGGAGTGCAGCTGCATTTGGCGGTAACTCAGCTCGTTGATGCTGTATAGAATGCGGCACAGACAACGATGATGCGGATGAAGCAGCCAGCTTTAAATTGTGCATAAATATTGAGACCGCTTCATCAATATCATCTGGGCTGTTCATTTCTATGTTAAGGTTAATCCTTCTATCCAACTCAGCTCTAAACATTTCAACAGAACAGCCAGTGGGAAGCATACGTTGTCTACGAAACTGGACTTGGCGTGTGTGATGAAGAACAGCAACAATAGGCAGGTGATCAGATGACAGTTCAAATCGCCGTTCAACAAGAAGCCTATTACTTGGCATTCCATTGTAGATGAAAAAGTCCAGAGCAGTTGGAGTCAGCTGCGTGTTATAGGAATAAAAGGTTCGATCTCCTGTGGCTAAAATTTGGCAAGTACTGTCGGCAATAGCTTCTTGCAAACGATTGCCTCGAGAGTTTGATCTTATATTGCCCCACCATCTGTGTTTAGCGTTATAATCACCACCTGCAATGAATTTGTCGCCAAAAGAGGTCAGTAGCTGCTCAAATTCAGCCTTCGACCAAGGTTCATTAGGAGGAAGGTATAAAGAAGCAACAGTAACGTTTCCAGAATTTGTTGGCAAGCTTATACTTGCTGTTTGCAGCTTCCAACGCGAAAACGGCTCATTTTGGTAGTGGACGATGTTGGCTTTAACGATAACTGCAGCACCACCTCTGCAGTTGCCGCTGGGGTGATTGGCATGGTAGATATCATACCCAGGAAAAAATACTTTCTGACCACGAGATAAATGAGTCTCCGTTACAAGCATGACATCTATCGAGTTGGCGCTAAGGAAGAGTTTAAGCTCGTCGATATTTTTGAGCAGTCCTCTCGCGTTCCATAATCCGATCTTTATGGTTGAATTAATCATTTTGAGACTAGCTTCTGCAGCAGGTCTCTAAACGCTTTATTAGCATCTATAGAGTCCTGCATAAGTTTAAACATCTGGTACATTCTGTCGTTAATATCTTGAATAGCTTTTTCTAAGATATTAAACCTATTTTGACTACTTTGGTCCTCTACAAAAGTATTTGAACGTGGAACGTGGCTGTTCCATGAAGGTTATTGTTGGGATTGCCTCTTAAAGTCTCAGCATAAGAGAATCCGTTTCTAACAACTGACTCGGATATGTATGTTACCCTAGAGTTTGAAGGCGTTTGCTTGTCTTTCCTCTGTAGCATCGGAAGTTCATCAGCTGGTAGTCTCAAAGGAGGTTTGAGCTTTTTAGCCAAGTCAATTCTGACCTTGCATGCTTTGGAGTTGGATTCGTGGTCATCTCCACAGTTGGCACATATGCAGGAATTGCTAGAACGCAGTTCGCAAAGTTTTGACCCAGTGCGATGATCCCCAGCACATTTGCCACAGACCGGTTTTTTGAGGCAATAGTTTCTGGAGTGGCCATAATCTTGGCATCGTTGACATTGAACCAGCTCCTTGCTAGGTTTTGATTCCATAGTAGTAACCCTATGTCTTCCGATTTGATTAATTTTCAGTGCCTCTGCTACATTAGGAGTGTGCTTAAGATTAACAAAAAACATACTTTGTCTCGTTTTTACATTAATTATTTGCTCGTCATCCGTCTCGCTGACTGGGATGTTGCGCCAGTCGGCTTTTCTTGGACAGTAGATGTTAAGAACCTGGAATCCTTTATCTGTAAATACCTTCTCAATAAGCTCCTTTGGGACATTTGGATGAATATCCTTTAAAATCAATTGAAACGGTTTGTTCTCCTTAAGCTGATGATGCCAAAATTCACAGTTGCCTTCCGTTAACACCCTAACAACAGCTCTGAAAACCTCAGCAGTCGCAGCGTAGATGCGTGAGATACCCGATCTGGAAGTGCGTATGTGATATTCATGCTCTGGAATAACCGCATTGAGGGCCATCTCAAGATTATCCATATTATTTACTTGTGGTACACAGATAGCCGGGGGCTTAAGGGGCGATTTTTGCTGCTGAGCAGCAGTAGTAGCAGTAGCTGTCCCTGGATGTTCCTCTGGATCATCCATTTCCATCAATGCCTCCGCTTCTTCAGCGAGAGCTGAAAATCGGTTAGCAGCCAATTGGGAAGGGGAGGGGGTGTGGCTTGCGTCTTTCCGTCCGTCCGTTAAGTTGAATACAGGTTGCTTGCCCTTAACGATTGTCTTTGTCACTGCTGTACCTTTCTGTTTCCTACGCAGTGACACCATGGGCAATTGAAAAGAACAGCTATTCGTTGCTGCGTTTGGGCTTACCTCACGCACAATGTTTGGTGTAGCGCAAATATATTGTGACGATGTCGATGCTACGGCATATGTCAATCCGCAGCTAACAGTGGTCGTAGTTGTAGTGCACGTAGGAGTCGCTACCGAATTGCTCATTCCGTCTAAATGCCATAGAGATGAGATGAGCGATTGACGTATGCTTCTAGGTGATTCACCAGCTACAAGTTTCATCGTCTCGAAATCCAACGACTTTTTTCCAAGCCGGTGGTGAGAAGATGTTTTGTTATTCATATTATGGCAAATCAACAATATTTAGTTATTCAATTTAACTAAATGCACGCACACGCCGTTATGCAGGGTTCAACGTACTGCAATATGCAGACGTAAACAAAGTTTTATTGCCTCTCGCGCAAGCCGTGAGAACGGGGGCGAGGAGCGAACGTCTTGCCCAGTGGGCAAGCTCAGAACTTCCGTTATCAACTGTTTATGTTGTTATTGTATCTTTGCTGTCGCCGACACCGCTTGCGACGATGTCCAAAACAGTTATTGTGCTCAAAAATGCACAATGCAACAATGCAGCAATGCAGCGATGCAACAACAAGTTGGTAACCGCACTTTATTTTAATTTGTCCGCAACTTGACCGTCTTTGACGAAAACTGGAGTGAGACTGATATATACTGCGACTCACAGCACCCGCCTGAAATTTTTGATACAACGACTCCAGGGCGCAGCCAGCAGTGCCAGCTGCAGGTAAGTGGTGCAGCAGCTTCATGCGCCACTACAAGCCTTCCATCTTGCAGGCTGCCACCAAGCAGCTATGCCAAAAAGGGAGCGATCGAAAACGCGTCCGCACATTACTTTCACTGACACACTCTCTGTGTACTGTCGCTTGTGTGTGTGTTTTTTTGTTTGTTTTATCTTTAACAATAGATTATGGAGATTAAAATAACTAAGGATAAGAGGGATAAGAGAGTAATAATAAAGAAGCCGCTACCCGCGGAACACATCGCCAGGCTCTACTTTCCGCTCTGGTATGGTGAGGAAACAGCTAGCCACGCGTAATGCACATCTCCGGTATACCGCCTTGCACCCCCTTGTGTATGCTGGGGTTGCAGTTGCCGATGCCCAGATTGCTGAGCCATACAGCAGGGTGGACGTAACCACCCCAGCATTGAGCCGCCTGCTGTTTTGCTTTGGGCCTCGCGTCTTTGCCATCATCCGGCTGATTGCAGACACTGCTTGCGCTGCTTTCCCGCATGCGACCTCCAAGTGTTGCTTGTATCAGAGTCTATGGTCAATTACCACTCCAAGGTATTTGATGCTCGGCTTGGACTCAACCAGTAGCATTGCCTTCTCCACAGTCTTCCTCCTACTAATGAGTACGGCTTCCGTTTTATTTTCGGCCAGTCAGTGACCATATCGATAGCCGCGCTGCTAACCGCCGTCACTTGCCCGATGTGTATAGCCACCGAGATGAAAGCAATGTCATCCGAAAATCCTTCTATCTTCGTTCCCTCTAGAACAGATAACTGCAGTACTCAGTCTTACATCACGTTTCATAGCGTGGGTCCAAGTACGGAACCTTGAGGTACTCCTCCCGTCATTGTGTGCAGTCGCTCTCCTTCGCGCGTGTCGTAGAGTAGGGTACGATCGCTAAAATAGCTCTCTACAAGCTCTATCAGGTACGAAGGTACTTGCAGTCTGATCAGCGCGTCTAAAACTCTCGACTTATTCGCCGAGTTCAAGGCGTTCTTCACATCCGGTCACTAAACAGTATCGTTTGGTATCACCGGCCCACCTGGTTCCTTCAATCACTCTGGATGCCAGCTTAGTGACCGCTTCTATGGGTCAACTGTGCTTCTGAAAGCCATATTGGTTTACCGACAAGCCTTGTCGGGCAGTGATAACTTTCTCGATGCGGTTGTAACTTAGTCACTCGAGAATCTTACCCGTGGTATCGAGCATGCACAACGGTCTGTAAGCCGAAGGATCCGCGCCATCTTGCCGACTTCGGCAACAGGACCAACCGCTGCAGTTTCCATCTCCTCGGAATAGCTCGCTCCTTTAGGCACGCATTGAAGAGATCGACAAAGTCCGCTGGGTGCGCTTGTATGGGTAATTTAAGTGCTGTATTTGGGATGCCAGCCGGGCCCGGCGTTTTTTTTGGCCTAATTTTCGCCGCAGTGTCCAAGATTTCGGCCTCATCTGTTAATTCCAATTCCCGTGGCCTTTGCAGTGGCCGAGCCATGGTGGTTAGGATGGACATGGGCTCTTGCCAAGGAAAAAGGGAATGGATAATGGTTTTCAACAGCCGGTGGCAGCTGGGTACTGGTTAGCGATACAGCTTGCCCATTACGATCTTATAGGCAGCACCAAATGGTTCTGAGTCTGCTGCCTCACAGAGCCCTGGAAACAGCGGACCTTGCTCTGCTTTACGGTCTTTATAAACCTGCCTCGGCTGGCAGCATAGATAGCAAGTCTCTCACCGAAAGTTGGCGATTCCCTTCTCGCCCTTTCCATACGCCTTCTTGCTGCTAGGCGTTCCCTGCGCGCGTTTGCGATTTCCTCGTTCCACCATGGTACTGCTTTGCTGGCAAACTGGACAGCTTCAGCCATGGCATCTGCGCGGCAGTTAGCATCACTGTCCGTGTCCGGCGTAAAAGTAGCAAGGCTGCCACATTCAAAGTGCCTTCTTTGTATTTTAACTGCCTATTCCCCGGCACATAGTTGTGGCTTGCTATGGCAACGTTAGTGATCACGGCGCGATGGTCACTATGGGTTTAGGTAGTTTATACAATCCAGGAGGCCATACGAGCGACCTCCGGGCTGAAAAATGTTAAATCAATTATTGATTATCTTCCGGACTTGCTGAACGTATTAAGAGAACATATTAAGACATGCAAACGCATCAAGCAGAGCTGCGCCTCGCCGATTTGTCCTAATGCTTGAACGACATCATAGACGATCTTCTCGTAATCTGCTAGTGGAATACTAGGCGCTATGTAGCAGCTGTATGTGAATATACCGCCGCAATATGCTCTGGCGTATCCTCTCTTGGCGATCCATTGCGTTAATGGGGATGGGTGATTTCCGCAGCTCCATATGGCTGCACCTCCATACCACACGTCTTCGTGTTTGGCCGCGAAAGGTTTGTTTATTATAGCTCCGTCCACGCATTTCTCCAGGACCGTTTGGTTGAGCAGGTCCTGGGTCGCTCTACAATGATTTAAATTTAATTGCAGGAACCTAACCATTTTGGTGCGTTTTGAGAGGTCCTACTCAGCACCGAGCGACAAAGAACCCATCCTATGCGGACTTTGCCGACCTTCAGCCATTTCTCTGCGAGCTTGGGCACCAGTCTCAAGGTTGCCATCTGGGTAATTCCATATGCCTTCCTCATTAAGGGCACGGCCTCCGTGGGGATATCATTGTCCACCTCGGCAAAGAGAGCCTCCAACACTTCATCGGCAGTGGTTAATTCATCTAGATCGTGGACCTCTATCTGCACCGTTTCGTACATCGCCTTAACCTCTGCCTTCCCTGCGAGCGTGGACTTAATAGCGGAATGCAGCTTCTGCGTTGCGGGATCAGACGGTTTACGCATCCTGAAAAGGAGATCACCAGTTGCCGTCCTTCTTATGCCCTGTACATTGCCCTTCTGGTCTTGTAAGGCAGGCTCCACTTTCACCATTTTCTGCACATCGGCATATGGTGTGCTGTTGGTGCACTTAATGATGATGGCTTCTGGTCGGCTAACTTGTTTTTGCCTCTTGTGTCCCTAGTGGCGAGGGAGGCATTCTGATCCTTTATCTGATGGGGCTCGGCCTCCCTCTGTACCATAGGCGGTCCACGGGCTTTATTTGGGCGTGCCGGCCGCTTGCCACTGGTCACGTTTCCACCTTGAGGCTTGGTTGCCTTTGGTATCCTTCCTTCCGCGTTTGGCGTAGTCTGGGTGCCGGTTTCGCCTCTGGCTGTTGAGCTGTACGAGCTTCGTTCACACTTGGAAAATTGGCTGTCCCCGCGCGCCTCTGTTGCCGCTTTGAGCTGGGCAGCCACCAGTACTTGCAGCTCACGCATCCTTGCCAGCATCTATTTTTGGCTCGCATTTATGGTCCTCTGAACAGGTTCCTTCTCATTAACCTGGTAAAAGAACTCATCCAGAATTGAACCAATCTCTTCGATGTATCCGCAGTTCGATTTGCGTTTTGGCCCTCGATTTTGTTTGTAGACTCGCAGTTGGGTTCGCGATGTCACGACCTCTCGTGCATTTTATTTCTTCTACCAGGTGAATACAACTGCCGACCTCTGCGGTACAGACGCAGAACACCAGATGTTTCGGCTGCCGACCATTGTGGCACTGACACAGACCATAGAGCCTGCTATTCTAGCACAGACGGACGTTATGGACTTGGAAGGTGGAGAGCATTGAAGCAGGCTGGTCCAGTTTGCGCGTCCAAAGGTGACCAGCAGTTTCCCACCGATGTTTTACCGCTGGGGCATAAACCGGCCCTGACTCGGTCGCCAGGGCCCCGTTTTTGGAAACGCCGCCGGGGCGGAGGGGTCGGCTTGGTCAGCTCCATGACTTTACGTTCCAGGTGGAACATATAAACTCGAGTCTTTTTGTATGTGTGTGTATATGTGTAAGTGTTCGAGAATGCGATTGGAAATTATTGACCTGGGTACAGAGAGTTTGGTAGTCGGGTATACTCGACTATAGTATTCTTACTTGCTTTGTTTTGTCGAGTGCAAATGCGCGTGAGCCAAATATATTTAGAGGCTTGTGCTTATTCCAGGCTTCGAATGGAGTGAATCCGCTTAAAGCTCTTATAGGGCATCTATTTCGCAGATAGACTGCAGTTTGTACCGCTTCGGCCCACAAATGTTCTTTCAAATTTGCGTGAATTAATAAACTTTTCGCCAATTCTACGATAGTACGATTTGTGCGTTTAGCAACACCGTTTTGCTCAGGTGTTTAAGGAACCGTTAACTCTCTTTTTATTCCGCAAGTGTTTATAAAGATTGTAAATTCATTGTTAATTATCACTTCGCAAGGCCTTGATTGTTTTACTCCCTGTACCCATAAAATGGGTAACAAGGGGGTACTAAATCTGTGCAAATGTATGTAACAGGCAGAAGGAGACATCTCCGACCCTATAAAGTATATATATTCTTGATCAGTATCAAAAGAGATTTCGAGTTGGCCATGTCCGTCTGTGTGTCCGTCTGTCCGTCTGGCCGTCTGTCCATCTGTATGAACGCGTCGATCTCAGCAACTATAAGAGCTAGAGACACCAAATTTGAAATGAGTAGCGCTACTCTTAATGTTTTCAATATTTTATTGCCCATTTTATATTTATATTTATATCTTCCCACAGTGCCACTTTGAATTGGCTGATTTTATGTACACCGGCGTTTCTAGCCGTTGGAAAAACTGACCTAAGTCAAGACTTCCATTAGTATATAATTCGCTAACATCATATCTTGCTGTAATTTTTTTACCATGTTTAAAGAAACATAGCATATTTTTTACATACAAGGTCACTACTTTACGTACTTCGTCATTCTTGTTGACTTCATATACGTTGGGCTATGAAGCTTTTTCTATAGATTGCATAGGCACTTCTACTATATCTACTTTGGCAGTGGTCTTGTAGTGACTTTCTTGATATTCCCTGTTATGTTTTGTAGTTCTTTGATGGTTATTCTTGATAACGCATCAGCTAGATAATTATCTTTTCCCTTTAGATACTCTACCGAAAAGTTATATTCCTCTAACTCAAGCCTCATACGTGTTCATTTAGAACTTGGATTAACCATTGAAAATAGATATATAAGAGGTCTACGATCTGTTTTGACAGTGAAATGTCTACCATAGATATATGGTAGGAAATGTGTTATTGCCCAATGAATTGCTGCTAGTTCCTGTTCCGTTGTAATCTTCTTACTTTCTCCCTTGGTGAATGATCTGGATGCGTATGCAACTGGAAGTTAGAGTCCGTTGTGGTTTTGAGTTAAAATCGCTCCATACGTTTGCTTACTCGCATCCGTTATTATACAAAATTGGTTTCATAAGTTAGGATTTTAGGTGTAAAAATGCAGTTTGACAATCATCCGTCCATTCAAATGGAACATTCTTTTTAGTTAGTCTAGTTATGTGCCGTGAATAGTCGGCGAAGTTTTTAATAAATCGTCTATAATAATTGCAAAATGCAACAAAACGTCTAGCGCTGTCCGCATCATGTGGGACTGGGTAATTTTGAATGATTCTTATCGTCTGGTAAGATTCCTTTATCTGTGCATGTGTCTAAGTAAAGTGACTTTATGCATACAAAATGAACATTTTTACTCCCTGTACCCATAAAATGGGTAAAAAGGGGGTACTACATTTATGCAAATGCATGTAACAGGCAGAAGGAGACATCTCCGACCCTATAAAGTATATATATTCTTGATCAGTATCAAAAGAAATTTCGATTTGGCCATGTCCGTCTGTCTGTCCGTCTGTATGAACGCGTCGATCTCAGCAACTACAAGAGCTAGAGACACCAAATTTGGAATGTAGGTTTCTGCATACCATACTCAGATTAAGTTTGTTTCATATTTCTCCCCACGTTCTCCCGCAAATCGATAAAAACCGTTTTACAGTTACAATTCCAAGATAAAGCTTTTAGATTTGGCATGTACAATGCCTTAGTCACTCTAAATCTACTGTCTAAATTTCAAGTTGATCGGATAATAAACACGGAAGTTATTCTCGAAAGAAGATTCAGTGATGCAACGAGAGGGGGAAGAAGAAGCACAGCCACCATTTAAAATGCCTCGCTTGCGCTGTCGCACGAGTGTATGCGTCCTTATGTATGTGTGTGTGTATGTGTAAGTGTACGTAGAGGCGATCGGAAATTTTTGACCTGGGTACAGGGAGTTTTGTAGTCGGGTATACTCGACTATAGCATTCTTACTTGTTCAGGATGTAGTTTTAAGTTGTATCTCCGGCAATTGTCAAAAACTTTAGTTAGGTTTTTAACCATATGCTTTTAGGAACAACCAATTACTATTACATCATCCATATAAAGGAATGCTTGCGAAGGTTCAAGTCCAGAGAATGCTATGGTAATCACTCTCTGAAATGAATTCGGCGCTATTTTTAAGCCAAATGGTAATCGCGTGAAGCGATAGGAGCCATTGCTCGTTGAAAAAGACATTATATCTCTTGAATTATTGTCGAGTTCAATTTGGTGAAAACCTGACATTAAGTCAAGGCATGAAAAATATTTTTCTCTACCTAGTTGATCTAAAATATCATCAATTCTAGGTTGGGAACTTGTCGGCTAACAGCTTTTTGTTAATTTGACGATAGTCAATTACTAATCGCAATTTCTTCTTATTGGATTCGGAATGTGATTTACTGGGTACTAATAAAAGTGGGCTATTATATTCTGATACTGATGGTTCGACAATTTTGTCGTCAATTAGTTTTTGTACTTGGGCTTGAATTTCTTCGACTTGGCTGCGAGGAATTTTATAATTTTTTGTGTAGACTGGTTTATCATCTTTCAATCTTAGCTTTTGTTTATAAAAATTATTCGTTGAAATGGATTAGGTTTCTAGTCCGAATATATCTGTATAATCGGTGCATAATTAAGTTAATTTTGATTGAAACTGTGGTGGAAAATTTTTGGATAATCGGGACAAGACTTCTTCTTTTCTACTGACACTGTTTGCTTGAACCACAACGTAGTTCGAAAGTGATTCATAATTTAGATTATTTATACTAACTAGTTGATCGGTTGTGTTCAGTAATCGGACAAATGCGTTTCTTGTAGTGGAACTTCCTGGTTTGAAATTAGTACACTATCTTCACTTGAAGATAGTTCGATTTTTCGGACAACCTGTGATCTTGCTGGTATAAGTATTGTATTATTACAAGAACTATATGTTATTGGAACATGAATCGGAAAATGTAGGTTTTTGGGTCTAATTGTAAGCCAATATTCTGTCGGCTTCAAATCTAATTGGCAATTGAATTTTTTAATAAAGTCAATTATTCCATCATATGGTATTGCAAATTGCAAGTCTACAATATGAAAACAGTGTGGAATTATATATTTATCTGTCTGTATCTCGATAGAGGTTTATCCTTTTGATTGTATAACCCCTTGGTTTATCCCTTGAATATTAAATTTGTTATCTATTTGAATGTCTTGAAAGACATCAAAATTTTCTTTTAATATGGAAATATCCGCACCAGTGTCTATTAAAAAGACTAATTTTTTTCCTGTTGCTACATGATTAAATGATAGGAATATATTTAAGCTAAGATTGATAGTATGTTATTTATGTTATTGTTGTTATTTTTTACTGTTGCGTATCTAAAGGTTGTTGGGAGTTTCCCGAAGTATTTTGGGTTACTCTTACATTGTTGCGGTTGTTGTTGATATTATTATTATTGTTGCTATTTTTTTTGTTATCATTATTAGAATTGTTTCTGCTCTAGTTGTCCTCTATAGCTATTGTTGTAGCTCTGATTAATGTTGTTCCTATTATTGTTATAATTGTTATTATAACGAGCAGTTCCTCTACCACGATAATTACCTCTATATTTATTACCGCAGTAGGCATTATCTCTCTTGGAAAACAATACCGTATTCACATCACCGGCAATTCTCGTACTTGTGCGAATGTATGTGCTTATAGCTGCATCCATTGTGGAGCAAGTTCCTGCGTCCAGTACGGTTTTTATGCTCTCATGTTCAGCCTTTTTGATCATGACATCAATTGCCTCTCTTGTGCTTTGTAATTTGTCTGCATGATCAGCTGGTATTCCCTCATCGATAAACGAAGCTTCAAGCTGCTTTCGTAAAGTATAAATTTCAGTGGTGAATTGTGTGCCGTTTTGGCTGTAGCTAATTTGGCCTTCACATTTTGCGATGTCTCGCCTACAATAATAGTCTGCAATTTATAGTGTTTAGTGTTTTTGTATAGTGTTGTGCTAACTTTTTTGGATTTAATCACCTCAATGGCAATTTCTTCATATGGTCCCATTGTCAGGTTGACCAATTTTATTGCCGTGATAAATCTCTGAAGATGGATTTTCTTTCCATCGAATTCTGGCACTGCTGCTGAAATTTCTTTTATATACACCCTTTGGGCGGCTGATGCATCTGCCTTTATTTCAATTAGGTTTGAATTTGAATCTGACTCTGAATACTCTTCTTGTGATAATTCGGGCAATGTTAGTAATGCGGGAATCGTTAGGTCGCTTATATCTTCTTCTTTTATCTCGTTTTCAGAATCACTGTTTGATTCAGATTCTTCTGATAGATCTACGAGGGTAGATTGAAAAGTTTCCGGAATTGGCAAGAGATGGCGCGCGAATCGCGAAATTGCTGTGATGGTTGGCAAGGTGAACATATTTTAGGAGAGCTGTCAAATTTTCAGCTGCCGAGTTTGCTGACTGTGGACATTAAGCGAAATCACGTGACCACTTCGAAAGAGTGTTTGGCCCTTTTCAAGCGTAATCCAACGGATTTTTTTCGCCGATTCGTGACCGTGGGCGAAACATGAATCCACCACTATACACCAGAGATCAAGCAGCAGTCGAAACAGTAGACTTTTCCAAGCGAATCTGCTCCGAATAAGGCAAAGACTGTCCCATCGACCGGAAAGGTCATGGCCACCGTTTTTTGGGATTCGCAAGGTGTGATCCACATCGACTTTTTGCATACGGGAAGAACGATCACGGGGCAATACTACAGCGATTTGTTGGATCAATTCGATGGCGTATTGAAGGAGAAACGGCCTCGTTAGCAATGGAAAAAATGATCTTCCAGCACGACAACGCGCCGGCCCATTCACCCCGAATCTCCACGGCTAAAATGGTTGAATTGGGCTACAAGGTAGTGCCGCTTCCCCCTACTCTCCAGACCTGGCACCGCGCGACTTCTTTTTGTTCCCAAGCATGAAGACTTGGCTCGGGGCAAGCGCTTCACGTCAAATAAGGAGGTCATCGCCGCCACGATTGCTTATTTTGCAGAGTTCCCGAAATCATATTTTTCTGAGGGCTTAAAAAAGGTGGAGCACCGCTTGCAAAAGTGTATCGCCCTATAAGGAGACTATGTTGAAAAATAAAAATAAAAACCTGTTCAATTACTGCGTTTTCTTGCCCATTCAGGAAACTTTCCAAACAACCCTCGTATATCTCTTGGTGTTGATTCTGGTTCTTCACCTGTTTCAACAGCCAAAGTGGTATTTAGGATAGATGGTATCGATATATCCAAATTATACATTTCTTTCACAGATATAAGTTTTAATCTAAGTCTAATTAAGAATTTCGAGATGTATGACCAGTGTGTCTGGTTTAACTTGTCTCTCTTATCGTGTATTAATGTGCGTGCCTGATTAAAACATGCTACCAGTATTGTTGCGTGCTTATTCAAGGACACGTGTTGAATATTCCTATTTTGTCCTAGGCATTTATATGATATGCCGAAAGTGTCTCTAATTTTATTTTAATTGGGCACAAGTCTGTTGCAATTCCATACTGTTCTATTCATTATTCTATTCATTATGTGTTTTTTGAATTTCTGGTCCAGCTCCAGCTCCAGCTCCAGGCAGGTTATAGCTATTTATTTCTTATGGCTGCATGGTTGCCATGTAATGTAATGTCCCGTCAAATGTTCACCATATAAAGGAATTGCTTCTGTGTTTTAGTTTTTAAGTTTCTTCGACACGTCTGTGTCGAAGTCCAGTTTATTTAATAATCAATCGTACATTTATTCTTAAAACTAAACATAGCTAAGGCTGCGCGTTGCTACGCCGGCGAAGCCGGCAGCAGAGCAGCAGTTTATATAACATATATAAATGTGTCTTTATGTAAAGCAATGGAAACGTTGCTGCTGGGCAGAGAGTATGCACCTAGTAGTACCTTATGTATACGGTCAAAACCTGCAGTTATGCTGACTAGGCTCTGGCCGTTGCCCGCTACATTCAAGTGCGATCATATTTCGGTGCACTTGAAATGTGTTGGGTACTTCAGCTTTGATTACGTAAACGACAAAGTGTTCTTGCTAAGTTTATGTTTATGCAATTATATGTTGCAGTTTAATTATTTATGAGTATAGTGTACCCTCGATATATGAGCACATTAAATTGTTCTCCTTTAATTTTATAAATAATTTTTGATGACAACACATATGCGACGTTGCTCCACTGTCAAAACACCAAGAATTTTTTCTTTGCATAGCCACGCAGCTGTGCATTAAACAGTTTGACTTTTCCTTTTTCACGTATTCATTCTTGTCCGTTTTCTTGCTTTTGCACTCAAATGCGCGATGCCCGGGTATGTCGCAATTGTAGCATTTCTCCTGAAATGCGCGATTATCGATCGATTATTTGCTGTCTTTGCGCTTGGCGCCTTGATTCTCCGCCAATTTTTGGTAACTGTCACTTTGGGCTTCTTTGTTTGCGATCGTCTTTTTCGTATTTTCGCGCTCCTTCTTCTAAAATTTTTAGTTTTACTGTTTGAAACGAAATCAGCTAGTCACGCTATTCGATCGCCACGACGAAATTTTCCCAAGAACTGGGCAAACTTCACAATCAAATAACTTTTATCTCTGATGCCATACCGATGCTTCTAGTTTTAATGTCAGGCTTCGTTGTAGTCACCAACAAAGCACCCGCTATAACCCCCAACCCCTCTGGTGACAAAGCCCTTTGGCGACATATAACCCAGAAACTAAAACAATAACACATCGAGGATTGGACACTCAACCAGAGTGGCTCCCACGCCGTCTACCCAGATGACGGTCCAAGAAAAATATGGTCCATGTTTGTACGCCTACGATTATTGTACACGCCAAATCCCAAAGCTATGTCTTGAAAATTATTTTGTAAAACGGTTTCTATGGAATAGCGGGGAATGGGCGGAATATCTCGGATCCAACATAAACTTGACCTTCTCCTGCTATAGACGAACCTACATTCCAAATTTGGTGTCTAGCTCTTATAGTTGCTGAGATCGACGCGTTCATACATACGGACGGACAGACAGACGGACATGGCCAAATCGAAATCTCTTTGATACTGATCAAGAATATATATACTTTATAGGGTCGAAGATGTCTCATTCTACCTGTTACATACATTTGCAAAGATTTAGAACCCCCTTTTTACCCATTTTATGGGTACAGAGAGTAGAAACTATATATATAAATATCTTCTCTCTTGCAATTTGTTGGACAAAATATAGTATACAGACACATAGAATAACCATAGATCTATAGGACTTTGTCGCTAGCCTGATTAAAACATGCTACCAGTATTGTTGCGTGCTTATTCAAGGACACGTGTTGAATATTCCTATTTTGTCCTAGGCATTTATATGATATGCCGAAAGTGTCTCTAATTTTATTTTAATTGGGCACAAGTCTGTTGCAATTCCATACTGTTCTATTCATTATGTGTTTTTTGAATTTCTGGTCCAGCTCCAGCTCCAGCTCCAGCTCCAGGCAGGTTATAGCTATTTATTTCTTATGGCTGCATGGTTGCCATGTAATGTAATGTCCCGTCAAATGTTCACCATATAAAGAAATTGCTTCTGTGTTTTAGTTTTTAAGTTTCTTCGACACGTCTGTGTCGAAGTCCAGTTTATTTAATAATCAATCGTACATTTATTCTTAAAACTAAACATAGCTAAGGCTGCGCGTTGCTACGCCGGCGAAGCCGGCAGCAGAGCAGCAGTTTATATAACATACATATATAAATGTGTCTTTATGTAAAGCAATGGAAACGTTGCTGCTGGGCAGAGAGTATGCACCTAGTAGTACCTTATGTATACGGTCAAAACCTGCAGTTATGCTGACTAGGCTCTAGCTGTTGCCGCTACATTCAAGTGCGATCATATTTCGGTGCACTTGAAATGTGTTGGGTACTTCAGCTTTGATTACGTAAACGACAAAGTGTTCTTGCTAAGTTTATGTTTATGCAATTATATGTTGCAGTTTAATTATTTATGAGTATAGTGTACCCTCGATATATGAGCACATTAAATTGTTCTCCTTTAATTTTATAAATAATTTTTGATGACAACACATATGCGACGTTGCTCCACTGTCAAAACACCAAGAATTTTTTCTTTGCATAGCCACGCAGCTGTGCATTAAACAGTTTGACTTTTCCTCTTTCACGTATTCATTCTTGTCCGTTTTCTTGCTTTTGCACTCAATTTTTTAGTTTTACTGTTTGAAACGAAATCAGCTAGTCACGCTATTCGATCGCCACGACGAAATTTTCCCAAGAACTGGGCAAACTTCACAATCAAATAACTTTTATCTCTGATGCCATACTGATGCTTCTAGTTTTAATGTCAACACAGGCTTCGTTGTAGTCACCAACAAAGCACCCGCTATAACCCCCAACCCCTCTGGTGACAATGCCCTTCGGCGACATATAACCCAGGAACTAAAACAATAACACATCGAGGATTGGACACTCAACCAAAGTGGCTCCCGCGCCGTCTACCCAGATGACGGTCCAAGAAAAATATGGTCAATGTTTGTACGCCTACGAGTATTGTACACGCCAAATCCCAAGGCTATGTCTTGAAAATTATTTTGTAAGACGGTTTCTATGGAATAGCGGGGAATGGGCGGAATATCTCGGATCCAAAATAAACTTCATCTTCTCCTGCTATAGACGAACCTACATTCCAAATTTGGTGTCTAGCTCTTATAGTTGCTGAGATCGACGCGTTCACTACGGACGGACAGACGGACAGACAGACGGACATGGCCAAATCGAAATTCTTTGATACTGATCAAGAATATATATACTTTATAGGGTCGAAGATGTCTCATTCTACCTGTTACATACATTTGCAAAGATTTAGAACCCCCTTTTTACCCATTTTATGGGTACAGAGAGTAGAAACTATATATATAAATATCTTCTCTCTTGCAATTTGTTGGACAAAATATAGTATACAGACACATAGAATGACCATAGATCCATAGGACTTTGTCGCTAGTACTCAGCCCTTACGCATATTATTGTATAATATATTTAAATTAAAAAATAAATAATGAGTAAAGAACAAGCCGCTACATTTATTTAAAATCATTGAGTTAATAATAGATTCTGAATTTTGTGAAAAATCATTGAAAGTACTTCCAAAATATTAAGCAAAGATGCGCCAATGTAGAGTCCAATCACACCTCCAATTGCAACTGAAAAAAAGAAAAAATTTATCTCAATTCAATTTTCATTTAATATTTTAGTTGGCTTAGAGATTATGGTTTGGTGAACTCGACACTTTATAAACTGAAGGGATACACTAACATGTGTATCAAGTTTGGTTGCTCTAGCTTCAAGTCGAGAAAAATTGCGTTCATGCGGACAGACAGATAGACGGATATTGCACAAGCAAAATATCTATATAACAGAGTATAAAGAGTTGAGAAATTCGATTAAATATGGTAAAAGTTTATAAGTTTCCGATGTAATAGAAATTCAGGCATATATTATAGAATGCAGATGGGTAATTTCCGCAGCTCCATATGGCTGCACTTCCATCAGCGCTTGTGTACCACACGCCTTCGTGTTTGGCCGCAAAGGTTCGTTTATTATAGCTCCGTCCACGCATTTCTCCATGACCGTTTGGTTGAGCAGGTCCTGGGCCGCTCTACAATGATTTAAATTTAATTGCAGGAACTTAACCATTTAGGGCGTTTTCAGAGCCTTTTTGTACTCAGCGCAGGTCCTACTCAGCACAGAGTGCGCACAATCACTGGCGTTTACTGACTGCCTTGTGCACCGAAGCCATTTCGTCTGGCTCTGGCCATGCTTCATGATGTGGCCTGTTTCCCCACATTTGAAACATGTTTCTCCTGAGACGACTTGATCGCTTTTGCATGATCTGGATGTGTGGCCTAATCCCATGCACTTAAAACATCTCATCGGCTCGGTTCTGAGTCGAATGTGGCAAAGAACCCATCCTATGCGGGCTTTGCCGACCTTCAGCCATTTCTCTGCGAGCTTAGGCACCAGTCTCAAGGTTGTAATCTGGGTACCTCCATATGCCTTCCTCATTAAGGGCACGGCCTCCGTGGGGATATCATTGTCCACCTCGGCAAAGAGAGCCTCCAACACTTCATCGGCAGTGGTTAATTCATCTAGATCGTGGACCTCTATCTGCACCGTTTCGTACATCGCCTTAACCTCTGCCTTCCCTGCGAGCGTGGACTTAATAGCGGAATGCAGCTTCTGCGTTGCGGGATCAGACGGTTTTCGCATCCTGAGAAGGAGATCACCAGTTGCCGTCCTTCTTATACCCTGTACATTGCCCTTCTGGTCTTGTAAGGCAGGCCCCACTTTCTCCATTTTCAGCACATGTGCATATGGTGTGCTGTTGGTGATCTGATGGGGCACTAAACAGTTTGACTTTTCCTCTTTCACGTATTCATTCTTGTCCGTTTTCTTGCTTTTGCACTCAAATGCGCGATGCCCGGGTATGTCGCAATTGTATAATTTCTCCTGAAATGCGCGATTATCGATCGATTATTTGCTGTCTTTGCGCCTGGCGCCTTGATTCTCCGCCAATTTTTGGTAACTGACACTTTGGGCTTCTTTGTTTGCGATCGTTTTTTTCGTATTTTCGCGCTCCTTCTAAAATTTTTAGTTTTACTGTTTGAAACGAAATCAGCTAGTCACGCGATTCGATCGCTACGACGAAATTTTCCCAATAACTGGGAAAACTTCACAATAAAATAACTTTTATCTCTGATGCCATACTGATGCTTCTAGTTTTAATGTCAATGACGGTCCAAGAAAAATATGGTCAATGTTTGTACGCCTACGAGTATTGTACATGCCAAATCCCAAAGCTATGTCTTGAAAATTATTTTGTAAAACGGTTTTTATGGAATAGCGGGGAATGGGCGGAATAGCTCGGATCCAAAATAAACTTGACCTGCTCCTGCTATAGACGAACCTACATTCCAAATTTGGTGTCTAGCTCTTATAGTTGCTGAGATCGACGCGTTCATACATACGGATGGACAGACGGACAGACAGACGGACATGGCCAAATCGAAATCTCTTTTGATACTGATCAAGAATATATATACTTTATAGGGTCGAAGATGTCTCATTCTACCTGTTACATACATTTGCAAAGATTTAGAACCCCCTTTTTACCCATTTTATGGGTAATTTATTGTAATTTATTTTAATTCAAATAGCACATGGATTTTACATAAATTAATTGCAGCCATAATTTAATTAAACATTAAATTACTTGCCCGTGTGCCTATAATTGCTGATATGTGGGCAATTGTTTATAAGTAATTAATTATGTAATGCTATATGTATTTATGCGATTTGTAGTGCATAAAATATGTATTATTGTATTTAAATACATACATACATTGTGTGTAGCTGCTGTTTTGTTTATGAACATTAAATACAAGTTACTTACAAACTAATTGTTATTACAGCATTAAAGTAATAAACGTTAAATATTTGTTGTGATACATATTTACATTTGTGTGTGGTGTGTCTGTGTGTGTTTATGTGTGTATGTGTAATCAAATTGCACCAATGTTGAAAGTTGTCTTATTTGCATATTAACTAAATTATTATATATATTGTTGTTGTTTCAAAGAAATACGATTTTCAGTTTAAGGGACGGCTATACAAATTGTATTTAAATTGAAATTTGCTTTTGATTTGTTTGCTTTTCTTGGGCAACTTAAGCTCTAACGTTCTTAACAATATGTATTTATAGGTCAATCCTAACTAATCAAAACATGTGCCTACGTGCTAAACATTTTAACATTAGCTAGAACGAAAAACAAACATAATACTGTAGGTGTAAGTTTATTATTTCAGTTTATTATAATGTTGCGTAATGCGTAGTTTGCTTCTATATTATTTCACGCTCGAAGACAAACTGCTCTGCCTTCTGTTACTCTTACAGACCAGTGTTGCCAACTAACAGCGTACTTATAATATTAATGCTAATGTTATTTAATAGCTAATAGCAGTGTCAGTGTGACCCCACACAATATGTATGTGTCTCCATGTATATATCCTACTACAACTCGGCCATCCTGACAACTGGATCCCCTGATCCCAGCTTACAACCAGTTTAAATTTAGCGCTTAACTTAATTTTTTAGTGCTAGTAAGTACATCCATTGTAACATTTACACACATATAAATGTATATCGTATGAACAATATTGGTCTTAAGTTATTAATTTTTTTCTTCTTATCCAGTGCCTTATGTTTTGGGCACTCCATACCCCTTGATACGGATTACGACTTATTTGGAAACCTTCTACATCTTTTACTACAAATCTATCATTTCGTAAGACTTTAGCTATTACATACGGACCTTTATTCTTTGGTATTAATTTCCTAGATGCCCCAATTGTACTATCAAAATTTTTCACCATTACAAAATCACCTACTTTGTACTCATTGGGTTTTTTCTTACTTTTATCGTAATATTTCTCATTGTATAATTGTGCTCGTTTTTGATTTTCTTTTGACTCTTTTCTAATTTCTTTCAAATTTCTCGTAGTACTTGTTTTATTTTTGTCTTCCAGTCTCTCTCTCAGCTCATCTATAATTTCTCCCTTTTGTTCCACTCCAAATAGCATTTTACTCGGACTTTGCTTAATACTTCGATGAAGTGTATTGTTAATTGCATATTCAACTTTTTCCACCACTACATCCCAATGAAGTTCTTTTTCTGGATCTGTCATTTTCGCAATCATTGGCCCAATACTCCTATTTATTCTCTCGACCTGCCCATTTGCTTGAGGCGAACCTGTTGCTATCTTTATATGTTTTATATTAAAGTCAGTCAAGAATTGCTCAAACTCATTAGATGTATAACAACTACCCCTATCTGATACTATACATTTCGGCCTACTGTAAGCTCTAAAATAATCCTTTAACGCTTTTAGTACCTCTCTCGTATTTGTTGACTTGGTTGTATATAATCTAACAAATTTGGTAAATCCATCCACTACAATAAAAATGTGTTTGTTTGCTCTTCCCGCTGCCACTGGTCCGTAATGATCTATATGTATTAATTCAAACGGTTTGTCACCTTTAGGTATGCTTTTTAAAAATCCCTCTATTTTTCCGGATTTGGGAGAAAAAGCCACACATCTTAAACAATTTTCAATGTGATTAATGCTCTTCTCCTTTATATTCTTAAACCAGTAACCCTTTGTAATACTATCTATCATCTTGTCTCTTCCAATATGCCCCAACTCATTATGATATTTGTGTAATACCTGCCCTTCCATATCCTCTGGTACATAAAATAACAGTCTACCATCACTCGATTTTCTGTACAAAATTCCATTCCTCATTTCAAACAACTTATGCTCATTTTTCTCTAGTAACTTCTTAAGTTTTTGGATTTCTGGATCTTTGGATTGGCATATGACTAAATTGTCTTCAAAACTATTGGTCTCTACTATCATAATGTTCGTACATCTGCTCAACGCATCTACATGTTGCATTCTGCTACCAGCTCTATGAACTATTTCATAATCATAATTTTGTAATTCTAGGGCCCATCTGGCAATTCTGGGGTTTAATTCAACTTTGTTTAATGTGAGCGTCAACGAATTACAATCAGTCATAATTTTGAACCGCTTTCCTTGCAAATAAACTCTAAATCTGCGCAACGCATAAATTATTGTCAATGCTTCAAGTTCAAAACTATGGTATTTTGCCTCAGCTTCCGACGTCCGCTTTGAAAAGTAAAATATCGGATGTGTCTTCTCATCCTTTTTCTTCTGCATCAATACAGCCCCGAAACCACTCGCACTAGCATCACAATGTAACTCAACTTCATCCCTGTAATCATAAATCGCTAACACCGGTGATTGCATCAGTTTTTCTTTCATCAGGTTAAAACAGTTTAGTTCTCGTTCAGCAAATACAAACTTCCTGTCTTTTTTTAATAGATCATACAAAGGCTTGGCTATCATCGAAAAATCCTTGATAAACCTCCTAAAATACGAACATAACCCTAAAAAGCTTTGAACATTCTGCGCTTTGTCTGGAATTGGGAAATTCTTTACTGCTTCTATACCCTTATCATCCGCCTTCACCTGTAATAAGATACCCTAGATATTTTATACTTGCTTGCATAAACTCACATTTATCTAAACGCAACTCCAATTTATTCTGAACTAATCTCAACAACACTTCTTTTAATGTATTTAAATGTTCTTCCATATCTACAGTAGCCACCATTATATCGTCCACATACACTATCACTTTATCTTCCTTTATTAAATCAGCAAAAATTTTGTTAACAAATCTTTGAAATACGGCTGGTGAGTTCTTTAATCCCATTGGCATTCTTAAAAACTCATACTGTCCTAACGGCGTTACAAATGAAGTATATTTTATTGAGTCCTTATTAACCATAACGTGAAAATATCCATTTTTAAGGTCAAGTTTTGAAAACACATTTTTGTTTACCAATTTGTCTAATAAATCATCTATCAACGGTAACGGATAGTTATCCTTTAATAACACTTTATTCAATTTCCTAAAATCAACACATAGCCGTAAATCTCCAGTCTTTTTCTTCACCAATACAATGGGTGATGCATACTCTGAATCACTGTGCCGTATGATACCCTCTTCCAAATATTCATCTAACAACTTCTGCAGTTTCTCCTTCTCTGAATAAGAAAGTCGTCTGGGTGAACAACTAAAAGGCTTTGCTTTCTCTACACATATTTTCATCTCACACTTAACCAATAGCATGCTTGGTCTATTAGCTCTTATATATATTCGTTCAAACATTTTATCGAACTTACATCTCGTGTGGTATCCAACATTTTCGCCACATTTATATTCAATTCCTTCATCATTTACCAAATTGATGGCAAACATATCCTTGTCAAAACTTTCGTTTTCCCATTCATTTACCTTCTCACTTTTCATTAACCTAATCTTATTACTTGACTGTTTCAACACACTACATTCCTCATTCGGCAATTTACTCATACCTCCTTCATCATCTAGTATCTTATTCATAACACTCTTTTCCCTACCTAACGATTTATTCATAACAACATTCTCACTTAACAACTGATTCATAACACTATTTTCATCATACTTACTACTTGTAGCTACACCGTTTTCACACCCTTTGCTATCCCTTTCCCTCTTACTTTCCCTACTCACTGGTTGCCTTTGATTATCGGTATCATATTCTCTCTCTACCATATCGATATTTCCAGTCGCAATCGTATTCAAAGTGCATAGATTAATACCCAATCCACATGCACTCATAAAATCCCTTCCAACTACAACAGTATGACTCATAGACTCTTCTGCGACAACCATTAACTCAAAATATATCTTTATTGATTTTTTCAAAACAAAACATAAAATTTTTCCAAAAACTTCAAGTTGGCTACCATTCAGGCCAATGTAAGACTTCCATACTGGATATAACTGCATATTTTCAGGAACTTTTGATTTTTTAATAAATGAGATCGCGCTACCAGAGTCTATGAGACATTCTGCAATAAGAGGATATTTAGTGTTATCATTAAAATAAATTTTAAAATTCCTTACAAAACTATGTTGAACGCCTCCTGACTGCTCTGGACATTGCGCAATAAAATGGCCCATCTGGCCACACTTATAGCACGATCCTGTCATGCGTCTCGGTTTGCGGCAGTCTCTAGCGAAATGACCTCTGCCATTACAATTATGACAGCGTAGTTCCACCTCGCCCTCTCGCTTTCCAGTGTATCGTTTCGCTGCGCTGCTTACCACCTCCTCTTTGATCAAACATATATTCGCAAATGCCGTCAATATTTGCTCCGGGCTCGTAAAGCACTGTATTCGAGCCTGGTCACGCAAATTCTTTGATGGCACTCCTTCAATAATCTGCTCCAGTAATTCGTCAACATCGATGTTTATTTTTTGGGCCAGCTGCATTTTCTCTTCATAATAGGTAACGAATTTCTCCTCGCACTGCCACTTGCGTTCCTCGAACTTGCGTCTCATGTCTGATTTTGATGCGTTTTCTCCAAACGCCATAATCAGCTGCGTACATAGTCTCTCAAATGGCTCCAGTATGCGAGAAGCATTTACATATAGCCATTGCTGCGCATTGCCTTTCAGTTTTGTTATCAACAGCATGCGTAGGCAGGATGAGTCAAGGTTGTAAAGTTGGCCAACAAGATTTATTTGCCGCACCCAATTTTGAGCGCAATGATCTCCATTGAATTCCATTATCGCTTCTTTCGCTAAAGCGAAGAATGTAGCTGACAATCCATTGTTTACATTCTCGTTGCCGCCAGTGCTGCCACCAAAAGTGCTGCCCATGCCACCGCCACCTCCAGTGTTTCCACCTCTGTTTACAACCGCGCTGCCATCCCTGTTAACTTCAGAGCTGCCACCGCTATTAACTTCAGCGCTGCCACCTGTGCTAACTCCAGTGTTGCCACTATTATTGATGCCAACGTTGCCGCCAATTTCGCCTTGTTGAAAATTTTGTATAATTTCCTTATTCGCCTCTAATTGCAATCGTAACTGTTGTATTATCGCCAACAGCTCGTGCTGCTCGAAATCGCTCTCATTCCGCTCCAGCCGCTGTTGTTGTTGTTGTGACGCCTCCGCTTGTCCGCCATTTGCGCGCACAACTATACCTGCACTTTGTTGCTCTCGTTGATCAGCGTCGTTTTCGCGCTGTTGCTGCTGTTGTTGTTGTTGTTGCGCCTCCGCATGTCCGCCATTTGCGCGCATAATCATAACGGCGCCTTGTTCTCGTCGATCAGCGTCATTTTCGCGCTGTTGCTGCTGTTGTTGTTGTTGTTGCGCCTCCGCTTGTCCGCCATTTGCGCGCATAATCATAACGGCGCCTTGTTGTTCGCGTCGATCAGCGTCGTTTTCGCGCTGTTGCTGATATTCCATCGCTTGAAAATTTTCCGCTGCTTCGTTATCCGAGTCTTCGTCCAAATCAGACTCAGGAAAACCACCACGACGATGAGGAGCAATTTGATTCAAACGCGCTATTAATTCGGCCTTCGTGCCACTCGTGGACCGCCCTAGCACCGCGAGCCACTTTTTTAGCTGAACCACCGTAAATTGATGGATTTCCACTTCACTCATCACCTGGGTATATCCCACTTCTGAATTGTAGGTGTAAGTTTATTATTTCAGTTTATTATAATGTTGCGTAATGCGTAGTTTGCTTCTATATTATTTCACGCTCGAAGACAAACTGCTCTGCCTTCTGTTACTCTTACAGACCAGTGTTGCCAACTAACAGCGTACTTATAATATTAATGCTAATGTTATTTAATAGCTAATAGCAGTGTCAGTGTGACCCCACACAATATGTATGTGTCTCCATGTATATATCCTACTACAATACATACAAATGGGCAGCATAGAAATGAAATATTGAATATAAAATAAAACATACAATTTTACAAGGTTATTCATTCATTATATCTTTCATACTGGAAACTCGTTGCGGGGGTGGGGGATGGTGGCGTTCTGGGCAGCCAGGACAGCGTCAAACGCCAGGAATATACAATCACAAAAATTAACAACGTGCAATATTCAAAGGCGCCGCTGTACGCATACCAACAACAAATAACAACAAACAGTCTGACTGTTTGCCATTCCATGTTGCCAATGCCCAGAACCCTAAGCCAAGTCCACCGCCAGATCACTAGGACACGTTGCAAAGCTGGCGCTACACTCCAGCTGCCGCTGCCGCTGCTGCTGTTGCTGCTGCTGCTGTTGTTGTTGCTGTTGCTGCTGCTCCAACATGTAGCTGCTGCCGCTGCTGCTGACGCTGTGGTTGCCATAGCTGGTCGCTGCCTCGCTGCCTCCATAGTCATGTCACATTGAGAGCGTGCCCACGCCCACAGCCGCGGCGGACATTTGTGCGCTGTGCTGCAGATGCTGCTGATGGGAGTGGGCCGCCGCCGCGGCCAGGGAGTGACTGTGGGCGGCCAAGTGCGGATGCAGTCGCATGGCGGGTATGTTCATTGCGGCCATGGGATTCATTGAGTGCAGCGTATGCTGCAGATGTAGCCCCGGCTCCAGCTTCGTCTTGGCATCCAGCAGCTGGCTGTAGTCCGTGTGCTGCACGCCGCCCATCACATTCGGATCGCTGCCCTTTTTGTTCTGCTTGCGTTCCTTGGCGCGTCGATTCTGGAACCAGATCTTCACCTGGCGCTCGGACAGCGACAGCGACTGGGCCAGCTCGCTCTTGCGGCGTATGGTTATATAGCGCGAGGTGCAGTACTCCTTCTCCAGCTCCAGGCGCTGGAAATCCGTGTAGACCACGCGATACTTGTCCTTGGTGCGGGTTTTGCCCGGTTGTGGCTGCGCTGGATATGATGGCTTCTTCATCCAATCGTAGTACTGGGCCTTGGCGGGCGAGGTGCGGTGATTGTTGTTGGCCGTAACACTGTTGTTGTTGTTGTGCGTAGAGGGGCTGTTGTTGTTGTTGCTGCCCGCTGCGCTCAAATGGTGTGCCAAATGATGGGGCGACGAGGCAGATGTTGGTGCACCCGGACTGGAAATCTCACTGCCGGACACGGTGATCGGTGGCGATGGCAGACCCTCTGCAATATGTTGTTGCTGTTGCTGCTGCTGGGCATGGGCCACGGCATCGGCGCCAATGCTGCCGTTTGTCTCGTTCAGCTGCGTGGCACCCGCCGAAGGGCCACCAACCGGCGCAGAGCTGCTGCTGCCGGAACTGGCTGAGCTGTTGGAGCCGCCGCTGGGGAGGCCGCTGTTAATGTGGGCATGATGCTGTTGCATTAACTGATGAGCCGATGTGGGCACATTCTGCGCAAAGTTATCCCCAGCCGCCGAGCTGGAAGCCGGTGAATGCCAATCGCCGGCGCTGGCCGCCGCCGAATGGAACATGTGATGGGGATTGTAATACATTTGATGTGCGGCATGATGGGCGGCATGCGGGGAGTCTACTTCGCCCAGAAACTGATGATTGGGCGGCGTATGATAATTGGGCGTCCAGTTCCAGGGTTGACTCGCGGCGGCTGCGGAGGCATATGCCAAATTAGCAGCGCTGTGCTTTTGTGTGTACGGCAGTGTATTATAATAGTGGGATACCATTTTTGGGCAAGTCTTTGAGGTTAGGGTGCGTAGACAATACTTTGTTAAGCGTATATATTTGTATTTGTTGTTTATTAACTATTTATCTGCACTTTGCGTTTTTTGCGTCTCTTATGCACGTCTCTATGGTTTTTTTAGCACATTTTCTTGAGAGAGTAGAATCTATATATATAAATATCTTCTCTCTTGCAATTTGTTGGACAAAATATAGTATACAGACACATAGAATGACCATAGATCCATAGGACTTTGTCGCTAGTACTCAGCCCTTACGCATATTATTGTATAATATATTTAAATTAAAAAATAAATAATGAGTAAAGAACAAGCCGCTACATTTATTTAAAATCATTGAGTTAATAATAGATTCTGAATTTTGTGAAAAATCATTGAAAGTACTTCCAAAATATTAAGCAAAGATGCGCCAATGTAGAGTCCAATCACACCTCCAATTGCAACTGAAAAAAAGAAAAAATTTATCTCAATTCAATTTTCATTTAATATTTTAGTTGGCTTAGAGATTATGGTTTGGTGAACTCGACACTTTATAAACTGAAGGGATACACTAACATGTGTATCAAGTTTGGTTGCTCTAGCTTCAAGTCGAGAAAAATTGCGTTCATGCGGACAGACAGATAGACGGATATTGCACAAGCAAAATATCTATATAACAGAGTATAAAGAGTTGAGAAATTCGATTAAATATGGTAAAAGTTTATAAGTTTCCGATGTAATAGAAATTCAGGCATATATGGCAGGCATAGAATGCAGATGGGTGATTTCCGCAGCTCCATATGGCTGCACTTCCATCAGCGCTTGTGTACCACACGCCTTCGTGTTTGGCCGCAAAGGTTCGTTTATTATAGCTCCGTCCACGCATTTCTCCATGACCGTTTGGTTGAGCAGGTCCTGGGCCGCTCTACAATGATTTAAATTTAATTGCAGGAACTGATCTTGATAGTTTTCAAGCCTGGTGTCGGGTAAATTTATTAAATCTTAATTGTGGTAAGTGTAACGTAATGTCCTTTTACAGACGAATGCCCTTTCTTAATAATTATATTCTTAACGGTATCCTCTCAGATCCCAAGCTTAAGTTTGACAAGCATATCTTTTCCACCGCTAATCGTGCCTTTGGTGTCCTGGGTTTCATTAAGCGTTGGTCGAAGGAATTTAACGATCCCTACTTTACTCAAACTCTTTATACTTCTCTTGGCCGACCTACTCTTGAATATGGTTCTTGTACTTGGTGTCCCCAATGCAAGGTTCATCAGGATAGATTAGAGTCGGTACAAAAACAATTTCTGCTCTTTGCACTCCGGGGTCTTAACTGGAATACTAATACTCGCTTGCCTTCTTTTTATTCGGACGTTGATGTACTAAACGGGCAGTACATTCAAGTGGCCCAAACGACACCAAGCACGGGCTTGTTAACGCGCGGACCCAGGCAAAATGCAAACCCACCTCCCGCCCAACCGACCGAGGGGCGCGCCGCATAACGTGCGGTAACGAAGATCGCGAAACATATAAATACGAACAGACTAAATAAAAGTTCTACATAAATTAAACAATATACAAAAAACTATAGATTACACAGATAACATAAAATTGAAGTTCTAAGTAAGGAAATAGAACTAGCATTACATATTAAATGATAAAGATTGTTATAATTAGAACATATGATACGAAAAGGGTTATGGATAGCATAGTTAGTGTTACAAACTTGAAGACAAAGGGGAAGAAAGTTTCTGGAATTTCTGATCGGAACTGCAAAACTAATCTGGCTAATTAATTCAGAAGAATCAATTTCGCCTTTAATTAGTTTGTGTAAAAAAATTACACCAAGCATGGTTCTACGATCAGAAAGAGAAGGAAGATTTATTAGTAAAAGTCTACTACGATAAGAAGGCAAGTGAGTATTAGGATTCCAGTTAAGACCCCGGAGTGCAAAGAGAAGAAATTGTTTTTGAACCGATTCTATTCTATCCTGATGAATCTTGTACTGGGGACACCAAATACAAGACCCATATTCAAGAATAGGTCGAACAAGCGAAGTATATAGAGTTTTAGTAATGTAAGGATCGTTAAATTCTTTAGACCAACGCTTAATGAAACCCAGGACACCAAAGGCACGATTAACGGTGGAAAAGATATGTTTGTCAAACTTAAGCTTGGAATCAAAAAGGATACCCAAATCATCAACCGACTCAATTCGAACAAGCGGCTTACCATTAAGAATATAACTGTTAAAAAAAGGCATTCGCCTGTAAAAGGACATTACTTTACACTTACCACAATTAAGATTTAATAAATTTACCCGACACCAGGCTTGAAAACTGTCAAGATCAGTTTGCAACCTTTGACCAGATAAGAAATCAGTAGATGACAGACAAAGTTTAACATCATCGGCATACATCAGCACCCGAGAGTAATTTACGACAGAAGGAAGGTCATTGATGAAAAGAGTAAATAATAAGGGGCCAAGATGACTTCCTTGTGGTACTCCAGAAGTAACTTGAACAGACTTAGAGACAAAGCCTTTGAAATAAACCTTTTGGGTTCTAAGAGTTAAATAGTTAGAAATCCAAAGAATTAAGTTATTTGGAAATCCTAGAAGATGAAGCTTGTGAAGTAAAAGAGAATGATTAACAGAATCAAAAGCCTTACTGAAATCAGTATAAATAACATCTGTTTGCATTTTAGATTGAAATCCCTTAATAATAAGAGAAGTAAATTCCAATAGGTTAGTGGTAGTAGATCTATATTTCACAAACCCATGCTGGCAGGGTGAAATTATAGATCTACATAAATGTTGAAGTTGAGAAGTTATTAATTTCTCAAAAATCTTAGGAATAGCAGACAACTTAGAAATACATCTATAGTTCTCGACATTAGACTTGTTTCCTTTTTTATGGAGAGGAATAATAAATGATTCTTTCCAAATATTGGGGAAAGAACACAACTCCACGGACAATTTAAAAAGAACAAATAATGGCTTAAAAATACCTTCAGCACAGTACTTGAGCACACAGCCTGGTACTCCATCAGGTCCCGGAGAAAATACGGGGTTAATAGACTTCAAATCACGTAGAAGCGAGCTTTCAGTGATTAAAGGCCCAAAAATGCAATTGGAGTTAATTACCTGATAAGGATTATTTGCTGTCTTTGCGCCTGGCGCCTTGATTCTCCGCCAATTTTTGGTAACTGACACTTTGGGCTTCTTTGTTTGCGATCGTCTTTTTCGTATTTTCGCGCTCCATCTAAAATTTTTAGTTTTACTGTTTGAAACGAAATCAGCTAGTCACGCGATTCGATCGCTACGACGAAATTTTCCCAATAACTGGGAAAACTTCACAATAAAATAACTTTTATCTCTGATGCCATACTGATGCTTCTAGTTTTAATGTCAATGACGGTCCAAGAAAAATATGGTCAATGTTTGTACGCCTACGAGCATTGTACATGCCAAATCCCAAAGCTATGTCTTGAAAATTATTTTGTAAAACGGTTTTTATGGAATAGCGGGGAATGGGCGGAATAGCTCGGATCCAAAATAAACTTGACCTGCTCCTGCTATAGACGAACCTACATTCCAAATTTGGTGTCTAGCTCTTATAGTTGCTGAGATCGACGCGTTCATACATACGGATGGACAGACGGACAGACAGACGGACATGGCCAAATCGAAATCTCTTTTGATACTGATCAAGAATATATATACTTTATAGGGTCGAAGATGTCTCATTCTACCTGTTACATACATTTGCAAAGATTTAGAACCCCCTTTTTACCCATTTTATGGGTAATTTATTGTAATTTATTTTAATTCAAATAGCACATGGATTTTACATAAATTAATTGCAGCCATAATTTAATTAAACATTAAATTACTTGCCCGTGTGCCTATAATTGCTGATATGTGGGCAATTGTTTATAAGTAATTAATTATGTAATGCTATATGTATTTATGCGATTTGTAGTGCATAAAATATGTATTATTGTATTTAAATACATACATACATTGTGTGTAGCTGCTGTTTTGTTTATGAACATTAAATACAAGTTACTTACAAACTAATTGTTATTACAGCATTAAAGTAATAAACGTTAAATATTTGTTGTGATACATATTTACATTTGTGTGTGGTGTGTCTGTGTGTGTTTATGTGTGTATGTGTAATCAAATTGCACCAATGTTGAAAGTTGTCTTATTTGCATATTAACTAAATTATTATATATATTGTTGTTGTTTCAAAGAAATACGATTTTCAGTTTAAGGGACGGCTATACAAATTGTATTTAAATTGAAATTTGCTTTTGATTTGTTTGCTTTTCTTGGGCAACTTAAGCTCTAACGTTCTTAACAATATGTATTTATAGGTCAATCCTAACTAATCAAAACATGTGCTTACGTGCTAAACATTTTAACATTAGCTAGAACGAAAAACAAACATAATACTGTAGGTGTAAGTTTATTATTTCAGTTTATTATAATGTTGCGTAATGCGTAGTTTGCTTCTATATTATTTCACGCTCGAAGACAAACTGCTCTGCCTTCTGTTACTCTTACAGACCAGTGTTGCCAACTAACAGCGTACTTATAATATTAATGCTAATGTTATTTAATAGCTAATAGCAGTGTCAGTGTGACCCCACACAATATGTATGTGTCTCCATGTATATATCCTACTACAACTCGGCCATCCTGACAACTGGATCCCCTGATCCCAGCTTACAACCAGTTTAAATTTAGCGCTTAACTTAATTTTTTAGTGCTAGTAAGTACATCCATTGTAACATTTACACACATATAAATGTATATCGTATGAACAATATTGGTCTTAAGTTATTAATTTTTTTCTTCTTATCCAGTGCCTTATGTTTTGGGCACTCCATACCCCTTGATACGGATTACGACTTATTTGGAAACCTTCTACATCTTTTACTACAAATCTATCATTTCGTAAGACTTTAGCTATTACATACGGACCTTTATTCTTTGGTATTAATTTCCTAGATGCCCCAATTGTACTATCAAAATTTTTCACCATTACAAAATCACCTACTTTGTACTCATTGGGTTTTTTCTTACTTTTATCGTAATATTTCTCATTGTATAATTGTGCTCGTTTTTGATTTTCTTTTGACTCTTTTCTAATTTCTTTCAAATTTCTCGTAGTACTTGTTTTATTTTTGTCTTCCAGTCTCTCTCTCAGCTCATCTATAATTTCTCCCTTTTGTTCCACTCCAAATAGCATTTTACTCGGACTTTGCTTAATACTTCGATGAAGTGTATTGTTAATTGCATATTCAACTTTTTCCACCACTACATCCCAATGAAGTTCTTTTTCTGGATCTGTCATTTTCGCAATCATTGGCCCAATACTCCTATTTATTCTCTCGACCTGCCCATTTGCTTGAGGCGAACCTGTTGCTATCTTTATATGTTTTATATTAAAGTCGGTCAAGAATTGCTCAAACTCATTAGATGTATAACAACTACCCCTATCTGATACTATACATTTCGGCCTACTGTAAGCTCTAAAATAATCCTTTAACGCTTTTAGTACCTCTCTCGTATTTGTTGACTTGGTTGTATATAATCTAACAAATTTGGTAAATCCATCCACTACAATAAAAATGTGTTTGTTTGCTCTTCCCGCTGCCACTGGTCCGTAATGATCTATATGTATTAATTCAAACGGTTTGTCACCTTTAGGTATGCTTTTTAAAAATCCCTCTATTTTTCCGGATTTGGGAGAAAAAGCCACACATCTTAAACAATTTTCAATGTGATTAATGCTCTTCTCCTTTATATTCTTAAACCAGTAACCCTTTGTAATACTATCTATCATCTTGTCTCTTCCAATATGCCCCAACTCATTATGATATTTGTGTAATACCTGCCCTTCCATATCCTCTGGTACATAAAATAACAGTCTACCATCACTCGATTTTCTGTACAAAATTCCATTCCTCATTTCAAACAACTTATGCTCATTTTTCTCTAGTAACTTCTTAAGTTTTTGGATTTCTGGATCTTTGGATTGGCATATGACTAAATTGTCTTCAAAACTATTGGTCTCTACTATCATAATGTTCGTACATCTGCTCAACGCATCTACATGTTGCATTCTGCTACCAGCTCTATGAACTATTTCATAATCATAATTTTGTAATTCTAGGGCCCATCTGGCAATTCTGGGGTTTAATTCAACTTTGTTTAATGTGAGCGTCAACGAATTACAATCAGTCATAATTTTGAACCGCTTTCCTTGCAAATAAACTCTAAATCTGCGCAACGCATAAATTATTGCCAATGCTTCAAGTTCAAAACTATGGTATTTTGCCTCAGCTTCCGACGTCCGCTTTGAAAAGTAAAATATCGGATGTGTCTTCTCATCCTTTTTCTTCTGCATCAATACAGCCCCGAAACCACTCGCACTAGCATCACAATGTAACTCAACTTCATCCCTGTAATCATAAATCGCTAACACCGGTGATTGCATCAGTTTTTCTTTCATCAGGTTAAAACAGTTTAGTTCTCGTTCAGCAAATACAAACTTCCTGTCTTTTTTTAATAGATCATACAAAGGCTTGGCTATCATCGAAAAATCCTTGATAAACCTCCTAAAATACGAACATAACCCTAAAAAGCTTTGAACATTCTGCGCTTTGTCTGGAATTGGGAAATTCTTTACTGCTTCTATACCCTTATCATCCGCCGTAATGCCTTCACCTGTAATAAGATACCCTAGATATTTTATACTTGCTTGCATAAACTCACATTTATCTAAACGCAACTCCAATTTATTCTGAACTAATCTCAACAACACTTCTTTTAATGTATTTAAATGTTCTTCCATATCTACAGTAGCCACCATTATATCGTCCACATACACTATCACTTTATCTTCCTTTATTAAATCAGCAAAAATTTTGTTAACAAATCTTTGAAATACGGCTGGTGAGTTCTTTAATCCCATTGGCATTCTTAAAAACTCATACTGTCCTAACGGCGTTACAAATGAAGTATATTTTATTGAGTCCTCATTAACCATAACGTGAAAATATCCATTTTTAAGGTCAAGTTTTGAAAACACATTTTTGTTTACCAATTTGTCTAATAAATCATCTATCAACGGTAACGGATAGTTATCCTTTAATAACACTTTATTCAATTTCCTAAAATCAACACATAGCCGTAAATCTCCAGTCTTTTTCTTCACCAATACAATGGGTGATGCATACTCTGAATCACTGTGCCGTATGATACCCTCTTCCAAATATTCATCTAACAACTTCTGCAGTTTCTCCTTCTCTGAATAAGAAAGTCGTCTGGGTGAACAACTAAAAGGCTTTGCTTTCTCTACACATATTTTCATCTCACACTTAACCAATAGCATGCTTGGTCTATTAGCTCTTATATATATTCGTTCAAACATTTTATCGAACTTACATCTCGTGTGGTATCCAACATTTTCGCCACATTTATATTCAATTCCTTCATCATTTACCACATTGATGGCAAACATATCCTTGTCAAAACTTTCGTTTTCCCATTCATTTACCTTCTCACTTTTCATTAACCTAATCTTATTACTTGACTGTTTCAACACACTACATTCCTCATTCGGCAATTTACTCATACCTCCTTCATCATCTAGTATCTTATTCATAACACTCTTTTCCCTACCTAACGATTTATTCATAACAACATTCTCACTTAACAACTGATTCATAACACTATTTTCATCATACTTACTACTTGTAGCTACACCGTTTTCACACCCTTTGCTATCCCTTTCCCTCTTACTTTCCCTACTCACTGGTTGCCTTTGATTATCGGTATCATATTCTCTCTCTACCATATCGATATTTCCAGTCGCAATCGTATTCAAAGTGCATAGATTAATACCCAATCCACATGCACTCATAAAATCCCTTCCAACTACAACAGTATGACTCATAGACTCTTCTGCGACAACCATTAACTCAAAATATATCTTTATTGATTTTTTCAAAACAAAACATAAAATTTTTCCAAAAACTTCAAGTTGGCTACCATTCAGGCCAATGTAAGACTTCCATACTGGATATAACTGCATATTTTCAGGAACTTTTGATTTTTTAATAAATGAGATCGCGCTACCAGAGTCTATGAGACATTCTGCAATAAGAGGATATTTAGTGTTATCATTAAAATAAATTTTAAAATTCCTTACAAAACTATGTTGAACGCCTCCTGACTGCTCTGGACATTGCGCAATAAAATGGCCCATCTGGCCACACTTATAGCACGATCCTGTCATGCGTCTCGGTTTGCGGCAGTCTCTAGCGAAATGACCTCTGCCATTACAATTATGACAGCGTAGTTCCACCTCGCCCTCTCGCTTTCCAGTGTATCGTTTCGCTGCGCTGCTTACCACCTCCTCTTTGATCAAGCATATATTCGCAAATGCCGTCAATATTTGCTCCGGGCTCGTAAAGCACTGTATTCGAGCCTGGTCACGCAAATTCTTTGATGGCACTCCTTCAATAATCTGCTCCAGTAATTCGTCAACATCGATGTTTATTTTTTGGGCCAGCTGCATTTTCTCTTCATAATAGGTAACGAATTTCTCCTCGCACTGCCACTTGCGTTCCTCGAACTTGCGTCTCATGTCTGATTTTGATGCGTTTTCTCCAAACGCCATAATCAGCTGCGTACATAGTCTCTCAAATGGCTCCAGTATGCGAGAAGCATTTACATATAGCCATTGCTGCGCATTGCCTTTCAGTTTTGTTATCAACAGCATGCGTAGGCAGGATGAGTCAAGGTTGTAAAGTTGGCCAACAAGATTTATTTGCCGCACCCAATTTTGAGCGCAATGATCTCCATTGAATTCCATTATCGCTTCTTTCGCTAAAGCGAAGAATGTAGCTGACAATCCATTGTTTACATTCTCGTTGCCGCCAGTGCTGCCACCAAAAGTGCTGCCCATGCCACCGCCACCTCCAGTGTTGCCACCTCTGTTTACAACCGCGCTGCCATCCCTGTTAACTTCAGAGCTGCCACCGCTATTAACTTCAGCGCTGCCACCTGTGCTAACTCCAGTGTTGCCACTATTATTGATGCCAACGTTGCCGCCAATTTCGCCTTGTTGAAAATTTTGTATAATTTCCTTATTCGCCTCTAATTGCAATCGTAACTGTTGTATTATCGCCAACAGCTCGTGCTGCTCGAAATCGCTCTCATTCCGCTCCAGCCGCTGTTGTTGTTGTTGTGACGCCTCCGCTTGTCCGCCATTTGCGCGCACAACTATACCTGCACTTTGTTGCTCTCGTTGATCAGCGTCGTTTTCGCGCTGTTGCTGCTGTTGTTGTTGTTGTTGCGCCTCCGCATGTCCGCCATTTGCGCGCATAATCATAACGGCGCCTTGTTCTCGTCGATCAGCGTCATTTTCGCGCTGTTGCTGCTGTTGTTGTTGTTGTTGCGCCTCCGCTTGTCCGCCATTTGCGCGCATAATCATAACGGCGCCTTGTTGTTCGCGTCGATCAGCGTCGTTTTCGCGCTGTTGCTGATATTCCATCGCTTGAAAATTTTCCGCTGCTTCGTTATCCGAGTCTTCGTCCGAATCAGACTCAGGAAAACCACCACGACGATGAGGAGCAATTTGATTCAAACGCGCTATTAATTCGGCCTTCGTGCCACTCGTGGACCGCCCTAGCACCGCGAGCCACTTTTTTAGCTGAACCACCGTAAATTGATGGATTTCCACTTCACTCATCACCTGGGTATATCCCACTTCTGAATTGTAGGTGTAAGTTTATTATTTCAGTTTATTATAATGTTGCGTAATGCGTAGTTTGCTTCTATATTATTTCACGCTCGAAGACAAACTGCTCTGCCTTCTGTTACTCTTACAGACCAGTGTTGCCAACTAACAGCGTACTTATAATATTAATGCTAATGTTATTTAATAGCTAATAGCAGTGTCAGTGTGACCCCACACAATATGTATGTGTCTCCGTGTATATATCCTACTACAATACATACAAATGGGCAGCAGAGAAATGAAATATTGAATATAAAATAAAACATACAATTTTACAAGGTTATTCATTCATTATATCTTTCATACTGGAAACTCGTTGCGGGGGTGGGGGCTGGTGGCGTTCTGGGCAGCCAGGACAGCGTCAAACGCCAGGAATATACAATCACAAAAATTAACAACGTGCAATATTCAAAGGCGCCGCTGTACGCATACCAACAACAAATAACAACAAACAGTCTGACTGTTTGCCATTCCATGTTGCCAATGCCCAGAACCCTAAGCCAAGTCCACCGCCAGATCACTAGGACACGTTGCAAAGCTGGCGCTACACTCCAGCTGCCGCTGCCGCTGCTGCTGTTGCTGCTGCTGCTGTTGTTGTTGCTGTTGCTGCTGCTCCAACATGTAGCTGCTGCCGCTGCTGCTGACGCTGTGGTTGCCATAGCTGGTCGCTGCCTCGCTGCCTCCATAGTCATGTCACATTGAGAGCGTGCCCACGCCCACAGCCGCGGCGGACATTTGTGCGCTGTGCTGCAGATGCTGCTGATGGGAGTGGGCCGCCGCCGCGGCCAGGGAGTGACTGTGGGCGGCCAACTGCGGATGCAGTCGCATGGCGGGTATGTTCATTGCGGCCATGGGATTCATTGAGTGCAGCGTATGCTGCAGATGTAGCCCCGGCTCCAGCTTCGTCTTGGCATCCAGCAGCTGGCTGTAGTCCGTGTGCTGCACGCCGCCCATCACATTCGGATCGCTGCCCTTTTTGTTCTGCTTGCGTTCCTTGGCGCGTCGATTCTGGAACCAGATCTTCACCTGGCGCTCGGACAGCGACAGCGACTGGGCCAGCTCGCTCTTGCGGCGTATGGTTATATAGCGCGAGGTGCAGTACTCCTTCTCCAGCTCCAGGCGCTGGAAATCCGTGTAGACCACGCGATACTTGTCCTTGGTGCGGGTTTTGCCCGGTTGTGGCTGCGCTGGATATGATGGCTTCTTCATCCAATCGTAGTACTGGGCCTTGGCGGGCGAGGTGCGGTGATTGTTGTTGGCCGTAACACTGTTGTTGTTGTTGTGCGTAGAGGGGCTTTTGTTGTTGTTGCTGCCCGCTGCGCTCAAATGGTGTGCCAAATGATGGGGCGACGAGGCAGATGTTGGTGCACCCGGACTGGAAATCTCACTGCCGGACACGGTGATCGGTGGCGATGGCAGACCCTCTGCAATATGTTGTTGCTGTTGCTGCTGCTGGGCATGGGCCACGGCATCGGCGCCAATGCTGCCGTTTGTCTCGTTCAGCTGCGTGGCACCCGCCGAAGGGCCACCAACCGGCGCAGAGCTGCTGCTGCCGGAACTGGCTGAGCTGTTGGAGCCGCCGCTGGGGAGGCCGCTGTTAATGTGGGCATGATGCTGTTGCATTAACTGATGAGCCGATGTGGGCACATTCTGCGCAAAGTTATCCCCAGCCGCCGAGCTGGAAGCCGGTGAATGCCAATCGCCGGCGCTGGCCGCCGCCGAATGGAACATGTGATGGGGATTGTAATACATTTGATGTGCGGCATGATGGGCGGCATGCGGGGAGTCTACTTCGCCCAGAAACTGATGATTGGGCGGCGTATGATAATTGGGCGTCCAGTTCCAGGGTTGACTCGCGGCGGCTGCGGAGGCATATGCCAAATTAGCAGCGCTGTGCTTTTGTGTGTACGGCAGTGTATTATAATAGTGGGATACCATTTTTGGGCAAGTCTTTGAGGTTAGGGTGCGTAGACAATACTTTGTTAAGCGTATATATTTGTATTTGTTGTTTATTAACTATTTATCTGCACTTTGCGTTTTTTGCGTCTCTTATGCACGTCTCTATGGTTTTTTTAGCACATTTTCTTGAGAGAGTAGAATCTATATATATAAATATCTTCTCTCTTGCAATTTGTTGGACAAAATATAGTATACAGACACATAGAATGACCATAGATCCATAGGACTTTGTCGCTAGTACTCAGCCCTTACGCATATTATTGTATAATATATTTAAATTAAAAAATAAATAATGAGTAAAGAACAAGCCGCTACATTTATTTAAAATCATTGAGTTAATAATAGATTCTGAATTTTGTGAAAAATCATTGAAAGTACTTCCAAAATATTAAGCAAAGATGCGCCAATGTAGAGTCCAATCACACCTCCAATTGCAACTGAAAAAAAGAAAAAATTTATCTCAATTAAATTTTCATTTAATATTTTAGTTGGCTTAGAGATTATGGTTTGGTGAACTCGACACTTTATAAACTGAAGGGATACACTAACATGTGTATCAAGTTTGGTTGCTCTAGCTTCAAGTCGAGAAAAATTGCGTTCATGCGGACAGACAGATAGACGGATATTGCACAAGCAAAATATCTATATAACAGAGTATAAAGAGTTGAGAAATTCGATTAAATATGGTAAAAGTTTATAAGTTTCCGATGTAATAGAAATTCAGGCATATATGGCAGGCATAGAATGCAGATGGGTGATTTCCGCAGCTCCATATGGCTGCACTTCCATCAGCGCTTGTGTACCACACGCCTTCGTGTTTGGCCGCAAAGGTTCGTTTATTATAGCTCCGTCCACGCATTTCTCCATGACCGTTTGGTTGAGCAGGTCCTGGGCCGCTCTACAATGATTTAAATTTAATTGCGGGAACTGATCTTGATAGTTTTCAAGCCTGGTGTCGGGTAAATTTATTAAATCTTAATTGTGGTAAGTGTAACGTAATGTCCTTTTACAGACGAATGCCCTTTCTTAATAATTATATTATTAACGGTAAGCCGCTTGCTCGAATTGAGTCGGTTGATGATTTGGGTATCCTCTTAGATCCCAAGCTTAAGTTTGACAAGCATATCTTTTCCACCGCTAATCGTGCCTTTGGTGTCCTGGGTTTCATTAAGCGTTGGTCGAAGGAATTTAACGATCCCTACTTTAATCAAACTCTTTATACTTCTCTTGGCCGACCTACTCTTGAATATGGTTCTTGTACTTGGTGTCCCCAATGCAAGGTTCATCAGGATAGATTAGAGTCGGTACAAAAACAATTTCTGCTCTTTGCACTCCGGGGTCTTAACTGGAATACTAATACTCGCTTGCCTTCTTTTTATTCGGACGTTGA